>JAWNKY010001825.1:0-39913 GCA_035041765.1 Drosophila algonquin
TATCACCCTTATCACCTCCATTAACGACCATACTAATGCCACATGCAATTATTGCAAATGCTTCGATCATTACATATCCCGATGTCAGGCTTTTTTAAATCTCCCTGTTTTGTCGCGATAGAAGGAGGCCAAGAAGAGCCACTTGCATATATCTAAACTGGAGCGTTGCAGGTCAAAAACATGTAGGCAGTGTCAGGCCAAGCATCAGACACTGCTCCACATGCAATCGGGCGCTGATGCTGAGTTGCCGTCATCGACCGTGGTATCGAACGAGAATGATCCTGCGAGTGCCCTAGTAGCAAGCAAATTTTCCATCCCTCCCCCCCCCCCCCACCTCCAAGCTCGAACTCTCTGCCTAGCCAACATGTGTTGCTAGCTACCGCAATTGTATACATCAAAGGCCGTTGTGGATCGTATATATGCCTATGTCGTTCCATTTTGGATTTCGCTTCTCAGGTTAACTTTGTAACATCGAGGCTCGCAAATCAGCTCCAGTTGGATCCTCATCCGTCGCATGTTCAAATTTCCGGCATTAAAAAATCAATTCTACCTTCGAGCAAGGCTGTAAACATCGTTCTGCAATCTCAAGACGAAAAGTATCGCGGTTCTCTCTCTGAAATTATAACTTCCTCAATCACAGGAATGCAGCCTAACTTTGGACTAGACGCAAAGGATTGGCCAATGCCGCTAGCTAAAGCTAGCTGACCCTAACTTCTCTAAGCCCCAGCGTGTCGATCTGTTCATAGGTGCTGGTTTGTTTTTCGAGTTAATGTGCGTCGGGCAGATTCGACTATCGGACCAATTAACAACATTGCAGAAGACGAAACTTGGCTGGATAGTGTCAGGAAGCATTAATAGCAACGGGAATAATCGTGCGGCGCTGGCAGTTGTTAAAATTCTTCTAGCATCTTCGCTGATGAGGCCAATTTGTGCGAAATCGTAAGACGGGTTTGGGAAGTAGACGGCGATTATTCGCCCTCATCAATTTCGGAGGAGGATGTTCAGTGTGAGCAGCATTTTGTTGAGAACTACGTTTGCCTAGATTCCGGAGCTTATTCCGTACGGTTGCCAACTAGAATCAGTTTGGAGGAGTTAAGAGAATCATATCAGCAAGCGCTACGTAGATTTCTAAATTTGGAGAGAAAACTATCAAAAAATTCGAATCTTAAGATTAAGATATTCGAAATTTCTTCAGGAGTATCTGGATATAGAACACATGTCGCCAGCTGTACGTCAGTCAGACCTCCCTCAGTACTTCTTGCCTCACCATTGCGTCCATAAGCAGGAAAGTACAACCACCAAACTACGTGTAGTGTTCGATGATTCTGCCAAAACAGCGTCTGGAAAATCATTAAATGATGCGCTAATGGCTGGACCCACTATCCAACCCAAAATTCTAATAACACTGCTTCGTTTCCGTTTTTTCCTTGTGTGGCGACATCTGCAAAATGTTCCGCTGCGTACGCGTTTCCCATCCCAATCAGCATGTGAATCAGGTGTTCAAGTTGGAGACTGTTACTTACGGGACCAAACCTGCCGCCTTTTTGGCAATTCGTGCTATGCATCAATTGGCAAATGATGAAGAGTCATTTTTTCCGCTTGGTGCTGATACTGTTCGAAGAGATTTTTATGTCGATGACCTCATATCAGGAGGCGACAGCATTGATTCGGTCATCGAGATTCGTCATCAGGTGAAGAAGCTACTCTCGAAAGGATGTTTTCCCATACGTAAATGGTGTTCGAATGAAGTCGCTGCTTTAGAAGACGAATCTTAGGCGGATCGCGAGAAGTGCTTTACCTTTCACGACGAGACAGAGGTAACTAAGGCTCTTGGTCTAGTTTGGGATTAAACCACAGACAATTTTCTGTTCAGTTTCGTTCACGTCGCGGCCGCTGACTATCCCAAAGCTTGAGCTAGCGGCTGCCCTCGTATTAGCCGAACTGGTTTCCACCATAGTTAAGGGACTATCAGTTCCATACCAATTGCATTGCTGGTTGGATTCTTCCATAGCCCTTGCTTGGATTCCGAAATCGCCCTTGAATTTCAATATATTTGTCTCTAATCGAGTAGAGCGGATTGAGGAGCTCACTGCTGGAATGACTTGGCGTCACGTGCCCACGAAGTTGAACCCGGCCGATATGGATAATAGCCTTTGGATTTCTGATCCACCATTTTTGCTTCTTGAGAGCTCCGATTGGCCTACAGGCTAGCCATTATCGGCTAAAGTGCCAGAACGTCGTCATGTATCATTAATTTTTTCAAAGGATAGGGATATATCGTACGATTGCAAATTTCAAAACTCATTCGGATCAATGCAGTGTGTCTTTGCTTATATCTATCGTTTTTACAGCCTCAAGAATAAAGCCTTGCTGCGGGCGAAAGGTCAACTTACCGTAAGTGATGTCAAAAATGGCACGCACCTACTCATAAGGGCAATACAGCGGCAGCAATTTTCGGAAGAGATAAGAGCTCTCACCAGCAAGCAGGCTTTATCACCAAAAAGCGCGGTGGCCGCACTGAATCCATTTTTGAACGGTTTTGGATTGATTCGACTCCAAAATGCCGAATTAGGCTACGACGCAAGGCACCCAATCTTGCCTCCCAAAGGACATTCTGTCACCGTCTCTATTACCGTCTTTTCCACATAAAATTTCTCCACGCAAGAGCGCAAGGATTGCTCGGATTGCTTCATCAAAAATTCTGGTCTATTGGCGGACGCAAATATGTGGCAGGCATCATTCGCAAATGTGTTCGATGTTTTCGATTGAAGCCAGTGCTGAGGGACTATATCATGACAAGTTTGCCTGAGGATCGCGTAGGACTAATCCAGCATTTCAAACAACAGGAGTTTATTTTTGCGGACCCTTTTATTACAAGTCGGAAGTCAGAAGCAGGCCTCCAAATATAGCTGTCTTTGTATGTTTTAGCACCTCAGCATCTTTTTAGGCAGCATTAAAGTGTTTTAATGGCGTCTGCTCCCAAACCACGAATCATCTGATCATCAATGCGACACATTTTGTAGGAGCAAAATTAGCTTTTGGAACTTCGGTAGCTGTTCCTCGGCTCCTCATACTTCGGCTGTATCAAATCTATGTGTGCCAGTGGGATCGATTGGAAGTTCATTTCCCCTGCTGCCTCACTTTGGGAGCTTGTGGGAGTCGGCTGTTAAAGCAGCCAAATATCATATTCATCGCATCGTTGGCCCATACATTTTCACCCTCGATGAAATTCAGTCCTTGAACTGTGAAATCTCTGCTTTACTTAATTCCCGGCCACTTTATGCAATTAGAGAAAGACCTGACGATCTGGATGTGCTCACGCCAAATCACTTTCTTAATGGAGCACCGACTGCTGCATTCGACGAGCCAGACGTGACGCATATCCGGTTCAGCCTCCTGAGTCGATGGCTGCGTTTGTGCCAAATGAAGCAGGCATTCTGAAGAAAATGGAGTACTGCGTATCTTCTTCAGGAGCAGAGCAAGTGGCGCTCCTCGTCTCCAAATATCAAGTCAGGAGCGCCGCATAGAGAGCGACATCCAGGAAAAGATGGAACCATCAGAGTAGCCGTCATCCGCACCCAAAAGGGCCTTTTCAAGCAGGCCGTTTTGAAAGATAGCGGTCCTGCCGGTCAGGATACATCTGTTGAAAGCCTTTGCCTTCCAACGGGGGTGAATGTTCGGAGCACACCCCGCCGAATACTGGCTTGTCAAATAGCCGCAGATTTCTATTGCTGCACAAAATTGTTTTGTAAATTCTTGCACTTGCTTGCCCTGCTTAACGCTCTCTCAAAGCTCGCTCTTCTCTTCGTTACCTTTGCTCTGCGTTATCTATGTTTGCCGAGCGAAGCAAAGCTGCGCTCAGCGATCGGAGCGGCGAAACTCGGCATGTGAAAGTTTGGTCAAACGGTTATAACCCAGCCGTTTATTTTTATATTTTTATAAGCGATACCTTAAACGGCGACTAATTCATGTGTCTATCTAAAACAAGTATTCAAATTTTTTTTTCAACTTTTCCTGAGCTTTCAAAGTCAAAATTTAGCGTGAAAAATACCGAAAAAATTATGATATTTCAATTTGGAAGCTTTATATCTTCCAGATGTTAAGTTGCAGCTACAAAGTGTCTGAGGCGGATTTGTAGCTGCATTTGCCAACTTTTTTTAACTGCAAAGTTCAATACAACCAGTTGTAGGAAACTTAAGTTATTTGAAAAATGGAAGTACTACCTATGACAAAAAATACCAAATTTTTTAAAAATTCTTAAAAAAAACTAAACTTGGAAAAAAAAACATAATTTAAAAAAAAAATTAAATCTCCAAATCTATCAGAAAAAGTCATTTTTGGCGACAGCGGAAAAAAAAAGTTGAATTTTCTCGAGTAGTGTATTTAGTCGACATAAGTTACAATCCTGTATGGTTAGTGACCATACTGTACTAATTTAGAAGCCGTCCTTACTAGGTTTCCCTAGAAATCTTTTAAATTGAATTGTGTCGTATCTTTCAAATCGTACATCAGAGATCGTTAACGTTACATCTGGTGTGCCACAAGGAAGTCCTTTGGGTCCGCTCTTCTTCATTTTATTTGTGAATGACCTACACTAAGTTATAACATTCTCTCAAAAATTAATGTATACGGATTGTGTTAAAATGTATCTGCCCTACTCCCTGCAGCTGGACCAAAATGTAGTGTAGTGTAATGTTCAAATTATCTTCTTTTTTGAACCTTTCAAGATGCAAGCTTATGGCATTTTACCGTCGCGCTCCATATTTCGTGTCCTTTTCTCTAGGAAATCATTTCCTGGATCGAATTTCGAGTTTAAATGATCTTTTTTGATCATAAACTGTGTTTCAATAGTTATATAGCGGCTACAGCTAATAAATAAAAGGTTGTTCTACCGTTCATCAAGCTTTGGTCCAAGTAGTTTGACGACCCGTATACCCGTATGATCACACACTTGTACATTTTGTTAGTGCGTCCGATATTGAAGTATTGTTCCTGCGTGTTGAGCCCACAGTATAAAGAGCAACAAGCTATTCTCCAATGAGTGTAGAAACGATTTTTAATTTTCGCTCTTCATAATTTACACTGGGACTCTGATAGAATCTGGCCACCTTACCGATCTAGGATAAAACTTATTAACCTACCTTCGTTACAAAATCGCAGAATATGCAATGTGGTAATGTTCGTGCACAAGCTACTTCTCGGGATGGTGGACTTCAACCTTTCTTGAGTCAGATTGACTTTACGGTTCCCTCTCGTCCTACCCGTACTTTTAGTCCTATAAGATTACCTTATTTAGGTAATTTAGGTTATTTAGGTACCTTAAGGATTTATGCTTATAATTATAACACCCTTTGCCATATCGTATTCCCTCAAACTAACCCTTAAAAATATAGCACTTAGCATTTCCTCAGTTCCTATATTTTCTTTAGTTTTCTTTTTAATTTCATTAGCAGATAATTTTACTTAAATAAATAAAAACAAAATACTTTACTGTCTATCGCAGATCTCATTGAGATACAACAAAATTTCAAGAGAATCGGTTGAGCTGTTTGGGCGGAGTTCAACACGAGATTTTTATATATGTTATAGATACATATAAATTCGAAAGCCGTTCTTCTTTTTGATGGATTATAGTTATGCAACCTTATTATACCCGGTACTCGAAGAGTATAGGGGTATATCAGATTTGTGGTGATAACGGTTGTGTGTAACGCCCAGATGGAAGCGTTTCTGATCACATAAAGTATACATATATTCTTGATCAGCATCACTAGCCGAGTCGATATAGCCATGTCTGTCTGTCCGTCTGTCCGTCTTCATTAGCGCCTAGATCTCAGAGATCATAAAAGCTAGCGCAACCAAATTTTGTATCCAGTCTCCTGTGTTATCACACTACTCCAAGTGTATTTCAAAATTTCGCCCCGCCCCCAGAAAGGACGAAAGTCTGTGGCATACACAATTTTGAAAATACAAGAAAACTAAAAACGCAGAATCAAAAAGGATGACCATTTCTATCAGAGTGTTGAATCTGGATCAGATCGGATCATTATTATAGCTACAATGAAGAAAACCATTTCGAAAGTCATCATTCCCTCTCGCTCTCTCTTACACGCGACCCCATCTGCTTTGCCCATTCGAATTTTTTGACGCCTAGTTCTCAGATACTATAAAAGCTAGAACAACCAAACTTTCTATCCAAACTCCTGTGATATCGAACCAGCACAAGTGTATTTCAAAATTTTTCCACGCCCCTTTCCGCCCCCACAAAGGACGAAAATCTGTGGAATCCACAATTTTTAAGGTACGAGAAAACCAAAAACGCAGAATCATGGAAAATTACCATATTTACCAGATTGCCGAATCTAGTTCAGGTGGGATCAATATTATGGCCAGAAGAAACAAATTAAATTTCAGTGGCTACGCAACGTCTGCCAAGCGCTGACTCATTCCCTCTCTCTCTGTCGCAAACACTTGTACGTCTGAAATATGTAGTTAAACATGTAGAAATGAAGAAGCAGATGTAAAAAGCATATGCAAACAAAATTGAAACATGTATAAATATTCCAAAAATGGTTTGACTTCAATTTTTGAAATATTATTTTTTGTCCAAAATTTAATTCGTTCCTTTTGCGACCATATAATAAATTGTATAAATCGTAAGCTCATATATGTATGTATGTATGTATTTACTGACTGAGTACCGGGTATAAAGTAGAGCCGTAGCCTTTGCCGCGGACCCATGGCGAACGAAAACTTTACCCTGGTGTTTGCGTTTTTAATTATTGCGGACTTATCTCTATCTAAATTTTAATGTACATTTCACAAATAAACGATGTGCGGCCTTTGCAGCGGCTCTACTTTATACCCGGTACTCAGTCAGTATACATACATACATATGTATATGTGAGCTATATCGTAAGCAGTAGCTTACGATAAAGCTTCCAGAAACTAGGAATCCGACTTGATTTCCGGTTCTACCAGGATAATGACCCGAAACATTCGTCCGGAATAGTACAGTCCTGGCTTATCTGGAACTGCCCCGACTTGATGATTCCCCCAGCCCAGTCTCCAAACTTAAATGTTATTCAAAATTTGTGGGCTGCGCTGGAGAAAAACATCCAGAAACACAGGATTTCTAGCAAAAACGACCTTAAAAAAGCTCTGCTGGAGGAATGGAGCAAAATAAGCCCGGAAAGCACTCGGAAGCTGGTGTCTTCCATGAATTGTAGGTTAAAAGCAGTAATAAAGGTTAAGGGATTGCATACTAAGTATTAAAATACCTCTTTAACCTTTTATTCGACTAATATTAAACTAGTTTGTGGCTGCATAGTTTCAGCTTTGACCTGTATTTAAGATATATTTTAAGTTTTTATTTTATTTCTAAAACTGAGCAATATTTAATCAGCAAATAAAGTTAGTTTTTTAAATGTGATAAAACATACAACAAATTGGCGTTTAAACATTTTTGGTTTTTCCTCTAGTTTAAAATCTGTACCACCTTAAACTTTTCATTTGACACTGCCCAGTTTCAGCTTTGAGCCACTGTATCTACATATTAGAATGAGTATGCGCTTGGTAGGCGTTGCGTATCCACTGACATTTAATTTGTTCTGGCTAATAGTGATCCGACCTATTCTCTAATATATCATAGGAGCTTGGATAGAAAGTTTGGTTGCTCTGATTCAGATTCAACACTCTGACATATATAGCCATTCTGAATGATTCTGCTTTTGTCGGTGCGGTGTTTCACACCGTCGGATATATCTTGCTTTTCGAATTATTTTCCTTGACTATTTCACAACGTAGCACTAGGTAAGTTTACCAGCACAACTTGATCGGAGATCAGTGAAGTATTGCATTGATTATGTTCTGAGAGCTGTCGAACGCGAATGAGGCATACCAGTTCACGTACCCAATTACACTGGTCTCTTATACGAGCTGTAAACAATCTTTGAATTCCCCAGATTAATGTGCTGTTTACACTGAGGCTGCGTCTTGATTCTTTGCGTCTTCCCAGAAACGCAGTTTTTTTTACATAGGTTTAGCATAGGGCCCTAGTGGTGGCAAAAAGTTGTGTCGTTTTCGACGCAGGTGCGTTAATTCGTTATATTCGCTTGGTTTCGGTTTTTTTTTGCGCATACCATCAATTTTCGTATCTATCACCACTAAAAACAACGTAAAATTTTAAAATGAGTAAAAAGGGGCAAAAATGCATGTATTGCTTAGAACAAATTGTTTAAACTAATTTTATTATTAAATCAAGCATTGCAACAATATGGTTTATTTCAAATTTTTTGCTACAAATCCCATGTCTTTGAATCCTTTCACTGTTTCCGTGATCTTCTCAGGGTATAGAAGGTCTGCTAGCATATACTTATCAGCGAGGTCAACAATCACTTTCTGACAAAAAATTTCATCAAAATCATACACACAATGGCTTGGACACCCCGAATAAGTTCCCTATTGTGCGATATTCCGCAGACGATCCCAGGCAATATAGCACTATGTCTATTCAGTTCACCAAAGGGATTGCCTGTCAAAAATTCGTATCCTGCCTTCGGAGACTAGGCAGCAGTCCCACTAGAATGTCGAACGTACTCTCTTCATGTGGAAGTTGTCTTTGAAGAATGCGTCGGAGTTGTTTACCACATATTCCTCTCAAAATGAACCAGATCGTGGCTATTGCAATTTAGAATACATTATTTAATTGAAAAGAGAACATTATCTGATCTTTTCTACAAGGGTCCAAACGCGAGGAGGACGTTGCAGTTGCAAGACGAATTGCAACTTTTCTGAGGATAACACAGCCACTTCCATGCCGTTCAAAAGATTCTCACTTTGCGCTCACCAAAGCAGTTAAAAGAATCAACTCTTTTCCGACATATTTCGTTGATTTTCGCACATTATTTTTTTGTATACAAAATTTGTCTTATTCTTTAAAGACGCTGTCGGTGCAAATGCTCTCTTTGCTTCTCTGCGTCTTTTCCGATATCGATAGGTAAAGCACCCAGTGTAAAAAGCCTATGAGTCTCGATCTTTGGATCTCAATCTTAGGCTCCCACATAACACTACTCGACAAAATTATACTTTTTTTTCCCGCTGTGGCCCAAAATCGGACATTAAAGGCTGGTATCCAGCACCGCGAAATTTTACTGAAAGCAAACGGCTCATTATTTCGGATATGTGGAACTCAGCTAATGTAATGTGACCAAGAACCTAAAAAGGTGATTTGCCACTCTTATGAATCAGCTGTGTTTTGTAAACAGCGCCAATTTTGAAAATTAAACTAAAATTAAAAAAATGAAGGAAACGTAATTCTGACGATGAAGTGATTGTGTTGTAGCGGCACATATGGTTATAAGACGAAGCACAGCACAGTTGGAGGCGCCAAAATGTCCAAATTATCAAAATGCTCATTTTCCGTGATCCGCTAAAGACATGATATTGCCTTAATTGCTTTTATTAAAGCAATCCTCTCCTCACTTTAAATATTTGGCTATCTCTTTTGGTTTTGGCACAAATTTTACCCACACCTTCACTTTGACTTCAGTAAAAATAGGCACATATATTTTACTGGCACCCCATCAGTTGTTCTCACAGTCCACATTCATGTGAATATCGATACTATCGACTGACAAATTCGTGGATCCCGTTTACGTTGCTGGATACTGACTCCAGGAAAACACAAACGAAAAATTACTGGCCCCGTTTTTTTTATATGAAGTTTGGCAGTAATTTTTAGCTTCCGAGGTGCTGGATACCCAGCTTAATGATTTAAATTTTTTTACCGATTTATAGTTTTTTTCTAGGTTTAGTTTTTTTTTAAACAAATTTAAATTAGGTATTTTTGTTAATTCTTTTCAGAGGTAGTGCTTTTTTTTTCACATAACTTAAGATTCTTATATCTGTTCGTATTGAATTTGGCAGTTCTGAAAAGCTGACAGATGCTATAAATCGCAATCAAACATTTTATACCTTCAGTTTACTTTCCGGAAGTAATAAAGCTTTCAAATTTGATAAATTTTTAGGGTATACTTTAAAAATTTCATTAAAAAATGTAAGCTGAGGAAAAGTAGAAAAATATAATTTCTTTTAATGCATTTTTGGATTCAAATAGGTGTATTAATTAGGAGTCGTTTAAGGTATCGCTTGTAAGAATCGATGGATAAGCGGCTAAATTGCAGCCGTTTGACCAAACAATCATATGCCGAATTTTGCATTTAAATTCCGTTAGGTGACATATAACGCCTTTTTTCTAACAAAAAATACTACAAATGTGTGTTGCTAAAAGTTTTTAATGGGTTAATGGCCTTCGGGATGGTACCGATCGGAATTTAACGGAGAAAAAGGATTCCTTAAACAACGCCTAATTAATGTGTCTATCTAAAACCAAAAGTATATTTTTTTCGACTTTTCCTCCGTTCTTTAAGTCAAAAATTCGAGAATGTATACCGAAAATTTGAATTTGAAAGCCTATTATCTTTTCGGCAGTAAGATGAATCTACAAAGTATCTGGATTGGAGCTATAATGCAGCTATAAGCTGCATTTTCCAGCTTTGTCAGAACTGCCAAATTCAATACAACCAGATACAAGAAACTTAAGTAAAGTGAAAATAGAAACATTACCTATGAAAAGAACATGAAATAAAATACCAGATTTAATCAAATCTTTAGAAAAAATAAACCGAAAAAACACATACTTTTTAAAACATTTTAAATCTCCAAATCTATGTGAAAAGTCATTTGGACCACAGCGGAAATGTCCTGTCGCCTGGTGTAATTAATAACCAAACTTTTCTCACACCTCGCCAGCTAGGTATCCAGCACTGCGGAAACTAAAAAATTACTGTCAAACTCCATAGAACAAAAACTGGGCCAGGAAATTTTGGTTTGTGTTTTCTTGTCCTCAGTATCCAGCAAGGTAAGCGAAATCCATGAATTTTATCGATAGTATCGACACGATTGTGGATCGGAGAGAACAGCTGATATTCCCGACAGAAATAAATTACTATTATTACTGAAGTAAAAGTGAAAGGTAGAGGCAAAATCTATGAGAGACACCAACAGATATGCAGATTTTTAAAGTGAGGAGAAAATCGCTTTAATAAAAGCAGTTGAAGTAGGTAGTTGAGGCAAGACCACGTCTTTGGCGGATCATGGAAATTAGGGATTTTGATCTCTTGACACTTTGGCGCTCCTGACTGCGCTGTACTTCTCCTTCCTGTTTTTTGGCAACAATTTATACTGCCACCAATACAATCACTTCATCGTCAGATCATATATTTTCCTTTTTTAATTTCAGCAGAATTTTCAAAATTTACGCTGTTTACAAAACACAGCTGATTCATGAGAGTGGCAAATCACTTTTAGGTTTTTGGTCACACTATTTGTTAAGTTCCACAAAACCGAAATAAAGAACAAATTCTGTCAGAATTTTCCGATGCGATACATCCAAATAGACAACTTTTCGACCAACCCAAATTGAAAAATCCCCCACGTCCGCCCCGTATGCATTATTCCATTCTCGAGCTAGATGATAAATTGAGGCAGTCCTTTTGTTTCTAAACATTTTCTCGAATGAGAACTAGGCGTTCTATCAATGTGAGATGAGACAGTAGAGCCGGGGCTGAACTTAGAATAAACGGAAATGTTGACCAAAAACTAAATTCTGCAAAAACGCGCCGGTACTTGTCCCATTGAAAAATTAGCCTATCGATAAGTGATTTAACGCAATAACCCACAGTAACTATGTGCTATTTCAATTAAAATGCTTGACATACTTCAATTAAATACCATGGTTTGTAGTATACCAAAATTCAAATTTTTTTAATTAGCAATTGTTTTCAATAATTTAATAGTCAATTGATTGAATTAATGATAAAATTTGTTTAGTATTGGTTGTATGTATATTTGCACATTTTCCTTCAGCCATAATTTTTACGCGCCAAAATTTAAATTTTAAACTGTTTATTTTTGTTGTAAATAGTGAAGACAATTCCACGATAGGCAGATCAGGGTTAAAATATTCTGAATTTCCGACAAACTCAACTAAACCAAAACTCAACTTTTTTGAGCCTCTAGACCCCCTATGCAACTTTTTCCGACATCCGCAGACAAACAATTTTGAAGAATTGAATATATGTATATATGGGCATTTCTCTGACGAGGTCCACCGAGACCAAAAAATTAAAAATCAATAAAAACGCATTTGAATATAGTTTTCTCGGGATTTTATTTTTAAAAGATATTGAAAATCTGCCAATTTAATTAACTAACAGATAATATCATTAACTTTTATCTGAAACCTATTAAAATTAGCAAAAGTTCACTTTTTTGGTATATTTTTGGTATTTTTTTGTCATGTTTTCCATTATTTTTTTCGCATATAAGAAAGATGATTCTTGAGAAAAGTTTTTCCTCAAAGTCTCCCTTACATATTGAACTATCTAAAAAAAATCCCAGAAAAGTTTCTCAATTTCGGTTAACGGACTTAATGTAACATTTATAAAGCCAAGAAATTTTTGTCCCGTGCGACATGTCCCGTGCGACAGAGGCTTAAATTGAACTAAAATAAAACTACAAACCATACATGCTTAAAATTATAACCATTTTAAAGAGTCATCAATGCAGAACATTAATCAGAAATTCGCATAAATATATCGCCGCAAATTTCGCTGAAATCTGAGTTTGAATTGGTCGCCGCGAAAACCACTTCTATATTTGTCCCGTGCGAATACCATGCTTTTTTGCAAAAAAGTTCGAAAACGAACAGTAGCCCAAAATCGCCCTTAGCACCAGCTATAGAGCTAGTCAAGTGGCGAATCATAACGGTAAAACAATTTTGAAAATTTTTTTTTTGATTTTTTTTTGGACATTTTTACAACTTGAAATGCGTACGAACGTCCCGTGCCCATATGCCCATATGTATATAATTATATGTATAATATATCGGTTTTCTTCTACTGCTGCACTGCCGCCAATGCGATCAGATTGCAATGCAGGAGCATATATTCATTTAACTCTCACTACATGCTCTTCCCCATAATATTTTAATTCCCAATCCCAAAGTTTTCAATTGAAGTGGAATGAAAATAATATAAAGGGAACAAATTAAATATTTATAACCTTATCACACACATCATGTCTAATAGCCTTTTCCCAAACATCACAGTTACTGGGAACGGTTCCTTTCTTGACAGATGTGAATCCTCGATTCACACAGACCACCATCCATTATCCATGGAAACAAAGCTGACAACAACAAACAATAAAACTCGTGCTCTGAATTTGTCAAAATTAAACATCAAATTTGAAAAATATAATTATTTTTTGATTGTGGTTCAACATCAACAAATATTATTGCAAAAATTAATAGTGGCGTTCGACAGAAGAGAAAACTAAAAAAAACGAATTCGATGAGAAATTATTTTTATCAATGATAAATTATTTTAATAAAACTATGGCAAGAAGGGTGTGTATAATTATAAGTTGTACAATATATTCAGATCTGTCATTGCAAAAATTCCTTAAACAAATACAAATGTTTAAAGTTACATTTGATTCAGTTCATTTATTCGGCTTCATTCCCGAAAGAATTATAGAAACTTTAACTGAAAATTGAGCATCTGCTATTAAGAAACCTTTTGGCTCCTTTCCATTTGCTGGAGAATATTAGTTTTTTGTGTTAGTAAATATTTACATTTTCGCCGTCAATGCCAACTCTTCATAGTTATATTTGAAAACCATCGACTAAGTATCGCATAGAATTGTACGGTTTAGGAACATCCAAAATGTATGGTGAAACTAACTGAGAAATTTCGGAACGGCAAAACCTTACGGACCATCCCCGAAATGGATGGTGGAAGGTCGTTTGTGGGAACAGGCATTATGGACAGTCCCCGAAATGGATGTTGGTTTGGTGCCTGTGCGAAAGAGCTATTATCGTATATTTCGAATATGAAATGATATATTTCTGACAGTCAAACGGTATATTTTATAGATACGTCTGCGGTCACACTGCAGCTCAAAGTTGTTTGCACCACAATTCGACGCGTTAGTTTTAAAAACAGATTAAATGCTTTACTGTTTCCTTATGATTAGAGTTTCTGAGTGCTTTTTTTGTGTGTAATAAATATATTTATATGCGCAAATGAATAATCATAAAAAAAAAAACTGATGTAAATTGTAAGTGCAGAAAATTCTATATTCCCTTTCTTGCGCTGCTTGCTTGTGTCTTATATTATTTACATACATACTTTGTTAGGGTGTCCATGTAAAAAAGGGGTGGAGTATGGAAATGACATTGGCGCATGCACACCCGAGTAGTTCACACCAAAATACATATATTTGAACTTTAAGGAGGTTTAGCCAAACTGAGGTGATTATAAATTCTAAATCTAAACTTAGTTGCTAAAGCGCCTTATATCTGAATGCATGTAGTGCAGACATACATGGTACATACATTTTATGTGCAACACCACCGGAGATGTGTTATATATTTAAATGGCGGCTCAGAAGCTTTCATGTTTTCTCATTTTAGGAATTAATGGGGGGTGTTAACCTAATAAATCAATTGTCTTATACACGATTAATTTATCGATTCTGCTACAATCAGCTGTTTTGATGAAATATTAGACATACACTTTACATACATACTCATAGATCGTGATACCAGATATTTTGGAGAAAGATCCCTTGACCAGCAGCACTCACAAGCAAAATCATAGCAATGATAAAAATCAGGGACCGTAGCGATTATAATTTTTTGAAAAAAGTGAGGAAACAAATTAAAAAAGATTGATTAAAAAAGATACAAATTATTTGTAATGTTTAAAATTAATTTATATGATAAAACAAAAATAATTATATATTAATTTTATGTAATAATGAAGTCATAACTTTTATTTTCAGATAATTAACATAGCATACACACACATGTACTCTATTCATATATGATCTGGCTCCTTTGGTTCAAAAGATATTTAAATTCAATTTGTAATACAAATTGCAAATAAAAGTTAAGAAATAATTTTATATAAAAATGTATATGTAATAATATAAAATAATTTTTAAAAGAGTACAAATAAAAGTTTCTCCTTTGTTTTAATTTGCCGTAAAAAAATAACATATGTATATTTCCCCCATTATTCCTAGAGGTTTTGTGTGCCTTAATTTTTTTAAACACAATTATTTTTTACTGTCCCTTATAAAAATATAACCCTTTTCTCATTTGTATAATTTGGTCTCAAACATATTACTTCCTTGTTACCGCAAAAATCTTTGGAACTTACACAAACTATCAAGTAACTATTTTCATTTGTCAAATTTCTTATGTCTTGTTCGGGTTCCATGGAACAAAAATTTCATGCTCAGTCTTTCTGATAATGCTAATCTAATCCTTTTGTTTTAATTTTGAGAAATAACCGGAACTTCAAAATCATTTACAACCCTCAACCTGTATTACCGTGCCTAGGGTTCATTATATTTACATATATAATCTTTATATTTTTAGACAGAAGTCAACATGGCAGATCTTATGCGTTTGAGTAATGTGGATGTTGTAATTCAGAAAGAAAAACTCGGATCCCCAACCGGCTGCTCTGATGACTGTAACATGGCAGCCTTTGCCGGCTTGGGTGTCATGGCGCCTGGTGGGGGCATTGATTTGACTGATTTGGCGCAGGAGTTGGATCAGGATGAGTGTGAGGGACCTCATTTACTAAACGGTAAGTTTAAACCGAAGTTACTATTGTATAATAGAAACTAGTAGAATCCATATTATATCTTAATTAAATTAAGTTTATAATTTATACAAATTTGGTATTTTGTTTCAGAGGTGCGCAAAATTTAGTTGCATAACATAATTTTTCCGTCTAATATTTTTCCTCGAAATTTTACCTATGTACATAAATGTAAATGTAAAATGTTAAAATTTTCCAGACGGCAAGCTTTAAGGTTTTAAAAAGGTCGATTGATAACTTAAATTTTTTTTTTTAATTGGAAAGTTATTAAAACTTGTTACTTAACATACTCAAGTCATATGTAAGTCTAGTGCCAAAGACTAGGTATACAATGAATGAGGGACCTTTCTATGCCGGCGTTTTTCGTGACGATCATATACAGATCACGCGCGCGGTGTTTGATTTCTCTTTATACTTACTATGCGTTGTCTCTGACTCGGTTTAAATTGATTTTCAATTTTCTGAAGTGATAACACTACTAGCCAAAATTCAACTTTTTTTCCGCTGTCGCCAAAAATGACTTTTTCTGATAGATTTTGAGATTTGCAAAGTTCAATACAACCAGTTGTAAGAAACTTAAGTTATGTGAAGCACTACCTACATACCTAAAAAATTCCACATTTCTTAAAAATTCTTTAAAAAAAACTAACCTGGATTTTTGGCGACAGCGGAAAAGTCGTGTCGACTAGTGTATTTTTTATACCCGGTACTCGAAGAGTATAGGGGTATATTAGATTTGTGGTGATAACGGATGTGTGTAACGCCCAGAAGGAAACGTTTCCGACCCCATAAAGTATATATGTACATATATTCTTGATCAGCTTCAATAGCCAAGTCGATATAGCTATGTCTGTCTGTCCGTCCATCCGTCTTCATTAGCGCCTAGATCTCAGAGACTATGAAAGCTAGAGCAACCAAATTTTTTATCCAATCTCCTGTGTTATCACACTACTCAAAGTGTATTTCAAAATTTCGCCCCGCCCTCTTCCGCGCAGACAAAAGTCGAAAATCTGTGGCATACACAATTTTTTTGACGCCTAGTTCTCAGAGACTATAAGATCTAGAGAAACCAAACTTTCTATCCAAGCTCCTGTGATATCACTTCAATACAAGTGTATTTCAAAATTTTGACACGCCCCTTTCCGCCCCCACAAAGAACGAAAATCTGTGGAATCCAAAATTTTTAAGGTACGAGAAAGCCAAAAACGCAGAATCATGGAAAATAACCGTATCAACCAGACTGCCGAATCTGAATCAGGTCGAACTACTTTTATAGCCAGAAGGAACAAATTAAATTTCAGTCGCTACGCAACGCTACATGTAGAAATGTAGAAGCAGATGTAAAAAGCATATGCAAACAAAAATGGAAACATGTATAAAAATTCCAAAAATGGTTTGACTTCATTTTTTGTAATATAATTTTTTGCCCAAAATTTAATTCGTCCCTTTTGCGAACATATAATAAACTGCATAAATCGTAAGCTCATATATGTATGTACATATGTACTGACTGAGTACCGGGTATAAAGTAAAGCCGCGACTCACAACGTTCCTCCTCGTTTGAAAGTAAAAATGTATTGACTGTTGAGACCCTTGAAAAATCCACTAAGAATGGAAATTTTTTAAAGAAAACCACCACAAATAAAGAAAAATTATTTATTTTCAAAGCTTTCTCTGGCATGAAGACCAAAAAAGATTACACGTTTTCACTTTGATTAAAATATTTTTGCGGGGTTGACTTGGCACATAAAATGCATAGGAAAAGTGATAAAATACAATTCTTTAACATAAACAACGATATTACGCAGTTTCTCAAAAAACACGCGCAAAAATAAAAAAAACTAGGGTGCCCACAGCCTTCATGAACGAACAGCGAATAACAGCCATTTTTCCAAGAAATCAACATATTATGTGATGCATACATTTTGGACAAAAACGACGATAAATCACAAAATATAATGACACCAAACAAAGTTAAACATAGCGTACTTTACTTTTTTGTTTTTTATTCCAACTACTACACAAATAACTAGGGGAAGGTGCGGTATTTTGGGTCACGGAATTTATGGTCAGGTTGACATCTGTAATCAACTGTCATCGACTCGTCTCATGGTAAGCTCATTTTATTTTGTGCATCCGACCTGTGTACACGCACTGTTACCTCGCAGCGATAACAAATAGAAATTTGGTATTTCGAAAGTTTTTTTCCACATTGTGTTTCGTTTTTTTTTGACAACATTTTTCGACGAACCAACTCAGGTAAATATGTACATAGTAATCGTTGAACCTTAAACCTTCGACTCACTATAGAAATTTTGCACGAAGTTTGCCTTGTGTTACTTATATGCCGCCATTTTGGGAAAATGAGCTTGTGGGGAATTTATGGTCATGAAGAATATGAAGATAATCAGCGTCGAATCATTGTGTCTGGCAAAGCAATATCAACCGCAGCACATGAAGAAGTCACGACATCCGAGCCATCAAGAAGCGCTGGGCCTTCAACAAGCGGTACACCTTCAGCTTCGACAAGCTCTATCGTGTCGGCCGAAGATCTCCGGTTGGACCATTGAAACTTGGCACGCCAGCCAAGAAGTCAAGCCGTGGCCGTAAGCCAATGAAATCGGCCGTTTTGACATCGCCAGAAAATGTGGCTGACATCCGTGATAAGGCCGAGAAGAAGCGGAAAAGATTGGAGAAGAAAGGCGACGCACCAGCAGAAAAGAAGCAAAACGGCCGTGGCCAAATCGAAGACTCCAAAAAGAAAATACCGTTTCCGGCGAAACTGACGATGAAGATGACATCGATTTCTGCGACATTGTTTGCTCGAAAAACATGCCGAAGTAGGAGAACCGCCAAAATACAGCCTATTGCATCAGTTGCGATCGAGGTGTTCACTTGAAATGCGCCGGAGCAAACCCGAATACTTTCACGTGTGTTCACTGCGATTCAGATTAATGTTCATTGCTATTTTTCTCTTCTATTTAGTAATTTTGAATTATTCTTTCGTATTAATCCATAAATAAACGTTTTGCATCATTAATTTTCGTTTTTAATCGATTTGCGAACTGACCATAAATTCCCCGAGATTTTTCAAAATCGCAAAAACAAACTTTGCGCCAGCTATATAAAGCTACAATTTGATCAAACTGATGATACCGAAAGAAAGGTTTTTTCTCGTACTACAAAACCAAGCTTTGAAATTTTCGAAAAAAGTTTTTTTATGCTGCTTTTTTCCCCTACTTTATGACTATTGTGATTATTTTGTTCCTTATCAGCACAAAAAGTTCATTCTGTCGATAAATACGACTTTGGCGAGACTAAGAAAAGACTTACTTTTCGGTGAGAAAAATGCAACAACAAATGCACAGTGGAAAACAAAATAGGTTGTTGGGAATATCACTCAAATTGATAATCGATTCCTTCGCGCTACTGAATGGGTCTAAACGGAATTCCCAATAATATAATACACATTTTTTTGTCTTGAGTATTTCGAGTCAGATTTTCTTCGAGACAACCCAAACCCAGGACTCTAGCAATATGTTTTGTTTTTTTTTTTCTTGGGACAAACTTTTGCGCACTGTTGTTGGAGTTTACGGACCGTAAAATAAGTCTTTTGTGCCTATGTATTTATTGTTGGGCTTTGGGGCGAACTCAGAGGTGTATTATTCAAAGGCGAAGAAACGCTGTTGCCACTAGTTTTATTTCGAAATTGACAATTCGAGATACAGGCGTTTTTGTTAGGGGTGTTTCACTGTACAAAATACGAATCGCTTCTTTTTAAAAACTGGACGCTCCAAATTAATTTTGGACCAATGGTTTCTTCGACAAACCTTAGAACTCGTAGTAGTTTTTGACTTTCACAAGCGCTTGGTTGCGAAAAGAATTGACCCACTCTAATATATTTACATATCTATAAGTTTGTCAAAATTGTTATAATTATTATTATGTACAAATAAACGCATTAAATTGAATTCTTAATTTTATACAAGTTTTTCAAGCTGTTTTATATATATATTTTTTTTTTTTTTGAAAAACCGCGCCCAAAAAAAGCATAATTATTATATGGAAAAAATGTCCCGTGAGACATATGAATATAATATTTTCTAAAGTAGACCTTTCCAGCGCTTTCAACCTTATGCTAACAAAGAAAATAAAAAATTGTTTAATATTGGCTATCGTATCAACCAACCATGTTTTTTGTTTTTATCGGTCGAAAATTTATTTTTGAAATGAGAAGGATCAAGAAAACGGCTTTCGAATATGGCTTAGGAAGAACAGGCATCCGCAGGAGTAAGAAACAGATGAAGCATCCAGAGACGTAGCGGGCATATATGAAGTGAATATTATTAGGCTGATGTCAGAGTGCGCGCGAGAAGAAAAGCGAAGCGATGCGAGATGCGATGAGCAAAGCGAGAAGATGGCAGAGTGAGAGCTGTGCGAGAAGCGAGCTACATTGATCTCTATTAGTCATTAATGTGAATGTGATAGTTTTTTCTCTCTTGGTACCATAGTAAAAAAAGTTTTACTTCAATAATTACGTTTTCTATTTTATCTCCACGGATGTTTTTAAAACAAACGGTAATTAAAGCACTGAATCCAAGAAAACAATCGTACGCTCTCAGAGAGTTGAAGCGATAAAGCAGGTTGCAAGGAGCGATTGCACTTAAAAAAGCTAGCAGTTTTTTATCGCTCATTCTCGCCCAATATTATCGCTTCGGTTCTCGCGCGCACTCTGACATTAGCCTTAAAATTCGGACTCGACGAGAACGGGAGATCAACTAATGATGGCGGGAAATGTTTGCTTTATTTCGGTCCTCAAATCTTATCCATTCAACCACATTGTGCGCTACAGCCAGTAAATTAATAAATTGTAAACTACCTTTATTTTCTTCAGTAGACTTCATTTTATCCGCTTTGCTTGATTGTTTCCCTCAATTTTGTTATGCCTGCAAGTTCCCTAGGTTAGGTCAAAGACAATATAAACACTAAGATGTCCGATGCTCATACAATTATGTGGTGTAGGGAGGGTTGTTTTTGAAAGAGTGCTATCTCACTCGCACGAACTCCAGTGCGCTCGCAAATCTAAAAATAGAATGAGCTTGCTTGTATAAGTACACACGGAACGTAAGTACGTATGTGTGTGTGTACGTGTGAAGAGCTGCCGAAATTGCCAGCCAAATATTTTTGAGAAGATTTCTTGAGACACAAATTTATTTGCTGAGTGTCGCTTATTGACGCGACGCACTAATACCCTATAGAAAATTAATATAATTTGATGTTATATCTGATATACATTTTGCGTTTGTATATATTTACATTCGTTCATTATATTCGTTTATAGTACATTAAACAAAATTAGCATATAAAGGATATACAAAATATAAAATTTTTTATATTTTGGGCATGCGTCATCGGAAAATCATAATCTCCATTCAATTCTAAAGTAATGGGTATTTTCTTCGACAGCGCACTATGGGGAAAATGACCACTTTATCTGGCATTTGCATGATTTTTAAAAGTTTTCGAATTAGAACAAATTTGCTGGTAACGCATTTAGAAAATATCAGACTGTTATGCCCCAAACTCAAAATGTTAAATTTAACAGTCCCATGTAAGAACAACAGCTTTAAGTCAGCGAAATATTGTACTTTACTTGTTAAAGTGTGATATAACAGGAGCTTGGATACAAAATTTGGTTCATCTAACTTTTATGGTCTCTGAGATCTAGGCGCTCATAAAGACGGTACTCTCGAGTAGCGGGTATAGAAAAGAGCTACCACGCCCATTTTTTCAAAATATCTTCCTCCTACTATTATTAACTCATATCAAAAAACCGAACTTAAAAATATTGCTTCGTTTGGAAGTTATTAATTAATTCCACAAAAAGTGGTCAAATTCCCCATAGTGCAGCGGCGTCGTCAACAACCAATACAAACAAGCAGCCATACACATACAGTTAAAGCTCAGCCTCACGTACAGAACGTGTGAACGTCTATCTGTCTCTCTCTAATTCACGCCGGAACTTTTGAAACTTCCAGCCAGTCAGGAATTGCGCTCAAAATTTTGTATGGCGCGGCACATCTTAGTGTTTATATTGTCTTTGCTAATACCATACCCATACTTCCCTCCAACAATTATCTCATCAACACCAATCACCGTAGTCAGTACAATCATTTCTCATATATTGAATGCTCGTTCCAAAACACAATAACAAAAAAAAACGAGAGGGAACGTTGGCCTTTGCCGCGGCTCTACTTTATACCCAGTACTCAGTCAATATATATGTACATACATATATGAGCTTACGATTTATACAATTTATTATATGTTCGCAAAAGTAATGAATATTTCAAAAAATGAAGTCAAATTTTTTTTGGAATTTTTATACAATTTCCGATATTGTTTGCATATGCCTTTTACATCTGCTTCTACATTTCTACATGTATAACTACATATTAGAGACGTAGAAGTTTTTGTGAGAGAGAGGGAGGGAATGCGTAAGCGCTTGGCAGGCGTTGACTAGCGACTGAGATTTCATTTGTTTCTTCTGGCCATAATATTGATCCAACCTGATCCAGACTCGGCAGTCTGTTAGACACGGTAATTTTCCATGATTGTGCAATTTTGGTTTTATTTTATCTTAAAAATTGTGGATTCCACAGATTTTCGTTCTTTGTGGGGGCGGAAGGAGGCATTTCAAAATTTGAATACACTTCTATTGAAGTGGTATCACAGGAGCTTAGACAGAAAGGTTGGTTGGTTTTCTTCATTGTGGCTATATTAATGATGTGATCGAGACTCAACACTCTGAAAGAGTGGTGGGAAAGGGCGGGACGACATTTTGAAATACACTTGTAACTGTGTGATATCAAAGGAGTCTGGATACAAGATTTGGTTGATCTAGGCGCTAATGAAGACGGACAGACGGACGGACGGACATACAGACATGGCTATATCGACTCGGCTTTTAAGCTTATCAAGAATATATATACTTTATGGGGTCGGAAACGCTTCCTTCTGTGTGTTACACACATCCACTTTCACCACAAATTTAATATACCCCTATACTCTTCGAGTACCGGGTATAAAAATCACAAGGATTGAGTCATTTTTGAAGATTTTACAGGTGTCTAATCTGAAGAATGATGAACATGTGTATAAAAACTCAAATCCAAATTGATATGCAAACACCATCCACAAAGTGCAATAGGATACCTCTTTATACAATTATCAGGTCCCAACAGTTCTCTCAAATTACTGTTAGGCTGCCTGTACAGACCACAGCGCAATACTAACTACCACGAAGTAATTGAGGAAATCTCAAACTTATCTAAGCTATTCTGACGTAAATGTAACCAGATACTTAAATAGCAATATATTGAAGGAACGACATAAGGCAACAGCGATGGCTTCTTTAGACTTGGACATAGTCAATAATAGTAGACCAACGGCTTTTTCTAACACCAAAAACACACTATTGGACCTTTTTTCTTCTAAATGAACAGTTATCTGGCCCAATTTTTTTTCAGATACGATCTAATTTTCCTGACATACGATTGTAATTCTAAAAAGACTGACGACGATATATGGTTAATATAATATATTGCTAAGTGATAGAGCATATAACAAATGGAAACGCTGTTCATTAGCATTCAGAAATTTTATGGTACCGAACGGAAATAAGAAGAGCAGAGAAACTAGGAGAGAGAGAAACTAGAGAAATGCAATACAATTCTGCTTAGTACCATCCCAAATGCCATTTTAATGTTACAAACAGAAATTTGTGTATTTTTATACCCGGTACTCGAAGAGTATAGGGTATATTAGATTTGTGGTGATAACGGATGTGTGTAACGCCCAGAAGGAAGCGTTTCCGACCCCATAAAGTATATATATTCTTGATCTGCATCAATAGCCGAGTCGATATAGCCACGTCTGTCTGTCCGTCCTCATTAGCGCCTATATCTCAGACACTATTAAGGCTAGAGCAACCAAATTTTGTATCCAGTCTCCTGTGTTATCACACTACTCCAAGTGTATTTCAAAATTTCGCCCCGCCCTTTTCCGTCCGTACAAAGGACGAAAATCTGTGGCATACACAATTTCAAAGATTTGAGGAAACGAAAAATGCAAAATCATAGAGGATAACTATTTCTATCAGAGTGTTGAATTTTGATCAGATCTGATTATTAATATAGCCACAATGAAGGAAACCATTTTAAAAAGCATCGTTTCCTCTCGCTCTCTCTCACACGGACCCCGTTCTGCTTTGCCTATTCGTTTAAATGAGCGCCTATATCTCAAAGAGTATAAGAGATAGAGCAACCAAACTTTCTATCCAATCTCCTGTGATATCAATTCAGCAAAAGTGTATTTCAAAATTTTGCCACGACCCCTTCCGCTCCCACAAAAACGAAAATCTGTGGAATCCACAATTTTTAAAATAAAAGAAAACCAAAAACGCATAGTCATGGAAAATAACCGTGTCTACCTGGTTGCCGAATCTGGATCAGGTCGAACTACTATTATATTCAGAAGGAACAAATTAAATGTCAGTCGCTATGCAACGCCTGCCAAGCGCTTACTCATTCCCTTTCTCTCTCGCAAACACTTTTACGTCTCGAATATGCAGTTATACATGTAATGTAGAAATGTAGAATCAGATGTAAAAAATCATATATAAGCAAATAAGGAAACATGTATAAAAATTCCAAAAATGGTTTGACTTCATTTTTTGAAATAAATAAATTGCATAAATCGTAAGCTCGTATATGTATGTATGTATGTATGTATGTATGTATGTATATACTGACTGAGTACCGGGTATAAAGTAGAGCAGCGGCCTCGTTTGTAAGAAAAATAGTGATTATATGTCGAATAACGGAATTTAACGGCAAAATTCGTCAATGTTTTTTTTAAATATATGTTAGCTCAGCTAATTGAACCAACTGACATGTCATTTCATGTATGAAAACCTTTTAAAATAAGCAAAAGTTCACTTTTTCGGTATTTTTAGTCTTTGTTATTTTCTCCTTTAAGAAGATGATTCTTGATAACATTTTATTATGAAGTGATTTATGCGAAAATGTGAGGTTATAAAAATTGCATAAATATATGAAAAAGATTAACGTCCGTAACGTTACTTCCGTAACAGACAAAAACTAAGTTTTTTTAACCGGACTATCTGTCTTTATTTTCAAAGCTGAATTGATATTGTCATTTTATTCACTTACTCTTTGGTATTTGGACCTTTTTTGTTTAGTTAAAAAATTTTCTAAAACATTTAAATTTTTGTAGCGCAACGGAACTTTAACCAAGATTATGGTATGCTTAATACCCTTTTTACATTAGGCCGCATGCGAAAATGATGCCCATAAGAGCTCTGTAGGTAGAAGAAGACAATGATGCGGCCGCATGATACAACATTCGGGGCATCATTCGCCAGTGTTACCATATTCTGTCCAGTATTTTTACAAAATACTGAAAATGTTCGAGGTATCGACGCGGTATCGGGGTATTTTTGTCGAATCAAACAATAAATTTAACGGCCAAACCATTCCTGAACATTTCAATTAAAATAAGTCGTATTGCAAGCAACAAAATGATAACACAAACACTTGCAAGGTCTTTTGGGAAGAGATGATTCCAACTTTGAAAGTGACACTTGAAAATTGAAGTCAGCAGCACGTAAGTTTTGTTCGGTGGAGCCAACATTAGCTGACAAAATTATGAGGAAATGATGCGGCCTAAGTGTAAACGCCTCGCATCATTTTTCCGCACCTTCGACAATGATTCGGTAGTGTAAAAAGGCTATTAACCATAGTGCACTGGTAGTGAAGTGTAGTAAAGTATGACCACTTAATATATCGATAGTCTTGCTTTGAAATCACTATCGATAGTATTCAAAGGATTAATGATGTCTTGCATCACTACTACCCTGCTCGATGGATTTTAAGTCGATTTTCTCTTTTGTTTATTTACATATCATTTGAAAAATAATCAACAGGCAGTGTTAAAATATCTAGGTCATACGATCATTGTGTTATTGTAATTTTTTTTAAATTGTTTTTAAACAATAACATTAAATGTGATACAGCGCGTGTAGTTACAAAAAAGTGCCGGGCTGTAAAGCGTTTGTAAAACTCACATAAATACAAACAGAACATTTTAGCATATATTTGCTCCTTTTTGTTATTAAAACGAAAGCGGCCAAGAAACTGTGACGCTATGGTACTTGAGTTACTTCTATTAGTTTTCGTTGTATTTAATATGTATACCAATTCTTTCTGTTTTGTTATCAAAGTCAAACAAAGAAATTACTGTATTTGCATTAGTGTCACGTCTAGATGTATGTGTGTACATATGTATGTATATCACATAAATATGTTGAATTTAAAGCTTAAAATAAAACAAATAAATTAGTTTAGATTTGGCAAATATCCGAAAAGATTTTATGTTCAAATGTATGATATTTTAGTATGTACATACATACATACCTAAAACAGTTTTGCTTTTTTTCAGCATAATAACAATTTTTTTATTTATTATGCCCCATTAAAAATCGGTAATCGAAATCAAATCTATCAGAAGTTAGGAGGTACAAACTACACAAAGTTTCTGCCAATATATCTTGTTTGTTACATAGTGCAACAAAATCTAACATATTTTATCCGTTTCGAAACCGATTTTGTCTGACAGCTTTGGGCTCAAAAAAGTATAATGAAATTTGTTTTTCTTTGCTTGTTGGGTTTATGTTTAAATTAAAAACAAAAAATAATTTTTTTGGGATTTTTAGATGGTTTGTACGTATTGAGTATGTTACACCATCTTATAGAATTTAGCTATTCCGAAATTATAATGAATTCAGGTATCAATCGTCTCTCAATACTTTGTACCTTAAACTTTCAGTCTGGTTCTAAAATCAGCAATATTGTCCAACGATCGAATGAGGGATGATAACTTATGGAAATAAAAATGCATTCGATGCAAAATTTTACAATAAGCATTTTGCTGACGGATACTTCGAGCTTTCTACGTGCACTCTGCACTCTTGCTTTCAAACAAAATTTGAATTTTCATCTGACTAACAAACACATAACAGAGTAACCGTAAACCAAAGACAATATAAACACCAAGATGTGTAACGCTCATATAATTCTGTTTTGTAGGGAGCGACGTTTTACAAAGAGACAAAATACGTGCTGTCTCGCTCGCACGAACTCCAGTGCGCTCGCAAATCTAAAAATAGAATGATCTTGCTTGTGTGCGTACGGACAGAACTGCAAATACGTGCGTGTGTGTGTATACACATATATGGACAGAACCCAGCAGTTCTGCGGACTAGCCCACGCCTAGCTATCTGACTAGCCCGACCCCATGTAAAATCCTATACCATTCTTGCATCGCATGTCATTGGGGTTGATGTGTCGGCAGGCATTGCATCAACGTTGTCTAGTCCGTGACTCGGCTGCGAAGACCAGTCCATGGGCTGGCCCAAGTGGACTAGACCACGGCTAGGCTGCAGAGACCAGTCCATGTGCGTAGACTAGTTCGTGACTAGGCTGCGGAGACGACTTAATGGACTGGTCAAGTGGACTAGACCACGGGACCATCCTCATGGGCCAGCCCATGGACTGGTCCGCGTAGACTAGTCACGAACTAGGCTGCGGAGACGACTTAATGGACTGAGTCCAAGTGGACTAAACCACGGCTAGGCTAGAAAAATGGTATAGGCTCAAAAAAACTTTTTTTCATTTTTATTTCTATTATTTACAACTAAAAACAAGAAAATAACAACGCAAACAAAAATAAAAATAATAAAATAAAATAATAAAAAAATAAATAATAAATATAATAAAACAAAAAAATAAATGCCTTAATAATAAATTAATTGCTAGACTTATTTTTATTGTTTTTGGCAATCATTCGCTTCTTCTGTAGGGTGCAAAGCACGGCTTGCAGGTGGTTGATCCCCGGTCCTGGCTCTTCCATTTCAATTGATGCTGAAAATATAATGAAGATATATTTCTCTCTTTCCTGCTTATGTATGTATCAGTGGCATGCCTGTGCATCAACGTTGGTCAACCATGCGCTTGGCAACCCAGCTCAGCGCTGCTAGCAGTGGCATATCTTTGCATCAGTCTTTCCCGACCCTGTGATTAGACCGTGGGGGCTAGGAATGGGCTACTCATGTGTCCCTTCCAAAGTATTTCTCTGTACCAGCTTCGCACTAGCCCTTGACAAGGCCAGTGTGACTAGTCAGTAGTCAAGCCCTCCCGGGACACTGGTCGCATCAGAACTGCAAGTACGTGCGTGTGTGTGTACGTGTGCTGAGCTGCCGAAATTGCCAGCAAAATACTTTCTGAGATTTCTTGAGCTACAAATTTATTTGCTGAGGTTGCTTATTGACGCAACTCACTAATACCCTATAGACAATTAATATAATTTGAATTTGAATAATTTGTATATCTGATTTACAATTGGCATTTGTACTTATTTACATTCGTTCATTATAGTTGGTTATAGTACAGTAAACAAAATTAGCATATAAAGGGTATAGAAAATATAACATTTTTTGTATTTTGGGCAAGCGTCATCATAAAATCATAAT
The DNA here is from genome assembly GCA_035041765.1 of Drosophila algonquin. Classification (NCBI taxonomy): domain Eukaryota; kingdom Metazoa; phylum Arthropoda; class Insecta; order Diptera; family Drosophilidae; genus Drosophila; species Drosophila algonquin. The sequence goes on from JAWNKY010001825.1 coordinate 28,351, forward strand.
CTGCAATCAATTCTAAAGTAATCCGTGTTTTCATCGACAGCGGCGTCGTAAACAACCAATACAAACAAGCAGATCTACAATATGTGCACACATACAGTTAAAGATCAGCCTCACGTACAGAGTGTTTGGCCCCAGAGCGCTCTCTATCTATCTATCTGTCTCTCTCTTTTTTAGTCAGGAATTTTGTAAAATTCCTTAATTCATTACTTTACATTTCAAAGGCTAAGGTTGAACAAATTTGCACAAAACAATGACTGATACCTATCGAGATCGGATTGCAATCTGGAATGAATTGAGCTAAGGCAGGTCATTAACGACGAGTGTAAAGAGTAAGGGACCTATATGACTAACTTGTGGTACACTCGAAGTAACCATGACTGGTGAAGGAGTGTGGAGTGTTTGAAGAAGACTCTTTGACTGGAACAAAGGTAGCTAGAGATCCATCTCAGGAGATTGGGCAGGAACCCTAGAAGGTCAAGTTTTTGTGCTAGGAGAGAATGTTTACAGAGTCGAACGCTTCACTAAAATCGGTGTAAACAACATCCGTCTGTAGATTACTTTGAAAGCCTTTAATGATGAAAGAGGTAAACTACAATAAATTAGTAGTAGCTGATCTCCGCCTTATAAATCCATGTTGAGCTGGAGATATAAGTGATCTGCATAGGTGTTGCAGGTGCGGAGTTAAAATTAAGGAACAGCGGATAACTTAGATATACCTCTATAGTTCCTTGCACCATACTTGCTAACTTTCCTATGGAGAGGAATTATAAAGGACTCCTTCCATAGCAGGGGGATGCATGAAGAATTTATTGACTGGGTGAATAGTTAAAGAAACGGCCCACACAGAGACTCGGCACAGTACTTAAGTACACAGCCGGGAACTCCGTCCGGAAGCAACGAGCTTTCATTTAATAAAGGACTGCAAATGGCGTTCAATCTCAGTAAACCGTATAAGTACGGCTGAACAGAGTAACTTTCCTGCGAATAGGTAGCTTGGAAGAAACGGGAAAAGATCGGCAATAGCCTTATAGCTTTGAGCGTCAAGAAGTGTTAAGTTCGACCGAGCCATTACATAGCTAAAGAGAGAGAAGCGAGAGAGACTTGATAACTCTTTGGTGACCCAGGAAGCTTCCCCAGATCTAATATGACAGGAAAGCAGAACACAAGAATCAAAAAGTGAGTCAAGTGCATCATAGAAAATATTTGTGCCTACCGTAACATCAGTGCACAAATACACAGCGGAAAAATCAAAATCCCTAATGAGGTTATTAAGCTTCGCAAACTCCGCCTTGCGAAAGCAGCGGACACATTGAGGTACTCTACCCGACCGATCCAATGCAAGCCGTCAATAAAGTCATGTCGTGACATGGGCACTAGGGTATTAAACTCGTTTATCGAAGGCCAAACAACAGTTCCTGGCAAGTTAAAGTCTCCAAAAACTATCATATGATTTTTATCTGATTGCGATGGAAAAACAACGATATCAACTGCTACACATTTGGAGTGGGCGGAGTTAGTCTTTCACCATCGACTGGCTGAAGGAAAGTTGGCACTTGCAGATCCCGCGGAGTGACTCTTTGGCGCCTAGGAGACTCATTCAGTAGTTGTAAATCACTAAATTGAGACTCCATGGGTAAAAGCCGATCGTATTTCTGTTTAAAATCAACGGTCAACTCCTTCCGCGTTTGCCTCATAAATATGACCATGTTATTCTCAACCACACGGCGTCCCACACAACCATTCCGTTTTCAGATGGCGTCACCCACGAGGCCTGAAAACCCAGCGCGTTTGCGTGCCTGCGCTATCGCAGAGCCAGCACGGGATACTCGGCTGATCAGGGGTGATCTTCTTCTTGCAAGTTTTTTGCCACAGACAACAGAGAGATCCATTATATGTACATCTGACCAGTATGCCAGATACACGCTAAAAGCGGAATCAGTAAGAACTGAGAGGAGAGCAGCTGCTAATGAGAGAGAGAACGCTACTGCACAGAAAGTATCGAGAATGAGAGAGGAAGAACAGTTATATAACTTTGTGTAACAAGGGAGAGATTAATATAACTACAAAATCTACTAGATGAAAACGGCTAAATATAATGTTATGTGTACTTACGAAAAGCACAAACAAAAACCCGATGCAAAAAATAATTATTGAATTATGTTTTTACACAATTAATAGGCATGCACTCGCGATTAAGGATAGATATTATGGTAGCATGTTAATTTGAAAGTTTACTAACGTTTATTTTGAAAAAACATCGGCTGTTTAGGCAAATTAAAAGGAAAATATATGGAGCGCCAAAAAAAAAACACATCTAGTCACTACGTAAGAGAAAGAGAAATTATTATGCTTTCAAATTTTCCAAATTTTTTTGCGGTTTATTTTCCTGAATTTTTTACTTTTAAAGGAAAAGTCGCTACAAATTATTTCTTTGGCTGTTTCTTTTAAGACTGGAACATTAATTAAGTGTCAATAAAACCAGATGTGAGATACTTAAGTTTTGTGAAAAAAAAGCCCTAAAATAAAATAAAATCGCTAAAAAAATTTAATAAAAAAAAGAACGTTAACACGGATGAAAACCTAAAAGTAAGTGAAAACCGGAGCCTTTTTAATTGTTGTATGAATTTCTGGAATCTGCTGTGGACAGAGCGACGTTTACTAAATGCGACCATACCCATAATAAAATATAAAAAAGAGCAAAGGACTACTTTATGTTGACATTTGCTATGCTTTTAAATTCAAAATATCGAAAAAGTACCGCAATAATCAATTTACTATGCTTTTAAATTCAAAATATCGAAATATACCGCAATAATCAATTACTCTAGTCAACAAAATTGATATTTTTTCGTTGTGAACTGCAGACTTTTCCTGATAGATTTGGGGCTTTCAAAATTTGTAAGGAAGTACATATATTTTTTTCCAAAGTGTTTTTCATTTTTTTTCCATTTTTAAAATTTGGCTGTTTTTTTTATGTTTTTCTTTCGTTAGTGGACATACAGAGATGGAAATAAATAATAGAATCTACATTCGCATTAACATTTTGAAACCAAATATTTAGTTTTTGGAACATTTTCTATGTAAAAACCACTGTGCTTGGTTTCAGGATAACGGTGCTTTATTTTGGTCTCTCTTTCGGGCTTCTTTAGTAAGAAATATTAGTTATTCTCGGAAAAAACAAGTCTACGGAATGAGGTAAAATCGATGTCAGATATAGCCACATATCTAAACTGTTAAAAAAATAAATGTTTTACGGAAATTCATTACAATAAATAAAAATAAATACACGCGGAAAAACGGGCCCGACAGCGGAGATAACACTAGTCGACACGACTTTTCCGCTGTCGCCAAAATATATATTTGGATGTTTAAAAATTGTTTGAGAATGTTTTTTTTTTCATTTATGCCAAAAATCTGTGTTTTTAACAGTTTTTAACGGTAAAATGGCATTTGGGATAGTGCCAAACGGCATATGAAGTTTTGGTCAAACGGTTATAACTTAGTTATAACCTTTTTTTAACAACAAAGTTCAATAAAACCAGTTGTAGGAAACTTAAGTTATGTGAAAAATAGAAGCATCTACATATGACAAAAAATACCAAATTTTTTGAAAAATTCTTTAAAAAAAACTACTCCATGAAAAAAACCATAAACATAATTCTTTTAAAACATTTTAAATCTTAAAATCTATCAGAAAAAGTAATTTTTGGCCACAGCGGAAAAAAAAGTTGAATTTTGTCACTACTCGACACTAATCGACGCCCTCCTTCTTAGAATTTGTACAATATGTTTTATATATTATAGTATTTTCGCAAAGAAGTCAAATTGAATTTTTGAAAAAAAAAATGAAGTTATCTGTTTCCATTTTTGTTTACATATGTTTTTTCTACATCTACATATATGTATATGTAATTGGCAGGCGTTGCGTATCCACTGAAATATCATTTGTTTCTTCTGGCCATACTAATGAGCCGACCTGAGATTCGGCATTCTGATAGATACAGTTATTCTCCATGATTCTGCGTCTTTGGTTTTCTCGTATCTTAAAAATTGTGGATTCCATAGATTTTCGCCCTTTGTGAAACGGCAAGGGGCGTGGTTTTTAAATGCACTTGTATTAAAGTGATACCACAGGAGCTTAGATACAAAGTTTAGTTTCTCTTCCTCTTTTAAACTGTGAGATCTAGTCTCTAAAGAAGACGAACAGACAGACATGGCTACATCGACTTGGCTATTGATGCTGATCAAAAAAATATATACTTTATTGGGTCGGTAACGTTTCCTTCTGAGTGTTACACACGTCCACTATCACTACAAATCTATACTCTTCGAGTACCGGGAATAAAAAATCCATTTTTGTCATCGCAAGATCCGAGAAATGCTCTAAATGCATCAGTCAGTAGCCGAACTATAAGAAATAAGCTGATTGTCGATTTAAAATTGCTCAAAAAGTACCACAGCTTAGGAAAAAAATGTCTGAAACCGAGTCAATTTTTCGAAGGTGAATTTTCTCGTTCAAATTTAAAAAATTTTTTGTAGTCGAATAAAATTAAGTTCAATTTGTTTGAATTCGATGGTAAACCACATATTAGGCACTTTAAGAACCCTTCCCACGACCCAAGGTACTCTATTAAAACAAGGGACCGCAAATAAAAGTTATAAGTTTAAAACGAGAGGGAACGTTGTGAGCCGCGGCAAAGGCCGCGGCTCTACCTTATACCCGGTACTCAGTCAGTATATACATACATACATACATTTATGATCCTACGATTTATGAAATTTATTATATGTTCTCAAAAGGGACGAAAATAATATTTAAATTAAAAAAATGAATTTTTTGGAATTTTTACACATGTTTCCATTTTTGTTTACATATGCTTTGTATATCTGCGCCTACATTTCTACATGACATGTATAACTACATATTTGAGACGTACAAGTGTTTAGGAGTGAGAGAGAGGGAGGGCATGAGTCAGCGCTTGGCAGGCGTTGCGTAGCCACTGAAATTTAATTTGTTTCTTCTGGCCATAATATTGATCCGATCTGATCCATATTCGGCAATCTGGTAGATATGGTAATTTTCCATGATTCTGCGTTTTTGGTTTTCTCGTACCTTAAAAATTGTGGATTCCACAGATTTTCGTCCTTTGTGGGGGCGGAAGGAGGCGTGGCAAAATTTTGAAACAAACTCGTCCGGGTTTGGTATCACAGGAGCTTGGATAGAAAGTTTGGTTGCTCTAGCTCTTATAGTCTCTGAGAACTAGGCGTCAAAAAATACGAATGTGCAAAGCAGATGGGGTCGCGTGTGAGAGAGAGCGAGAGGGAATGATGACTTTCGAAATGGTTTTCTTCATTGTAGCTATAATAATGATCCGATCTGATCCAGATTCAACACTCTGATAGAAATGGTCATTCTCTATGATTCTGCGTATTTAGTTTTCTTGTATCTTCAAAATTGTGTGTGCCACAGGCTTTCGTCCTTTGTGGGGGCGGAAAGGGGCGGGGCGAAATTTTGAAATACACTTTGAGTAGTGTGATAACACAGGAGACCGAATACAAAACTTGGTTACTCTAGCTTTAATAGTCTATGAGATATAGGCGCAAATGAAGACGGACGGACAGACGGACGGACGGACGGACGGACGGACGGACGGACGGACGGACAGACAGACATGGCTATATCGACTCGGCTATTGATGCTGATCAAGAATATATATACTTTATGGGGTCGGAAACGCTTCCTTCTGGGCGTTACACACAACCGTTATCCCCACAAATCTAATATACCCCTATACTCTTCGAGTACCGGGTATAAAAATTGAGCCACAATAAAGCTTACAGGAAGAATAGACAAATGTTTTTTTTTTTTGCGGTAATTTCAAAAAAACCGGATAAACTTTTATTTGTAATTTTTTAAAAAATATTTGTATATATTGGATGTACATTTTTATATAAAAATGAATTCATAACATTTATTTCCAATTTTTATTATACCAATTAAAAATAAAAGTTATGAATTAATTTTTATATAATAATTGAAAATAAAAATTGTGTTAACTGCTTCTTCTTTTCGTGCGGGTGTTGGTCCAGTACATTGGATAAAGGAAAAATGTGTACTTCCCTTTACGTAAATATACTGGACAGTATAATGCTAAAAAGAAAATGCAAATGAAGTGGGATTTCTGGAAGGATAATGACCCGAAAAACTGCTAAATGATGACGTTGAAATGGTTCCTGGACAACAAAGTTCTATGGTCTTCACAGCGACCAGACCTAAATCCTATAGGGCATCTTTGGTGGATCTTAAAGAATAAGATCTGAGGCTATAAGCAAAAAAATAAAAGTTTTTGTGGCAAAAAGTTCTATCCGAATGTTATTGAGACATCAATTTGTGCCGAAATGGTCGATTCCATGGGTCCGTCGATGTACCGAAGTCACAAAAAATCAGAGCGCTACAACCAGATATTAAAGTTATAAGTAAATCTACTAGCCTTTGGAGCTAAAAATTTGTTTTTCATATCCTCAAGTCCCGTTTCTATTATTTAGTACATTTAGAAATGAATTTTTGTAAGATTAAGTTTTTTGAAAATTATTTTTTGTTTATATATTGATGCGTCACTGGATGGACTTTCAAATAAAATTATGAAACATGAAGAAACAAATTTTTCGGTAAACAAAATTTTGTAACATTTTCTATCACTGTAAAACCGCTTCTTTTTTTTGTACCTACTCTTTTTCTGTAGTTTCGAGTTAATAAATCAATTCATAGCAAAAGACATACCAGAATCTTGTAAACATATTCATAAAATTAAATACAAATATTTTCAAATCAAATCAAGTATGGATTCGATGGATTCGAAAATTTTGTAGTGGCTTTTCGGCAGGTGTCCTTGACATTTAAGCCACCTTCTTTAGTAAAAGTTCAATAGTTCTAGCCGAAATATAACGTTGCTGTACTTCTGATGCTATCTCAATAAAAATTTTTAAAACGATCTGGACAATTGTTTTATAATAAAACAATCTTTCTTTATCCCATTGCCAAGATTGGTACCACAAAATATTAATTTAAAAAACAAAGCAATTTCTAATTACGAGAAAAATATCAGTGTATCAGTAATTTAATAAGAATAGGAAGGGAGTGAGTAGTAGACAGGATATGGTAGAGGGAATTATAATCCGAGCATAGGACCCTAAATGGTTCATGCAAGGAATAATTCGATCTACAAAGCGGCAGGAACAACGGTATATAGTTTCTAGTGCTTCTAATAGAAATCGTGAAGTTTATGCTGCTCAACAGGTCAGGGCTATCTACGTCACACGAAGCATTTTCCTACGATTAGCTAAAATTGGAAGGTTTATTAAAAGCAATCTATTAGGGTAAGACGGCAATCTCACATCTGCATCCCAGCTGAGGCCGCGTAGAGCAAAAAGTAAAAAGTTTTTCTGAACTGATTCTCTACGGTCCTGGTGTATGTTGTACTGAGGGCGCCATACACAAGAGCCGTATTCTAAAATCGGACGAACTAGAGAGGTGTAGAGTCTTTGTTATATAGGGGTCGTCAAATTCCTTTGACCACCTCTTTATAAACCCAAGCACGCCCATGGCCCTATTTACCATGGTAGAAATGTGTTCTGAAAACTTTAACTTGGGATCTTATAGAACACCAAGATCATCGACCCGGGTAATTCTCTCCAGAAAACCACCAAAGGGTGTAAGGAACCAGCGCTGGAGCAATGAAAAGTCATTACTTTACATTTTGAAGCATAATAAATTTGCACAACACCATGACTGAAATATATAGAGATCGGACTGCAACCTGGATTGAAAAGAAATGTCTTTTCGAATTCTTTAGGACGTTGATATGCAATGACTGCACCATCAAGTGGCCCAAGCGACACCAGCCGATGGCTGTTACGCGCGGATCCCAGGCAAGAAAGCAGCCCACCTTCCGCCCAACCGACCGAGGGGCGCTGCCGCTTAACGCGCGTTAACCGAACCGATCGCGGACATGCAGGAAAGATAGGTGTTAGACTAGTGTTCGAGGAAAAGTAGAACTAATCTAACTAAAGAAATTAAGTAATTACTAATTACGGGAAAGATGTAAGAGTATCAGTAATTTAAGACTAGGAAGGGAGTTAGTGGTAGATATAATATGGTAGAGGGAATTATAGTCTGAGCATAGGACCCTTAATGGTTCTTCATCTGGACACAGAGCTTGACATCATCCGCATATATAAGTACTCGAGAGTATGTCAATACCAAAGGCAGGTCATTTATAAAAAGTTTTAAGAGTGAGGGGCCTAGATGGCTGCCCTGTGGTACTCCCGAAGTCACCATAATTGGTGAGCACAGGGTGTTATTGAAAAGGACTCTTTGAGACCTAGAACGAAGGTAGCTAGAGATCCATCTTAAGAGATTGGGCAGGAACCCTAGAAGGTCAAGTTTTTGTGCTAGGAGAGAATGTTTTACAGAGTCGGACGGTGAGTAAAATCGGTGTAAACAACATCCGTCTGTAGATTACTTTGAAAGCCTTGAATGATGAAGGAGGTAAACTACAATAAATTAGTAGTAGTTGATCTCCGCCTTATAAATCCTTGTTGAGCTGGAGATATAAGTGATCTGCATAGGAGTTGCAGGTGCGGAGTTAAAATTTTCTCAAACGCTTAAGGAACAGCGGATAACTTAGATATACCTCTATAGTTCCTTGTACCATACTTGCTAACTTTCCTATGGAGAGGAATTATAAAGGGAACCCATATCGGGGGGAACCATGAAGAATTTATGGACAGGGTAAATAGTTTAAGCAACGGCCCACACAGAGACTCGGCACAGTACCTGAGTACACAGCCGGGAATTCCGTCCGGACCCGGTGAAAACACCGGCTCACTATTCTTTTATCATGAAGCAATGAGCTTTCATTTAGCAAGGGACTGAAAATGCCGTTCGAGCCAACTTCTTGAAATTTTTTATAAAGTATTGATTTTAAGTTTTTTAGACTGGATCTCGATCTAATAGGACAGGAAAGTGGGACACAAGAGTCAAAAAGTGAGTCCAGTGCATCATAGAAAATGTTTGTGCCTATCGTAAGATCATTGCACAAATATTAAGCTTCGTAAACTTAGCCTTTCAGAAACAGTGGACATATTGAGGTTGTTTACCTGACCGATCCAATACAGTTGGTCCTATGTCGAGCGACATTTCGAAAGTAGGATGGTAGGCATCTTCAGATATAGTGAGGGGGGGGGCTCCAGTTAACAACGCTAAGGTCGCATCCGTTACTAAGCACAGATCAAGAAATCGACCCAAGGAATTTTTAACATGAGACAGAGACAGGTCAATCAAGCCTTCAACAAAGTCATGTCGTGACATGGGCACTAGGCTATTAGACTCGTTTATCGAAGACCAAACAATTCCTGGCAAGTTGAAGTCACCAAGAACTATCAAATGATCTTTGTCTGATAGCGAGGAAGAAACAGCGGCTTAGGCGGACAAGTGCTGCCCGTAAATTGAGATATCGAAGAAGGTGGCATATACGAGCAAGTTATGAAAACTGAGAAAGCGGGAAGAATCAGTTTTACACACAGGAATTCCAATTCCTGCCCAATCTGGACTGTGAAAAGTTCCGATGTGAAGTTTGAGTCCACAGCAATTAGAACTCCTCCTGCACGTCGAGACGAACGGTCCTTTCTAAAAGTTGTGTACCGACCTGTCAAAGCTTCGGAAGAAGCTAAGAATGTCCGGCCTTAACCAGGTCTCGGTAAACACAATAACGTAGGACGCAAATGCGATACTATCCTGGAAAAGAATGCTGAGCTTACTACGTAAGCCTCGAACATTCTGATAGGTCACTAAGAGAGAATTTAATAGTTTTTTCGACGGGTGGAGGTAGAGCGGGAAGATGAAGCTGGCGCATTAGTCTGATTTGTTGGCAGAGTTATTGGTGGCCCAGTCTTCTTCCTTGCCTTAAACTCCTTCACCACCAAATGCTCCGGCCAAAATTTGGCCGAACAAATGGTGTTAAAGTGAGTTTGGGGACACTTATTTTGAATGAAGCTATCTCCCTGCCATAAGAGAAGTGAAACTTTTCCACCTTTAAATCAACGGCATTTAGTTTTCTTTGAATATAAGCCGTCACATCCTTAGGCCTATCACCTGGGATGGTAGTACCCGGTGGTCCTGGACGTCTATTCACTGGTGGGGTCGGAATTGAAGGGACAGCTAAAGAATTTGCGGACATTACGGACACGGACGCTACACACGATTCTGGCTGCATGCTCTCCGAGGCGATCAATTCGGCTACCGAATTTTCATCACCAGCAGCTGTCGTTGCCTTTGGAGTAGCGAACGAAATCAACTGTTTCACTTTTGGAGTGGTCGGAGTCAACTTATCAGCATCGATTGGCCGAGGGACAGTTGGCACTTGCAGATCACACGGAGTGACCTTTTTGCGCCTGGGAGACTCAGTCAGTAGTTGTAAACCACTAAAGGTGCCGATCGTATTGCTCTTTGAAGCCCACGGTCAGCTCCCTAAAGCCCTTCCGGGTCTGCCTCATAAATGCTGCCATTTCCTTCTCAACCAGACGGCATGCCTCACAGCTATAATGCAGGCCATTCTTTTTGGATATGGCATCACCCACGAGACCGGAAAACCCGGCGCATTTAGCGTGCACTACGCTTTCGCAGAATCAAAAAATAAAATTTCACAACAAATAGATTTAAGACCAGTGTGCCAGATAAACGATAAAAGAGCAATAAGAATGAGAGGAGAGCGGTTACAGCAGCTTCAGTTGAGAGAGAGAGAGAGAGCGCTACTACACAGAACGTATCGAGAGCGAGAGACGAAGAACAGTTATGTTAGTTTGGGTAATAGGAGAGAGTGATAAAACAATAGATCAACTAGGTGAGAGCGGCAGATTTTGATTTTGTGTGTCCTTACGAAAAGAAACAACAAAAACACATTGACCGACACTGGAAAATAATTAAATTATGTTTAAAACACAATAAAAGGGCATGCACTCGCGCTTATGAAAAAACTCTAAGCGAGCAGGTAAATAAGGGAGTTTATTTAGTTAGTATATTCAAAAAACACCGGCTGTTTATATAGGATTAAAGGCAGATAAGCGGAGCGAAAGCAAAAATGCGTCTGATCACTACAAAGAGAATCGAACGAATGTAGTATCCTTTGTAGGATTAGCTTCAATACGCCTCCCAGGGAGACTTTCTTCCTATGCTCTCTTTGTTGTCTAGCTCCACTACGGAAATAATGAGTCAATACGTAGGGCTCTTTACCCGTCAGATGGTTACTTTCTGATTTTTTCTTGTTTGATTACACTACTCGACAATATTCAAACTTTATTTTCCGCTGTGGCCAAAAATGCCTTTTTTCTGATAAATTTGAGATTTAAATTTTTTTTTAAGAATTATGGTTTTTTTTCATGAAGTAGTTTTTTTTTAAAGAATTTTTTAAAAATTTCGTTTTTTTGTCATATGTAGTGCTTCTATTTTTCACATAACTTAAGTTTCCTACAACTAGTTGTATTGAACTTTTCAGTTAAAAAAAGC
>JAWNKY010001829.1:0-11334 GCA_035041765.1 Drosophila algonquin
TAAATATACATATGTAAGTATCATAATTGTTTTCCCATTCGAAGAATTGTTAATTAGGGTATTTAAGGTGCTACGTGTTATTATGGACATTCATACGTTGTACATTAGCATTTGGAGGAGAGCAAATGCGAGTACGAGTACGAGCGGGACGGAATGCTCAAAAAAACGGCTGTCGACAAGTCGAGACTTGTCGCTGCTCGTTTTGCACATGACGTCATATACAAAACGAGGGGGAACGATGTGAGCCGCGGCAAAGGCCGCGGCAAAGGACGAATTAAATTTTAGGCAAAAATAATATTTCAAAAAATGAAGTCAAATCTATTTTGGAATATTATACATGTTTCCAATTTTGTTTGCATATGCTTTTTACATCTGCTTCTACATTTCTACATGTATAACTACATATTTGAGACGTACAAGTGTTTGCGACAGAGAGAGAGGGATGAGTGAGCGCTTGGCAGGCGTTGCGTAGCCACTGAAATTTAATTTGTTTCTTCTGGCCATAATATTGATCCGACCTGATCCATATTCGGCAATCTGGTAGATATGGTAATTTCCCATGATTCTACGTTTTTTGGTTTTCATTTATCTTCAAAATTGTGGATTCCACAGATTTTCGTCTTTTGTGGGGGCGGAAAGGAGCGTGGCAAAATTTTAAAACAAACTCGTGCTGGTTTGGTATCACAGGAGCTTGGATAGAAAGTTTGGTTACTCTAGCTTTTATAGTGTCTGAGAACTAGGCGCTCATTTAAAGGAATAAGCAAAGCAGATGGGGTCGCGTGTGAGAGAGAGCGAGAGGGAACGATGACTTTCGAAATGGTTTTCTTCATTGTAGATATATTAATAATCCGATCTAATCCAGATTCAACACTGTGATAGAAATTCTTTATGTCATTCTTATAGTCATTCTTTATGATTCTGCGTCTTTAGTTTTCTCGTATCTTTAACATTGTGTACGCCACAGACTTTCGATCTTTGTGCGGGCGGAAAGGGGCGGGGCGAAATTTTGCAACACATTTGGAGTAGTTTGATCACACAGGAGACTGGATACAAAACTTGGTTGCTCTAGCTTAAATGGTCTCTGAGATATAGGCGCAAATGAAGACGGACGGACAGACAGACTGGCTATATCGACTCGGCTATTGATGCTGATCAAGAATATATATACTTTATGGGGTCGGAAACGCTTCCTTCTGGGCGTTACACACAACCGTTATCCCCACAAATCTAATATACCCCTATAATCTTCGAGTACCGGGTATAAAAACTTCGGGGCCGCGCCGGGCCGCACTTTGACAAGATCGGTCATGTTCTATTACGATATCCGCTGTTTCTTGCACATCGTGTCCGTTTTTAGGTCCCTTTGCGATACTTTTGCGAGGCTTTGGTCGTTGCATGTTTTTGTCTGCAAAATGCTCTTTTCTGAGTTCGTTAGCGAACATTTAACGAGACTTCACTCATAATTTCTAAGTCCGTTTACGAAAATTTTATGATAGTTCCGTTTTATTATAATTTTTTGGTCCACTGGATACATCCGCCGCACTGTGAGACATTCGGAAATTTCAGCTAGCAAAATTCATAACTTTTGAAGGAATAAATTTATTTTCCGGAAATAAACTGTGCTGGAAAGAAATATATTGCAACATTTTGTTGAGTACACGATTATGCGGTGCTCCGATATCTAGAAGCTTTATAAGTACATTGTCATAGTTCAATTTTGACTCCGGTGCAGATTTGCCTATGTACATATGTATGGCTGAGCCATCCTGTGCGCTGGCTTGTCAATTCAGCTGAAGCTGAGAACGGCCAGAGCAAAAGATTCCCGCGCTCTCGCAGACAAATTTTGTTTTATTCCTTCAATGATTGTGGAAGTGTGCAGTGCTTTTCGTAGTCTCTTGTATTTTTAAGTTATGCAAAACCAACAAAATTGTAGAAAACCGGTGAGATAACTAGAGAAACTACAGTTAGCTAGCTCCAAAAGATGGTTCTTGGCATTGCCAGACCAAATTTGTCTTGCTTTTCTCGCGTGGACGTAAAACGCTTTTAGACGCCTAGAAACAACGCCGTGGTTAGGTCCTTAACGAGCTCCATGTGTATTCCCTTATAAGTAAAGCAAATGAAGATTCTAATGCAGCACTAGAGATAGGAGGCCTCGAGCGGATTTTCAAAGTTTTCAAGTCAAAAAGTACCGCAAAGAATTATGAAATCTAAATTTGAAAGCTTAATATCTTCCAAACGTTAAGTTGCAGATACAAAATTTCTGGGTCTGTTTAATAGCTGCATTTGTCCGCTTTTCAGAACTGCATAGTTCAATACAAACAATTATAAAAATGAAAATAAAAAATGGAAGCACTACCTCTGGAAAAATCATGACCAATTTTAAAAAAAATCTTTAAAAAGAAACTGAACATAAAAAAAATTGCTGCTGCAGCATTGAGACAGTGCCTGAAATGGCTAGACTTAGGAAGCTGCTGTCAAAGCAACCCACAGTACAGAGTCAACTCAAACTAGACAACGCACAGTGGTCCGATAAACAATGACAAACTCCGCCATTATCTGCTGCACTTTCTACGGAAGGACTGCAGACTGCTAGTGGGTATACTAACAGGTTACTGCCTGGCTGCGTCGCATGCAACCAAGCTAAACATCACCAACAGAGACAGCTGTAGTAAATGTGATAAGCCAGGGGCTGTCGAAACCCTAGAACATCTCATCTGCAGCTGAATGACTCTCGGCAAGGAAAAGATACCTAGGCGCACCGACGCTTGAATCACTCTAAGATGTCTCCAAGAGGTCGCCAGGGAAACTGGGGGACTTCAAAACCTCACAAACACCCTCGTAAAGGTCATGCAAAGTCCGGATAACTAAGGGCCACACTAGGCCTATGAGAGGCCCCATTGAGGTCCGTCCGAGGTAAGCTACCGTCAACTCCTGAATTGACGCCACTCGATTTGCCATGAAAAGTTACAATTTGGCTGGCTCATACCGTATCCAAGATAATGCTGTTGAATAATCCGACCAGTAGTAAAACTGACCTGTAAGGATTCTAGTCTTCTTAAATTATGTATGTTTTTTGCAAGCAAATGGGCTCCAGTTAATTCGAGCTTAGGAACCGATAAAATTTTTAGTAGCGCTACTCTAGACGTTGAGCACTAAACATTTCTCGACAACTGCCCTTCCTGGACACGACATATATGAAAACGCCATATGCTTCTATGCAGGCGTCACAAAATCCATGAATCTCTATGACCGTAGCAGAATGATAAACCACGCGGGGAAATGATATCCGAAGGATAATTAACACGCTGAGGGTAGGCTTTCATCCCAATCCAAATGTTCTCTCCAAAACTGCTGAAAGAAGATTTTGCACCTGACAATAACAGGATTTATCAAGCCAAGAGGGTCATAGAAACGAGCAATCGTAGACAAAACCAATCGCATGGAGATCTTTGAATTTGTCTCTAGGACAGACAAGACAAAAAGCAGCTGATCTGACGCAGAGTTTTGGTTATGTGACTTCCATCATGTAATCTTAAGAATTTTCTCTGTCATCCCCCTGAGGCTTCCTTCAAGTACTGATGACTAGCGCGCCATTTCCTATGTTTAAAATTACAAGACAGTGTAGCGGAGGTTTGGTGCTTCTTTTCCATGATCTCAGCGACAGAGCTGCCACCAAAAATGAGATCATCCACGTTAAACTCCTGTTGCAGAGCAGCTGAGCCAGGAGGGTAGGACTCGCCCTCGTCAATGGCCAGCTGGTGCATTGCGAGAACTGTTCAAAATTATGCAGCCCTACTACCGAATGTGAATACACTGATAGTAATTATCAGGTGAAGAAACTCGTACGCAGCGGTACATTTTACAAATGGGGGACAGCGACTGGATATGTGCGAAACCAAATTATTATGCTGAAAAATGCAGGCTGAATAACAGGGCCTGCCATCATCGCATCATTTAGGGAACATCCAGTTGATGTAGCTGCCGAACCATCGAAAACGACACGAAGCTTTGTCGTCGTACTATCCTCCTTCAGGACACATTAATGAGGCAAGAAGTATTTTCAGAGGCTACGAGAATCAAGGTTGACTGGGGACATATGCTTCAAATCAATATACTCCCTCATTAAGGAAGAGAGCGGAGTACCGCTCTTTGAGTGTAGGATTACGGTCCAACATTCGCTCCAAACTGATGAATCGTCGATAAGATTCCCCTAAGCGATCAGAATTATGCTTTAACGGGAGACGAACTGAATATTCCCCTGATGGCAAACTTGAAAAGTGGTCTACAAAATGCGATTCACAATCTAATTCTTTCTTGGTACTCAAAATGGCGTCCGCACAAGTCTCGACCTCCCAAAACATACGAAGGGTTTTATCCAACCTTGAATCTATGTTAGCTTCCGACTCCGGAGAATTGTGCACTGCCAAGAGTGCCGAGCTTGCTACCCTTTGTCCACCGCCAGATACGATCCAGCCAAGCAGAGTATTTTGCAGAAGAGGCAGGCCATCGGAGTTCCACTCGTTGAGGGTTGAAAAATGCAGGATCGGCAAGCTGAATATTGGATGGAATATTCCAATCGGCTACACTGACTGGTTAACAATCGGTGATCATGGGGGCGATGAAAGCAGTAAGCGTAGATGTATAGTCAGTAGTACGAGAATGCATACCAATTTTTACGGTGGATTCCAGTAGCCACGCTGGTATCGCCGAGCCCAGAGACATGTGCAGACGATTGAGTTCTCTTAAGCTGAAGATGCTGGGCGAACCTGGATGTGATGAGATAAAGTTGTGATCCTGAATTTAGTATGGCACGACAAGGAACTAAAACGCCAGACCAGTAGCCAGAAGCATAACATCGGAGTGAAGACCTTGGGCAGCATGAAAGTTAGAAGTAAGTGAAGGCGAACTGCTAACAGAATCCTGAGTGGCAGAAATAACTTCTGGTTGGTGCGTTAGATCTGGGGGATAACTATCTGAGAAGCATTGAGTTGTATATTGCCAGGTCTCGAAATGCAGCAAACTATAATGCCTCCCGCCGCATACTCGACATTTGTCACTATTGCATGCCCCTCTTTAAAGCAATTCAAACAGAGAGAAATTTAAACACCGTGGCGCAGCAATGATGACAAATTTCCGAACATCTTGCAAGAATATATTCCATGTCCCGCTGAATGGAAAAAAATGCATCCAGACGGGTTGGTGGAAGAATTGGAGGAAACAAATGTTTTTTTTAAATGCTTAGAAGTATGATTTTTTTCCCACTTGAGCGCTACTAACGGGTGTGGCTGCAGCGTATTCCAAACTCTCCATCTTCTGGCATCGTTTCTCCAAGTATTCTTAAAAATCATTTGCTGTAGGTATAGCATCCGAAAACAGTTGGTGCTCCCAATTCATTTGCGTCTTAGCATCCAACTTCTGCAGCAGCATTATGATTTGATATCTCCAAGTCAATTCCTAAGGTCTGCAACGCACGCATATACAAATTGACTGCATCCGAAAACTCCCGAAGCCTTTTAGGAGATGGCGAATCTACTCTCTTGAGCCCAAGAATCTTCTTAATGTGTGCCTGAAAAACAAGTCGTTTGTTATTAAAACGGTTATTAGTATATCCAAAATATCCACACGATAACTGGCACTGGAGAGTTCCAACGATCGTTCCAACTGCATCCGCGTCAATGACCTATTTAAACGTAGCCATAAGGTCAGAATATTCGACGTATCAACCAGAAAACTTGAGTATTTTTAGTTCAGGAAGTCGCTGTTTGTGGCCATGATGATGGTACTATGTCCAGAATGGTTTGGTAGGGTAGTCGAACTGGCAACAGCGCACGAGTGGCCTAGTTTGAGAGCAGACAGTAGCTTAGCCTTCAATGATATGAACAGCGTATCAAAATTGCTGCGCATCTCTCTCCCAATCTTGTCTTGATTGAGCCTTTCCAGTTCATTATGGGCCTTTAATAAATTCTTCTCGAATTTCTGCCAACATGTCGATTTCCACGGCGGTCAAATTATCGACCTTATTGCTCTCGAATGAATCGCCAAGCCCTCTTTGTTTATTCTTTATTTTTGTTTATAGTTTAACAATGTACTGTTAAACTGTAAAGGTAAAATTACACGAAAGGGCTAATGCAAATACTCAGACCCGGTGGGGCTGATTATCGGATCAGTAGCCGATAATTTCCCACCAACAGCCAAATTTAGGTTAGAGAAAAGCCGGTAGCCGAACAATTCCCTATTTAAATTAAATTAAGTTATTGATTAAGTCTTTGCCATCAGGAAAGCAGCGGTGGTTGCACAACAAGCAGGGCGATCACATAACGTGGTCAATCTGTTTGTAGACAGCCAAGCGGCGATAAAATCCATGCAGTCGTGAACGGTTAGTTCTAGAAGTGTCCTCAGGGCGATCTAGAAAAGCTGGCTAGACTAGAAAACGAGAGCAGGTGGAGGAGCACGACTAACTGCAGAGTCTCGAAAATCATGTGCAAAAAACGTAGCGAGAAACTCAGCCACTATCTGCTGCACCTTCCACGGAAAGACTGCAGACTGCTGATGGGAATATTGACAGGTCACTGCCTGGCCGCATCACACGCAGCCAGATCAAACATCACCGACAGGAACAGCTGCAGGAAATGTGATGATGACCTCGGGGCTATCGAAACCCTAGAACATCTAATCTGCAGTTGCCCGGCTCTCTCACGGGCAAGGAGAAGATACCTGGGCGCACCGACGCTGACATCGCTAGAAAATGCCTCCAAGAGGTCGCCAAAGGAACTGCTGGCCTTCGACAAAAACACCTTAATCTTAGGTGATATAAAAACCTCACTAGCACGCGCGTAAAGGTCCATAACCAACCGGATAACTAAGGGCCATACTGGCCTATGGGACACCCCAGGAGGGTCGTCCGGGTTAACCTAACCTAATCTAATTCATCGCGATATACTAACAATGACCAAGGACTTAGTCAAGAATTCCGCAATTCATTGTATCAAGGTCAGTCGCAAAGCCCTATGAATTACCAATGCCAGAACAATCAAGATGGTGGCAGTAGGCCCAATCAACCTACTAAAAGAGCTAGGGAAAGTCAGAGTGATCAAATGAAAATGGACGTAAATTTTCATCAGATAGCCTCGGAAGAAACCGAGGGGGACCCTATATAAAAATTACCGTAAATAATGAAGTACTTAGAGGTATCGTGAATTCAGGATCTTCTGTTAACAACATGAATTAGAATTTTACGAATACCAGAAAAATAATGAAAACGTAAAGGTCCACACGATCAATGGACCAGTTAACTTAACAATAAGTATAATAAGACCCCCTAATAAATTCTGCCATTCAGAGCAGAAGTTTTACGTTATCAACTTTTCCAGCAATTACGGTATATTGCTAGGCCGAGAATATCTTGTGCCCAGTCAGGCAGTAATTAGTTCATTCCCAATCATTTCGAGCGGAGAATTTATTGAAGGAGGCGAAACAACACCTGCATGCGGCGATATATGGTAAAAGAGAGATATGATCACATCAGAATGTCCCAACCCATCCTTAGACATAGATCAATACTTCACTTCCGCATATAATGAACTAAGGGAAAGTAATGAATTAAGGTAAGAACATTTAAACAGTGAAGAAAAGGAAAAGCTGAAAAAGGTTTTATACGAGTATAACGACTTGCAGTACAGAGAAGGTGGCAATTTGAAGATATGATCAGGCAAGGAATAATTCGTAAATCGAAATCGCCTTACTGTTCCCCCATTTCCATGATCCCGAAAAAGATCGATGCTTCAGAAAAGCAAAAATACAGACTCGTTGAAGTAATCGTTGTAGTAGTCTCAACGAAATAACCATCAAGGATAAGTTTCCAACTCCTAGGATGGATGATACTAGACAAACTAGGAAAATTTCAGTATTGCACCACGATTGACTTGGCTAAAGGTTTCCATCAAATCCCAATGGAACTCAATTCAATCACAAAAACAGCGTTTTCCACAAAACATGGTCATGGATAAACACTTCTTATCTTTAAGAAAGGTATTCGGAAAGTTCAGGGACGCAAACCGAAAATTGCAAATGGATAAATGTGAATTTAATTCCTTGGTCATATAGTCACACCAGAGGGAATAATACCGAATCCAAACAAGATTTCAGCAATAGCTAGATTCCCAATACCTGAAACAGGTAAGTCGTGTTTAGGACTATGTGGTTTCTATAGGAAGATCATCCCTAACTTTGCAAATATAGCAAAGCCTATGAAAATCAAGCTGAAGAAACGAGCCGTCATAGATCTTCGTAGATCGATATTCGGTAGAACATTCGAGATACTTAGTGACCATAAACAACCTAAAAGAGCCAAACAAGAAGCTACAAAGGTGGAAGATAAAGTTAAACGAATTCGACTTCAAAATAAAATATCTTTCAAGAAAAGAAAACTATGTAGCAGATGCACTATCAAGGGTAAAGCTCAACAAGAACCTTCTTGGTGTGGTATCCAAAAATGCAGGCGCAACCATACCTAGAAGATAATCAAAACAATATTCCCATTACCGAGAGACCTATTAACTATTACAACCGACAAATTGAGTTAATAAAGGGAGAGGAGGATAAGGTAGATAGACTAATCTACTACTACTTTGATAGACTAATCAATAAAATAACATGCAAGGAAATGACAAATACGCTAGCTAAAGAATTAATCAAGAAGTATGTATGCACGAAGAAGAGTGCTTTATTCCAACAAGCACATTTAGAGATAATTAATATAAGACGTGGACAATGATTTTTATCCCCGATCGGCCAAATAATTATTTCGATTAAATAAAAACGCGGCGCAGAAATAAAATTGCGAGTATTGCTTTATTGATTGTCTAAACGGCGAGTGGCGCTTGCTTGCCCTTCTCATTGCTAGCATTGCCGCTCCGATCGCTGAGCGCAGCTTCGCTTAGCTCGGCAAACATAGATAACGCCGAGCATAGATACCGAAGAGAAGAGCGAGCTTTGAGAGAGCGTTTAACAAGGCAAGCAGTGCAAGAATTACCAGAATATGTATATTGTATGTATGAATATGTAGCAGTGGAAATATGCGGCTGAAGGCCAATAAATAGCTGTTATTTGGCCAGCCGCTATTCGTTGGGGGAAAAAACACAAGAAATTTAACAAAAGTAATCAAATCGAGCAAAAAGCTAATTGATATTCAAAATAATGCCGAGCTTAAAGAGCTTATAGTAAAAAATCACAAAGAGTTATTGCATCCTGGATTTGAGAAAACAATCAATTGGTTTACAGGAAAATATTATTCAGACCATCAGAAATTAATTCAAAACATAATAAATGAATGCCCTACTTGTAATATTTCCAAAACTGAATATCGTCATACTAAGTTAGCATTCGAGATAACCCTGGAAATACAGAATGTTAGATAAAGATATGTTATGGATTTTTATATGATAGGCAACCAGCAGAGTAAAGACATTTTCTCGACATTTGCCACGCTAATAGAAGTGAATAGTCGCGACTGGCTTGAAACAAAAAGAGCCATTATAAAAGTCTTTAACGAAATGGGCAAGCCCCAAGAAATAAAAGCCGATAAAGATTCAGCTTTCATGTGTGCAGCATTGCAAACATGGCTAATCTCGGAAGATGTGCAAATACAAATCACATCTAGCAAAAATGGAATATCAGATGTAGAAAGATTCCATAAAACAGTTAATGAAAAATTAAGAATAATAACAAGCGAAAACGATCCTGAAACAAAATATACAAAATTCGAGACAATCTAATAATAGAAAAGGCTAACGATTTCAAAGAAGTAATTCAAATACAATATTAGTAGACAAGCTCACAAGAGAAATAAACGGGCTAAAAATAGCCAAACGTAGAAAGAGAGGACTAATAAACATAGTCGGTACAGCATACAAATACTTATTTGGAACATTTGATCAAGAAGATAAGAAAGAACTAGAACTAGCTAAAAATAGTATCCAAACCAATGAGTTAAACCTAGTAATAGAAACGATAAACATGGGACTTCAGGCCCTAAATAATTTAAACGATGAAAAAAATAAAAATCAACAATTAGAAATTTTAATATTTAACCTCCAACACTTCACGGAATAAATTGAGGATATAGAGTTGGGTATGCTGCTATCTAGACTTGGTATATTCAACCCAAAATTATTAAAACAAGATCATTTGAATCATATAAATTATGAGAAAATACTACACATTCTAATGAAATATTAATAATTTCCAACATTCCAACCGAAAGCATTAACACCCCAATATACGAAATAATTCCCTTTTCAGATGAGCACAACAATATCTTAACAGAAATAACATCCGAAGAATATTATGTTTATGAAAATAATGTATTCAATAGGTAATAAAAGACGAATGCATAAATGGCATCATACAGCAAAAACCTACAAAATGGCCTTCTACAAAAACGTATAAGAATATTAAAGTAAACTATATAGAACCAAACATTTTAGTAACATGGAACCTTCCAAGTACCAAATTAAACCAAAACTGTCTAAATAAAGAGATAATTATAGAAGGAAATAATATCTTCAAAATTTACAATTACTCAATCCAATTAAATGAATTAATATATAATATACCAATTCAATGCTTGATTTTACACAGAATGTCTATATTAGTAATAACCAGATTAAAGCCATTGTGTTATGTACAGGCAATAGAAATAATTCTAGATCATACAAAATTGTGTAAAATTGTGTACTACAAACAATAGTTATAATTGCATTTATTGTAACCTTAATAATTATAGTTATAAATTAAACCATTAAATTTAAGAAAATACCCAACAAAATAATTATTAAACATGTAAAACCAAAGAGGAAGAAGAAAGGGTAGAAGTATTAGACTCCCCACTCGTTATAGCAGAAACTCCATATACCTATACCCAAAGGTAGACGCCTGAGTACAGACCAATGAGAAATGCCGGCAGAGTAACATATTGTAACAAGATTTTTGCTACCGGCGGGCCGAGCGGATTTCCTTTTCAGGTTGGGATTTGGACAAATTTTGTAAGGCGGCAGCCAAGGGGAGGTAGCAGCTGTGATGCCGTCGTGATAAAAACACACTTAACGCTTTTCTTTCGCTTTTTCCAGTTTATTCAAAAACCTAACCTTCTTAAGCACGTTGTTACAACTTCTTTTTCTCAATTCAATCTCTCTCTTCCTCTTGCTTCTCTCTCTCTCTTCGTTTTCTTTCTTCCTACTGTCCAAAGTCAAGCCGATCGCGGTGGACTCAAACTAAGCCTGGCTCTAAGGGCGATAACTTCGAATTTTCGTTACATTGCCCCCCTCTTAGAGTCGA
>JAWNKY010001839.1:0-134894 GCA_035041765.1 Drosophila algonquin
CTTCACTCTTTTGCCTGTGGATTGCTCCGATGATGTTCTTCTTTTCGACGCCCTTTTTCCTTTCTTGTCTAAAGACAAAAACCCGGTGCCCAAAATGCCGTCTCAGCCACGGAGTGTTAACTTTTTTTTTTCCATACACAAAAGGGCAAAGAAAATTGAAACTCGTGTTAAAAAATGATCCGCCACTATACCTTACAAAAAGTCCGCCATCATCCTTACAAGCTATTGGTGGAAATATGACGTTGTCGGTATCAAACTTCGCTAAAAAAAAAAAAAATTTTAAGTATCAAAAACATTGCCAAAACCTAAATGCCCTTACGTTCGAATACTTCCCTGACTCCAAGTTTCTCAAAATCTTCATCTCATAACTGTCAAAACACATATCCAAAAAAATTTATGTATTTTGTTCACTACTTTTTATGCCAGTACTCGAAAGTAAAAGGGCATATTAAATTTGTGGGGATAACGGTTGTGTAACACTGAAAGAAGCGTTCGACCCCATAAAGTATATATTCTTGATCAGCATCAATGGCGGAGTCGATATAGCCATGTCTTATCCTTCCGTCCGTCCAAATGCTTCATTAACCTATATACCAGAGACTATTGAAACGAGACGGCAAATTTTGTATCGAGTCTCCTGTGTGATCACACTACTCCAAGGTGTACTTCAAAATTTCGCCCCGCCCCTTTCCGCCCACACAAGGGACGAAAGTCTGTGGCGCACACGATTTTGAAGATACGAGAAAGCTTGATACGCAGAACCATAGAGAATGACCATTTCTATCAAGGTGTTGAATCTGGATCGGGTCATACTGGATCATTATTATAGCCACAATGAAAAATAACAGAACAAGGAAAAACTTATATTGAAAATCTCGATCAGCATCTTCTTCTTCTTTTCAAGCTTCACTCTTTTGCCTGTGGATTGCTCCGATGATGTTCTTCTTTTCGACGCCCTTTTTTCCTTTCTTGTCTAAAGACAAAAACCCGGTGCCCAAAATGCAAATCTCCGCCACTGAGTGTTAACTTATACACTTCTGTACACAAAAAGGCAAAGAAAATTGAAACTCGTGCTTAAAAATGATCCGCCACTATACCTTACAAAAAGTCCGCCATCATACCTTACAAGCTATTGGTGGAAATATGACGTTGTCATTGTCAAACTTCGTAAAAAAAAAAAATTTTAAGTATCGAAAACTGTTGCCCAAGGCCTAAATATACATACGTTCCGAATACTTCCCTGACTCAAGTTTCAAAAATCTTCACTCTGTCACTGTCAAAACACATATCCAAAAAAAATTTATGTATTTTTGTTCACTACTTTTTATACCCGGTACTCGAAGAGTAAAAGGGTATATTAGATTTGTGGGGATAACGGTTGTGTGTAACGCACAGAAGGAAGCGTTTCCGACCCCATAAAGTATATATATTCTTGATCAGCATCAATAGCCGAGTCGATATAGCCATGTCTGTCTGTCCGTCCGTCCGTCTTCATTAGCGCCTATATCTCAGAGACTATTAAAGCTAGAGCAACCAAATTTTGTATCCAGTCTCCTGTGTGATCACACTACTCCAAATGCAAAATTTCGCCCCGCCCCTTTCCGCCCACACAAAGGACGAAAGTCTTTGGCGTACACAATGTTGAAGATACGAGAAAACTAAAAACGCAGAATCATATAGAATGACCATTTCTATCAGAGTGTTGAATCTGGATCAGATCGGATCATTATTATAGCTACAATGAAGAAAACCATTTCGAAAGTCATCATTCCCTCTCGCTCTCTCTCACACGCGGCCCTGTCTGCTTTGATTATTCGTATAAATGAGCGCCTAGTTCTCAGAGACTATAAGAGCTAGAGCAACCAAACTTTCTATCCAAGCTCCTGTGATACCGAACCAGCACAAGTTTGTTTTAAAATTTTTCCACGCCCCCTTCCGCCCCCACAAATGACGAAAATCTGTGGAATCCACAATTTTTAAGATAAATGAAAACCAAAAACGCAGAATCGTGAAAAATTACCATACCTACCAGATTACCGAATCTGGATCAGATCGGATCAATATTATGGCTAGAAGAAACAAATTAAATTTCAGTGGCTACGCAACGCCTGCCAAGCGCTGACTCATGCCCCCTCCCTCTCTCGCTCTGTCCTAAACACTTGTACGTCTCAAATATGTAGTTATACATGTCATGTAGAGATGTAGGCGCAGATATACAAACCATATGTAAACAAAAATGGAAACATGTATAAAAATTCCAAAAAATTCATTTTTTTAATTTAAATATTATTTTCGTCCCTTTTGAGAACATATAATAAATTTCATAAATCGTAGGCTCATATATGTATGTATATATATACTGACTGAGTATCGGGTATAAGGTAGAGCCGCGGCCTTTGCCGCGGCTCACAACGTTCCTTCTCGTTTTTGTTTAAGAATTATTGTTTTTTTAAGACTTTTTAAAGTTTAACATATTTTTTCCAGAGGTAGTGCTTCTGTTTTTCAAGTAACTTAAGTTTCTTATAACTGGTTGTATTGCGTTTTACTGGCCTTAGTATCCGTAGTTATAGGTTGCATACTTTGCAGTTCTGAAAAGCTAACAAATGCAGCTGTTACGCTACTGAGCATCTTCAGCAGCGTTTTTTTGCGAAATTTAATTAAGACATAAATTGGTTTGAGTTCAATGTATATATGTATGTATGTATATTCGTGTATGTTAGATTTGTTTTTCTTTATGTGCTTAGCGAGAGATGCAACAATAGACACGAAACGAAAATAAACAATACGACGATACGAGCAAACGCTAACGAAGACGATCAATTCTAAAGTAAATGCTGCTCCGAAGATGTGCCTCCCACGCAGCTCTTGTTGGACGACGAACGACGAACAATAGAGCGATGCTGCGATAGAGAGTGCAGGGCAACAAATTCTTCAAAAATACCATAATTAATTAAAAAATGTAAATCTTCAAATCTATAAATCAAATCTACACATTTGAATTTTGTTAATTATATATTAACTTCAAAATCAGACAAAAAAGTACCTATATATTTCTGAACGCAGAGTTTTGCATATTTGACGGAGTGCATGCACTTTTTGGCTCCTTATTGTTGACGTCATACACGCACAATTGCAATGTGAGCGCTGCACATTATTAAACTCCATGGTGTCCAACATTAATTTAGAAGCTCAATAGCTTTACCGTATTTCTGCCATTGTCGGCTGTAATGCCAAGCATCAAATATATTTATGTTTATTACTAAATATTTAAACAAAATTTGTATACCCGATACTCGAAGAGTATAGGGGTATATTAGATTTGTGGTGATAGTGGATGTGTGTAAGGCCCAGAAGGAAGCGTTTCCGACCCCATAAAGTATATATATTCTTGATCAGCATCAATAGCCGAGTCGATATAGCCATGTCTGTCTGTCCGTCTGTCCGTCCGTCCGTCCGTCCGTCTTAATTTGCGCCTAAATCTCAGAGAGTATAAAAGATAGAGTAACCAAGTTTTGCATCCAGTCTCCTGTGTAATCACACTACTCAAAGTATATTTCAAAATTTCGCCCGCCCCCTTCCGCCCCCACAAAGGACGAAAGTCTGTGGCATACACAATTTTGAAGATACAAGAAAACTAAATACGCAGATTCATAGAGAATGACCAAATCTATCAAAATGTTGAATCTGGATCAGATCGGATCATTATTATAGCTACAATGAAGAAAACCATTTCGAAAGTCATCATTCCCTCTCGCTCTCTCTCACACGCGACCCCATCCGCTTTGCCCATTCGTATTTTGTGACGCCTAGTTCTCAAAGACTATAAGAGCTAGAGCAACCAAACTTTCTATCCAAACTCCTGTGATATCAAACCAGCACAAGTGTATTTCAAAATTTTGCCACGCCCCTTTCCGCCCCCACAAAGGACGAAAATCTGTGGAATCCACAATTTTTAAGGTACGAGAAAGCGAAAAACGCAGAATCATGGGAAATGACCGTGTCTAACAGATTACCGAATCTGGATGAGGTCGAATCATTATTATGGACAGAAGGAGCAAATTAAATTTCAGTGGCTACGCAACGCCTGCCAAGCGAAATCTGAAACATGTATGTATAATATTCCAAAAATTATTTGACTTCATTTTCTGAAATATTATTTTTTGCCCAAAATTTAATTCGTCCCTTTTGCGAACATATAATAAATTGCATAAATCGCAAGCTCATATATGTATGTATAAACTGACTGAGTACCGGGTATAAGGTAGGCTCACAACGTTCCCCCTCGTTTTGTTTTCTGACCTTTGTTTGCTTGGGATATAGCCAACGCTGTTTTCCCAGATTGCTTTTTTTTTTGCTTATATTTATGGTGATAGCGCTTGTTTAATGCGGCTGCAAAATCGGACCACGACGGAACCTTTTGGTAATCAAAATTTTCGTTCCATCTAGAGTGAGTTTTCGTATCAACTTTCGACAGAACGAGGTGTATTAGCAGGCCGTGACCTCGTCATCCCCAACTGACAGTAACGACTCGTATATGGCAGATGCCGTGTCAATAAGTGACCGTAATGCGTTTGGCGATAGAACCTTCATCACCTGTAACTCAAACAGTCTAGCTACGCCATCAAATAACATAAGGCACTCAAGTGCCATGTTTCCATGATAGAAACATGGCACTATCAATAATGCTTGAAAAAAAACCAATAAAATTTAAAAATTCAGAATAATTCCCACCATAAAATTCTCAACAATCTGTACATTTAGCTATACACACGCGAAACACAGTAACATGCTCAAAATAGCGTTTATCGAGTTTTTACGAAGTAAAGGGTCCCTACTGAAGAGAAAAGCCGAGCGAGTGAACAAAAACGCTCGTTGATTAAACGAAGAGCAAGCCAAAAAAAAACGAAGTTTGAGATTTTTTTTTTAAATTTTCTCATTGTGTTCCTGGACGAGTGCCTTTTTACTGACAACAAGTACGAGAGAGACTAATTACACTACTCGACAAATTTCAACTTTTTTTTCCGCTGTCACCAAAAATGACTTTTTCTGATAAATTTGGAGGATTAACTTTTTTTAAAGAATTATGGTTTTTTTTTCATGGAGTAGTTTTTTTTTAAGAATTTTTAAAAATGTTGACTTTGGAAGATCAGGAAAAGTCGAAAAAAAATATATGAATGTCTTGATTTTTGGTTTTAGATAGACACACTAATTAGGCGTCGTTTAAGGTATCGCTTATAAAAATAACGTCTAAGTTATAACCGTTTGACCAAAACGACCCAAATCTCATTTTATCTGAAAAAATACCGAAAATACTGAATTTACTTAATACTGAATACTTGAATTTATTTAAGTGTTATGATACTTAAATATTTTTATGGTTATTGCTTGTTACTATTTTTAAAATAGTTTTTCTGTCTTCTTTTGTCATTTAAGTCAAATTCTCTTATGAGAGTCCACATAGTCGCCCAACATATTTTTATTCCAAACACCTTGATACCGTCGTTCCATAGCTTTTAATTGTTGGTGAAATCTCTCTCCGTGTTCATCACTAACATCCCCAAGGTTTGGCGGAAAAATGCCTAAGTGGGAGTGCAGGAAATGGTTTTGAGTGACATGTTGGCTCCAATTTGTTCATAATTCTTAAGTAGGTCTTGAACGATATTAACGCAATCATCACTCTTTCTGTTACCAAAAAAATTTGTTGTAACCAGTCGGAATGAGTTCCAGGCTGCTTTTTGATTCGTAGATAAAATATTTTCAAATCCATCATCTTTTAGTAGTTTTCGAATTTGGGGTCCATCAAATACGCCTTCTTTAAGCGTAAAGCCTTGACGAGACTCTTGCGGGTATTTATATTTCTCACCTACCCCAAACCCAGTGTTTTCGAATAAACAAAAGAAACATTCAGAGCTATGATTTGCTTGTTTTCTCCATAGCATTGGAGTTCCAAATCGAAATTGTTTTCTAAAAAAAATGTCTAAGAAAAAAAGTAATGCTTTGTATTTTTTGTACACTTGATAGCTTCTGATTTACGGTAACTTACTTTTCCTCTTTATTAAATGCTGTTAAATTCAATTTGCTCGTTTTGCATATACAGCTTGGAGCCCACTCTTCGTTAATACTTTTAGGCCACATCTTATAGTTTTCCTTATACTGTTCTTGGAACTTTTCGGTAAAAACGATTTTTCTTCTTTGCTGGTCATATACTTTCCACATTGTATGTAGCAAAACGAGTCTGCTCGGTAAGCACATGAAGTTGACCAGTTGAGTTGTCCATTTGAATTAGAAACAAGTGGTATTTTTCGAAAACACATCATCGTATTCTGCTGGAAGTCAGAACTACACTGAGGCAGGGATACTATAGGTACAGAGTTATATATCCTTTTTTATGAATAGCTTGAAGGAGAAAGGTCAAATATCTGCGGGACTAGCACCTGTGAAGGAAAAAGGTCAACATTTGACCCTAACAGGTATTTATGTATATTTATTCTCACCAAGGCTTAGGTATAAGGAATAAGGAATAAAACTGTCCACAACATTTACACCCCAAATAAATATGACCAGGGTATATATCCGATATATATCAATACCTAAGACTCGGTAAAACCAAAATTACAGGTCCTTTTTCTTTTTTGCAATCCCATTTTGGAAGTTGGACCAACAACGTACCGGACGGTATTTTTTCAGATAAAATGAGATTTGGGTCGTTTTAGTCAAACGGTTATAACTTAGCTGTTTATTTTTATATTTTTATAAGCGATACCTTAAACGACTCCTAATTAATGTGTCTATCTAAAACCAAAAATCAAGTCTTTCATATATTTTTTTTCGACTTTTCCTGAGGTTTCCCATTTGGCTTGAAAGACCCGTATGTGTCGGAGATGGGACTTGGCCGCTATGCCATATACCTGTACCCCGCATCTCCAGATCGGGGCCAGGATTGACTTGTAGATCCTCATTTTGTTGTCTTAACTTGTTGTTGGCTTTGAGGAGCCAGTGAAATTTTCTGGACTTCCCTTCAAGCTTGCCTTTAAGAGTCTTAATGTGGTTAGCAAACGTGATTCTAGAGTCCAGCTTAACACCCAGATACGTATGGCTTCTGCATTGTTTTAAGAGCTCACCATGAAGAAATACACCTGGGCTGGTTTGTCTTCTGAGGGTGTGCGTCACCACTGCACACTACTCTGGATTGACGGAAATGTTCCAGCGGCAGGCCCAATTTTCGAAGCGTTTCAGGAATAATTGGAGGTTGTATGTGGCTCTATATGCACAATTGGCCCTTCACAAGACTGCCGTGTCGTCCGCGAATGTCGCCAACATAACTGGCGGCTCCCTACGCCGATGGGTACTTCCTGGTTTTGGCAAATCATGAGTAAATATAGCGCTGGCCCGAGGACACTTCCCTATTATTGCCTTTGTTGATGAAGATTTTCCGTCTTGTACTACACTAAATTGACAATTTGGAAAAGCTGGGGGTTGATCAGCTTTTTATACCCGGTACTCGCAGAGTATAAGGGTATATTAGATTTGTGGGGATAACCGTTGTGTGTAACGCCCAGAAGGAAGCGTTTCCGACTCCATAAAGTATATATATTCTTGATCAGCATCAATAGCCGAGTCGATATAGCCATGTCTGTCTGTCCGTCCGTCCGTCTTCATTTGCGCCTATATCTCAGAGACTATTAAAGCTACAGTAACCAAGTTTTGTATTCAGTCTTCTGTGTTATCACACTACTCCAAATGTATTTGAAAATTTCGCCCCGCCCTCTTCCGCCCCCACAAAGGACGAAAGTATGTGGCGTATACAATGTTGAAGAAACGAGAAAACTAAAAACGCAGAGTCATAGAGAATGCCCATTTCTATCAGAGTGTTGAATCTGGATCAGATCGGATCATTATTATAGCTACAATGAAGAAAACCATTTCGAAAGTCATCATTCCCTCTCGCTCTCTCTCACACGCGACCCCATCTGCTTTGCTTATTTGTATAAATGAGCGCCTAGTTCTCAGAGACTATAAGAGCTAGAGCAACCAAACTTTCTATCCAAGCTCCTGTGATACCGAACCAGCACAAGTTTGTTTTAAAATATTGCCACGCCCCCTTCCGCCCCCACAAAAGACGAAAATCTGTGGAATCCACAATTTTTAAGATAAATGAAAACCAAAAACGCAGAATCATGAAAAATTACCATATCTACCAGATTACCGAATCTGGATCAAATCGGATCAATATTATGGCCAGAAGAAACAAATTAAATTTCAGTGGCTACGCAACGCCTGCCAAGCGCTGACTCATGCCCCCTCCCTCTCTCTCTCTCTCTGTCCTAAACACTTGTACGTCTCAAATATGTAGTTATACATGTCATGTAGAAATGTAGGCGCAGATATACAAAGCATACATCAATCGATATCAACTATCGTTGCAGACAGTTGTTTCTTCACTTCGCTCCGCCTAAAAAATTTTATTTTTGTGCTCTAAGGAAAGTAAATATGTTGTATTATTGCCTACTGTGTTTTAAATTGATCGTGCAACCAAATTACTATCTGCGTTCATTCTTTTATTGTGTTTTTGTGCGGTTAATTTCCAATTGCAATTGCAGTTGCAGTGGGTCCAACTTTTGTGCGTTCCTAGCCCCACTCGTTCTTATGCTCAGCTGATTTGTTGTTGCTATATGCATTGTACACTCTCTCTGAGCCGCTGTCTAATTTTATACGTCTATTTCGTCTATCTTCAGCTTATTTTCATACATATTAACATACATACATATACCGGGCCTGCCGAATTCTGTGTTTCTCGGTGTTATTTGTATACTTTTCTCAAATTTTGTTACTTTTGTGTATTTATTTTCAATTTTCAATTCCTACTGTGCATTCTTAACTTCTCTGCACTTTCTTAATCGCAGCAGTTTTGTTGTTGCCTATTTCTAGTGTGGTGCGCTTGCTCTGTACCGCTCTGTACCGCAATCTTTTTTTATCTACCCTCAGCTTATCTGTTTTCATTTCCAACACACACGCACTGCGTTAGCCGCCGCTTTGTGCTTGTCTCTCTGTGTTTCTATCGTCTATCTGTGTCTCTCCGTTCACTTGCCGTTGTTGTGACTGTTTTTGTTTTTATTCGTGCTTGCGCGCGCAATTGTTAACACAAGCTAAAGTCACTATCTCTGCCCCACACCGACTTTATATTTTACCTTTCCTTTTTCTTTTCAACTCAAAAAACATGAGTTCTTGCTGTGCTAAGAACTGTGGCCGTTCGGTCTCTACACGGCAATCGTACACGCAGTATGTCTACTGCTGGTTGTGTGACAACACGGCTCATACAAACTGTGCTGAATTGGGACACATCGGAGGTCGCGTTGGCGATCTTATTAAGACTCGCTGCGGCCTCAACTGGACCTGTTGGGACTGCAGGGCTATCGAAAGCGACATGCGTGTCTTTATGAGACAGACGCATCTAGAATTCGCTGCCCTAAATGCTGGATTCCGAATGCTGCAAGATAAGTTTCGTTTGACGGAGTCTCACTTCAAAACACTTAAAATTTTGACTGAGTCTCCGAAGAGGAAGAAGGGTAATAATTATTTACCCAATACTAATAATGATTTTTCTCCTGCAGCCCCTGAACCACCTGTACCTCTTGCTCGGTCACCGCCTGTTCCTGGTATGGAACCTGGAGTCATTGCATCTGCCACTGCGCCCAGGCCGGTCGTACCACCCGCACCTCGTGCTCGGTCACCGCCTGTAACTGGTGCCATGGTGCCTGTAGCCAATGGTGCCGTTGCATCTGCCACTCCTGCACCCATGCCTGTCGCCTCTAGGCCCCCACCTGTTGATGCTGACGCGGCTATCATGATGGCTGTTGATGCCCCTTCAAACTTGGCATCCATCGCTATCGCCTCAACCAGCACTATGCCAATCGTGCCGCCTAACCTTATTAGCACCGCTACTGCCCCCACACCGAGACCTATTTGGGGTATGGCTACACCTTCTGGATCTCGCTCGGGTCTTGAAATTAGGGGAGTGGTTCCTCGGAAAGCAATCTTTGTTTCCCGACTCAACCCTGAGAACACTACGGAGGATGTTAAGCATCATCTGTGTTCAAAACTTAGCGCTCCCCTTGAGGATATTATTGTAACCAAGTTTTCTTTTAATCATAAGCGTAATATTTCCTCATTTAAAATTTTTGTCCCTGACTCTTACCGTGATAGATCCCTTGACCCTTCTATTTGGCCAGAGCATACAATTATGCATGAGTTCGTGCGTAAAGCTTCGAATCCAAGTCTTAATGTTAATCAAAGTCTTAATGTTACCGGCCCTGCCAATTCTAATTCTAGTCAGAGTCCTAATGTTACCTCCCCTGTCATTTAAAAAAACTAATTAACTATTTTTCCGTTCACTATCAGAATGTACGTAGTCTTTTAGGCAAATTGCGCCAACTACATACGGATAGTGCCTCTTACGATTTCGATGCTATCGGTTTTTCCGAAACATGGCTCAACTCCACTGTTCATGATCATGAAATTTTTGGTCACAATTTCATCATCTATCGAATGGATCGTGAATCATATGCTGGTGGAGTTCTGATTGCAGTTAAAACTGACTTCTCATCGGAGTTATTCCCTTTCCACAATATGCATGGGATTGAGTTCATTGCAGTCAAAGTCCGTGTTGGTATGGCTTTTATCTATCTAACCTGCTCATATATTCCTCTCAATTCTGATGCTGAGGTCTACTCAAAGCACCTTTCTGCTATCCATTCTGTTGTGTCTTCGTTAGGTTGTGCTGATCAGATTGTGGTCATGGGTGACTTCAATTTACCTCTTCTTTCTTGACTGCCCTGCGACGACGCTAACCAATTGCTTCCTAGTACTCATAACGAATTTATCAATGAGCTAACGGATGTTTCCCTTGCCCAAATTAATTCTATTAATAATAGGAACAGACATTATTTTCGTTATGGATGCGTCTCTAGGTACAGTTGCCAGAGTCTCCCCACTATCACTTCCTGAAGACCTATACCATCCTACGCTATCCATAACTTTAGAGTGTACCAGTTCTAGTTGTGTTAACATTACCTCGACTCCTCACCGGATGAAGTGTTTTCGCAAAACTGATTTCGACAATTTAAACATTCACCTCTCGAAAGTCGATTGGTCCACTCTTCTTTCCTTACCGAATATTTACGTAACAGTCAACAACATTTTATAAAATTTTTAACTCTGCCCTTAATACTTATGTTCCGGAGATTATTGTACCATTATCGTCCAAGCCTCCCTGGTTCTCCAGGAATTTGTCATACATAAAGAATTGGAAATACAGACTTTTTAAAAAGTACCAGAAAACTGGCTCCTTGCTTGTCTTCGTACAATATTCTTCCGCCCGCTCTCAATTCCTAACAACTAATAGTCTGTGTTACAATCTTTACCTCTCCTCTTGTAGTAGAAACTTCCGCAAAGATCCTAAAAAATTCTTTTCTTTTGTCAACTCTAAACGTAAGTTCAATGCATTTCCTCCGTCCCTTCATTATCTAAACAATTCTGAATCTTCTACTGCTGGCATATCAAACTTATTTACAACCTTTTTCCAGTCGTCTTACTCCGCTCATATTTATAACGCATCCACTCCGTATCCCTACCATTTGCCTCATTCTAATAGCATTTTTCAACCATATTTTGAGAAGAGCGTTGAGCTTGATGGCTTGAAGTCATTGAAAATTTCATTTTCTGCGGGGCCTGATAAAGTGCCTAGTTGCATTTTAAAACATTGTGCCCAGTCCTTATGCCAACCCTTAACCTTTCTTTTCAACCTATCCTTGGAACAGTCTTGTCTTCCCGTAATTTGGAATGAGTCGTACATAATTCCGCTTCACAAGAAGGGCTCCAGATCCAACATAGATAATTACCGAGGCATTGCAAAGCTCTCTGCCATTCCTAAGCTCCTTGAGTTCCTGGTTACCCGGCAATTGCAACATCTTTGTTCTAGCTTGATATCTCCTTCACAACATGGTTTTTTCAAACATCAGTCAACATCTACCAATCTGCTCGAGTTTTCCTCCATAATCAACCGTGGATTTCAGAGCGGTTTGCAAACTGATGTTATTTTTACGGATTTTAGCAAGGCATTTGATTCGGTTAACCATACTCTATTAATTCAGAAGCTGTCCTTATTAGGTTTCCCTAGTAATCTTCTAAGTTGGATTTCGTCGTATCTTTCTAATCGTACACAACGGGTCTTATTTACTAATGTTTTATCAGAGATCGTTAATGTTACATCTGGTGTGCCACAAGGTAGTCATTTGGGTCCGCTCCTCTTCATTTTATTTGTGAACGACCTACCCCAAGTTATAACATTCTCACATACATTAATGTATGCGGATGACGTTAAAATCTGTCTGCGCTACTCCGACTGGTACTTGCACACACACCTTCAGCTGGACCTAAACGAATTGCTATTGTGGTGCTCAAGAAATCTCCTATTTTTGAACCTCTCGAAATGCAAGCTTATGACATTCTACCGTCGTGCTCCACATTTTGTATCTTTTTCTCTTGGTAATCATGTTTTGGATCGAATTTCGAGTTCAAATGATCTTGGTGTATTATTTGATCGTAAATTGTGTTTTAATAGCCACATAGCTGCGACAGCTAATAAAGCTAAGGGTGTTCTAGCATTCATCAAGCGTTGGTCCAAGGAGTTTGACGACCCGTATGTGACCAAACGATTGTACATTTCGTTAGTGCGCCCGATATTGGAGTATTGTTCCTGTGTGTGGAGTCCACAGTATAAGGAGCAGCAAGCTATTCTCGAATCAGTTCAGAAACAATTTTTAATTTTCGCTCTTCGTAATTTACACTGGGACTCTGGTAGAATCCTGCCACCTTACAGATCTAGGCTAAAACTTATTGACCTACCTTCGTTACACCATCGCAGAATATGCAATGGGGTAATGTTCGTGCACAAGCTCCTTCTCGGGATGGTGGACTCCCAAACTCTCTTGAGTCAGATTGACTTTACGGTTCCCTCTCGTTCTACTCGTTCTTTTAGACCTATCAGATTACCCTTATTTAGGTCATACTATGCCCAGCATGAACCTTTCAGGGTCTTATGCTATAATTATAATACCCTGTACCAAAAAAAGAAGTACATCATCGCTGCTTATTTGGACATCCAGAAGGCGTCACAACGTTCCCTCTCGTTTTGAAATATTATTTTTTGCCCAAAATTTAATTTGTCCCTTTTGCGAACATTGCTCCTATATGTATGTATGTATGTGTATACTTACTGAGTACCGGGTATAAGGTAGAGCCGCGGCCTTTGCCGCGGCTCACAACGTCCCCCTCGTTAATCTTTGCTATGAGCCCTTCGTGCCAGACTCGATCAAACGCCTTCTGGATGTCCAAATAAGCAGCGATGGTGTACTTCTTTTTTTGACTTTCTTTGGAAGCCTTCAAGGATCTGCTTAATGACCCTGTGAAGTTGCTCGGGTGTTCCATGACAAAGATTAAATCCAAATTGGTGATTTGGGATGGCTCTTATGACACCCGCGGAGTCCATGATCCTCCGTAGTGTTAATCTCTTCACTAGCTTGCTAAATGTTGGCAAGAGGCTAATGGGTCGATGGTTGTCAAGCTCTTCGTGAGGTTTCCCTGGATTCGGTATCATTATGATGCTGGCTAATTTCCAATGTTTTGGAAAGTTGCCTAACCTTAGGGACGCATTGAATATGAGTAGCAGGAATAGGTTTGCCTTTTGCAGTAGTGCTTTTACTACTTTCTTCGGCTTTCTTCGCTTTGAGTTTCTTTATATCCTTCGATATTTCCTGTACAGTGATAGGCACCACCGGTAGCTCCATTTGGTGGGCCTCTTCCAGGATTTCCGTTACTTTAGCCACTCTGCTCCCTGATGCTGTCTGGATCGGTTGGAAACTCTCTTCTAGATTCTTAGCAAAGGCTTCTACACGGTCAGCGGCTGATCTGGCCCAGGTGCCATCAGCCTTCCTGACCGGGTAGCAAGGAGTTTCGTAAGGGCGTAGTTGGTGTTCCCGTCAGCTGTCGCCTCCGAAAGGGTTTTGTCCGTGGCCTCCGACTTTAGTATAGCCAGCTTCTTCCTCTTCATATTCGCCACTCACCTGTAAATTCTGTTCACTAGGGGGTCGTTGGTACGTATATACTCCCTTCTAAGTCTCTTCTTGATAAGTAGAAGCCCTTCAATTTCGCGTGAAGTTCTGCATCTGTGGCTTCCGGTCTGCGACGACTGAGTGCTTGTGGGCCGCATGTGGCATTAACTGCAGCAGGAACTGCAGCAGCAACTGCAGCAGCATCATCGGAGCTTGACCAATGGGATATTGGAGGCAGATAGGTTGCAGCTAAAAGGATCTCCCCACTCTGTGTAGAGACCATGACAGCCGCTAGCTGAATTTCATCCAACTGCACTGGATGGAGGTGATAGTGTGAGATGCTCTTTCTGACGAACACAGCTGCTCCACCTCTTGACCTACCACTCGGGTGATCTGCTCGTTATGTATCGTATCCTTGTAGGGCGTAACTCCTCGTAGGATACAGGTGTGTTTCCGAAAGAGAGCCAACTCGTTGTTGTTATAAGTCAGGCTATTTGCATTCAGGCATTGTGCTGGTTTTTATGGGCCTGACAAAGTTGTGGAGAGCAATAGATAACGTCGAGCCTAGATAACAAAGGGAAGAGGGAGCTTTGAGAAAGCGTTTAGTAAGGCAAGTGAATATATTTACAAAAAAAATGTATGCAGCAATGGAAATATGCGGCTGAAGGCCAATAAATATCTGATATTTGGCAAGCCACTATTCGGTAGGGGTCAGCTCCAAACAAAACATTAAACCATAAAACCAAACAACCAATGCATATTCATATATTAATTTTTATACTCTTTTATTTACTTTTTATTAATTTATTAACATATATTCATTTTATATAAAATAACTTCATAGTATAACGTTATTTTTCTAAAGGAGGGAGAGGGAGCGCCTGTATCGGATGCCCACTGTACTAAGGGTACTTAAAGAATACACACTGCAACACTTTGTTGTAGTATTTACAAAATCATAAAGTCCGAGGCATAACTGAGCGATCCCATTACGATCGACCGAGCTATGTCCCGAACAATGCAAGTGCAGCGTCAGCATATTTCTATGACTCAACGGCATAATATTTCATGCATATATATATATAAATTATACACACATATATACATGTTCATCAGTTTCTAGGTCCTGACGCGTTTCGGCATCGGTGCATGGAAGTGAGCTTCCATTAGTGCTATCAGGGCTTCTTTGCTGCCCTCATATCTATTGTCCGTTGTCTAGTTTGAGCTGACCCTATACTGTGGGTTGCTTTGACAGGAGCTTCTCGAGTCTAGCCGTTTCAGACACTTTCTCAATCTAGATACGAGTAGACTGCACTCGGCCTAACTTCCAGCGTAGTGGGGGCAGATTGTCCTCATGGATGATGACCGACGTACCCTCGGTGAGGTTCGTTGAGGGTGCTGTCCACTTCGTCCGCGATCGCAACTCGTTGACGTAATCAGCCGACCATTGCTTCCAAAAACGTTGCTTGACGGCCGCAATCATATCGTAGCGGTCCAAATTTGTCAGCTTGATGTGTTCCAGAGATCTCTCAGGTAGTGATCGTAATGATTCACCAACCAACGCAATATTTGTAAATTTTATCCTGTGTCTCTTACAAGAACAAAAACCTTTTTAACTCCTGCATTTGATTCGATGCCCCTACAAAATTAGTGGCATTGTCGCAGAATATGTCTGCCGGAGCTTGCGACGACCTCCCATCCGTTTTAATGCGTTTAAGAACGCCTTCGTTGACAAGTCCGAGACTACTTCGATGTGAACAGCCTTGGTGATGAGGCACACGGCTATGTACGATTTAATAGATCCCTTTCCTCGAATGCGTAGATACGTATTGATGGGTCCACAAAAGTCAATTCCACAGCGTTCAAAAGGTCGAGCAGGAGAAAGTCTAGTAGGTGGTAATGAGCCCATGAGTTGTTGCAGCAACTTTGGTCTGTACCGAACGCAGTGTACACAGGAGCGGAAAATTCGACGTGCCAAGTCTCTGGCGTTAACAATCCAATACTCCAAGCGAATGAGTGCGACTAAAGCTTTAGGTCCAGCGTGATAATTCCGAAGATGCAAATGGCGAACATAACTCCAAACAACAGACTGGCTCGGCAGAAGCAACGGATGTTTTTGGCCGTCTGGTAGGGTTAAGTGTTCCAATCGTGCGCCTACTTTGATGAGTTCAAATCCGTTCACATTATCTAAAAAGGGAGTAAGAAACTTTAAGCTACTCTTTAAATACTTTTGCTTCTGCAGTAAGCGAATATCCTTTGCAAAATGGATTTGTTGAATATTCCAAATAAGGCAATGCGAAGCAAAACGAAGTTCATCGGGTGTCGGCGAGGTTGTGGTAAACGTCGCTTGCTTCCTACATATCCGTATGAACCTTATCATCCAAGCAATCAGTTGAAGGCTATGTGAATATGAACTGATATTATCGACAATCTTGAAGATGTAATTTGTACGTCTTGTCTCCTGTACGGCATTGAAAATACTTTTTCGTTTCTCCGAGTTGACTACGTCCATGTCAATATCTTGTCGTTCCCCCGGACTTCCTTAGGTGTGAAAGTGAAACTAAGTGCATCACTTTTTTGATGCCAAGTTACGCCGAGTGTGCTACTAATCGAGTTTTCTAAAATGTTTATTTCCTTAGACGATTCATCTTCCATTACACCTGGATGATTTGAATGCCATTTGCATAATGGAAAATGACCACAAGCTAGAGTCGATGTGATTTCCTTTTTCCGTTTGAGAAGTGTGTCTATATCATCAGCCCCACTTAACAGATCATCAACATAAAACGCAGTTCTAACTGCTTCGGCTCCTAAGGGCCATTCATCCTTACAGTCCTCAGCTAAGAAATGCAAACTACGAGTTGCGAGAAACGGGGCAGACGCAGTCCCATATGTTACGGTATTGAGTTGGTAGGTTTGAAGGTCAGCATCTGGGGAAGCTCGCCACAGAATGTACTGGAACTTTCGGTCCTCCTCACCGACAAGTACCTGTCTGTACATTTTGGTGACGTCAGCCGTGATGCCAAACCTATACATTCGAAAACGCAGCAATTGCAAGTACAACTCATCCTGGATGGTAGGGCCAACTAAGAGTAGATCGTTAAGAGACCTTTGAGATGACGTACGGCAAGACACGTCAAAGACTACTCTGAGCTTCGTCGAGATATCGGTTGGTTTGAGAACGAAATGGTGCGGTATATAATAATGAGGTTCCCCCAGGTTAGGATTCGATACGAGGGATATATGGCCGAGACTTTCATACTCCTGCATGAATGATGTATACTGCAATCGAATGTCCGGTAGACGAGAAAGACGTCTCTCAATGGCAACGAATCGACTTCGAGCTGTGTCTACTGAACTTCCAAGGCATCCTGGGTCTTCTCGGAATGGCAAGCAAACGACAATTCGGCCACTGGCATCCTTGTGTGTTGTAACGCTGTAGTGTTCCTCACAGTGATGATGATTTGGAAGAATTGACTCAGGTTGGACGTCAATAGAGTCAACTTTCCATAGTTGCTGCAGGTTTTCATCGATAGACTCCTCTACCGTCGGCAAGCACAATGGTGGCTGTCCGTTACGTTGGCGCTGGTACCTTCCAGCAACAACCCAACCAAACAGCGTCTTTTGTAGAGTGGGAAGGTTCGGGCCAATGCGAATCTGTCCAACAGCTAGTGCTCCATAGAAGGCTTTGGTTCCCAGCAGAAGATCAATACGCCTGGTCATGTAAAACAATTTATCTGCCAATGGAGTATTAGCAGGTAGGTTCAAGTTCGATATGTCGATCTCGCTATCTGGCTGGTATGCAATGTGGGATGTAATTCCAAACTGGAGGGTGAGCTGGTAGCCAGACGTACGCGATTTAATGGAGGTCGTCGTACGAGCCTTCAAATTAGTAAGGGTGTCTCCTATGCTACGAATTCTAATGTGGTGCCTCTCACGTCGAAGTCGAAGATTTTGAGCAAAGGTTTCAGTTAAAAAATTAACCTGGGAACATGAATCAAGCAACACTCTACCGAGTTTGTATTCGCCTAATGCATCCTTTACCAATACCATGGCTGTTGCCAACAAAATTTGATCTTCTGCAGCGATGTCCATATGCGAATGTGAAGGAGCTTGATACGAATGAATATCAGCTGTTTGCCAAGAGGGCTGCGACGGTTGCCTTATCGGTTCCGGATTTGAGGATTGTCCTGCTGATGATTGTGGTGGCTGTTGCGGCTGCGAGTGATGCAAAGTTGAATGATGAGTCCGATTACAGGTTCGGCAACGATGAGTCGATGGACATTGCCCCACTCTATGGCCGTTCCCAAGACAGTTGATGCAGAGACCGAGACGTTTCACATTTTCAAACCGTTGGTTGCTGTTCATTGCCTTGAACTGCGTACAGTTGGGCCTTTTATGGCCAGAACTACAACAAAGTGTACAAGACGGATTAGTAATAGCAAACGACGAGTTCATTTGTTGATTATAATGCCGATTGTTCTTGTTGTTGTCATCCTTTCGTTGTGACGGAGTACCAGATGAGGCTCCAGACGAATGAAGAAATTGACAGTGGCGTTCCACAAGCTGTGTGCATGTCAGCCAGGTCGGTAGCTTTTGGTAGTCCAGTGATTCCTTCCACTTCTT
Organism: Drosophila algonquin; assembly: GCA_035041765.1. NCBI lineage: Eukaryota > Metazoa > Arthropoda > Insecta > Diptera > Drosophilidae > Drosophila > Drosophila algonquin. Next base: position 18,735 of record JAWNKY010001839.1, read on the forward strand.
CCGAGTGAGCTGATCACACTTGTCCATCACAATGTAGATCAGCATGGATTGAGCGATGTCCTTCAGTTTGCCGATGGGCTCCAACGAGCTAAATATCGCAGACGCCTTATCAAACAGGCTGCGAAGCTGCTGACAGTTGGCCTTCTCAATCGGTTGTAGTGCGAACAATGCATCAATGCCTTCTAAAAAGATAAGAGTTGGATTATCGTACCGGTTCCTAAGTTTCTCTAGGGCCTTCGGATAGTTCTCGCTTGTGACCTGGAATGCCTGAATGGTGTCTAACGCCGGCCCCTTGAGGCAGCCCAGCAAGTAATTAAACTTTTCAATGTTTGACAATCCAGACTCACGCACGACAAGTTGTTCAAACGAATTAATAAAGTTCTTGTAATTCGCATAAGTTCCGTCAAAGGTGGGCAACGACAACCTTGGCAATGATGATCTAACTGGCGGTGGGTGATAGTCTGGTGCAACCATACTGGTGTTTAAGTCACCTCCCAATTTGTCCTTTATGGATAGCTTGATTGCTATGTACGTCTCCTCCAAGTCTGCCCGTCCTTCATCATTTGGGTTAAGGTCTTCAATATCAGCCTAGACACTTAGAACCTTCTTGAAATAGGTTTCCAAGATTCTTAAACGAACCGAAGCTCATCATTGCAAATCGGCTTTTCCGTCTTTCCTTCCACCACAGATTTGATTCTAGCTATGTTTCGTTTTATGTTGCTCCGTTGGCGTTTTCAATCTTCCAGAGTCGTCATTTTGTTGTGTAGTGTAATTGCACGCACACAGAATTAGAGGTTCAACAATAACGAATGCAGGCAACAACAGCACGGACGCAACCAGGCAGCAGTAGCCAAAGCACAAATCCAACGGTGGAAGCGAAGGCGACAGCAAAAGGTTGAGTGCAGTTGTTCCAAGGGAGAGAGAGTCAGCGACAATTCCGACGGCAGCAACGAAAGCGAAACGAAAAGAAGCGGTGGAATTCCAATAGATCACTACGTTGATTTCTGGACCAGAGCAGGTAGCAGCAAAGGAGTGCAAGCGCCGTTGCTTACGTTGTGGATGACAAGCGAATGATAGAATTAACCGAGAACCGCGAGAGCAAAGCGAGGGCGATGACCCCGCAACCGAGACGATAGATAATGGGTTTTCGGCAATTTCGACGGCAGCTGCAAAACTAAACGAAATTGCAAATTATGTACCGACGAAAAGTGTTAACACACGAGCCCTACGTTGGGCGCCAAAATGTTTGAACAAGAAGCGTTTTTCTTGTAGATATTTATTTGTTTAATTGTGGGGGTGTTTTAAAACCAAGCAAGCGAGTTAAAACCGAATTGCAAGAAATTATAACGACGATGAGGTGCTGTTGAGTATCAGACGACGACTACTTTATTGGGCTCTTAGTGCATGAGCACCAAGCATAAGCGAGAATAATGAGAGCGTGCAATTATAAGAGTACGCTTTGACTTCGAGAGGTGTTTAACTACTTCGTCCCGGCGCAGGTCCAAATATGGGCATGCAGACGGGTCGTCAGCCAGATCCTGTTAAGAAGATGGTGGGAGCTATCAGAGAACCCGATGGAAAATCACCGGCAGCGGAGGTCCCGTTAGGACTGGCCTATAAAAGCAGGCCGGCACCTACAGCGGGTCTCTTTTGCGCACGTGCGAGTGAACGGGAGTGATCGAACACCGGGTCGAAGTAAAAAAAGGTATTACGGGATCGAACCACGAGTGAAGGTGAACCAAAAGGAAACCCAGCGTCAGAGACAAGTCCGATACCAGAGCACCGAGTGAGTTGTATACGAGAAAGGGATTCGAATTCAGTCAGTGGCGAATCAAGAAAAGGGCGAACCGTTGAGTGCGAGTCTAGAGTGGCGGATCAGAGCAGTGGCCGAGATCATTGGCTCCTGAGCATTAGAACCGACGCTGCTACACCTGAAAGTAGCCGCACGGCTGACGGAAACCTCGAATAGCATTTAAGGAATAGCCTGTACCCGTAGCCATAAGCCTTAGCACTTAACGTAGACCTAAGACTAGCATAGGACAGCAATAAACCCAAGATACAGAAGAAAACCCGTCTTGTTACTTGTCGTTGGGGCAACACTTATAAATTTGTTGCACTGAGCCCATTGACCGCTGAGCGAGCCCAGATGCCGCAAGTGGACAAGAAAACGGTTCGTTACAGCACATTGGTCGTCGTGTGTTCTCATTTTACAATTTCACTATGCAGACAATTCTCGTTAAAAGAAGGAACGTCAATAAGGGGCTGAGGTAAGCCTTCATTTAAAATTAAAAGCCTAAAAAACAATTTGTTAAATTATAAAAAACTAGTATGCCTTGACGCAATATCAATCTTGGAAATTATTTTAAGTTTTATCATGTTTGTTTCATCATGTTTGTCCTCTTGGTCTACTATATTTCTGGATGCTTTAGGACTCATTTCCAATCTGGCAAAAATTTTGCTTGCAAGCTTTTTAAACGGCCCAGAGTTCAGCACAGCAAATGGCATTTCCTTTGTCGTTACTAACTGAACGCAAGCATCCTTAAGTTCAGATGTGGCGAAGGTAACCGACAATTTCTTCTACTTTACTCCCGGTACTCAGTCAGAATATGTTGGCATAAAGGAACGATTACATTCTTAAAAAAAAAAAAATTTTAAAAAAAATGAAGTCGAACCAATCTGCAAATTTGTATAAATTTAATGTTATCTGTTTTAATTTTTTTTTACACATGTTACCTACATCTGTCTTCTCTACATTTGATATAGATATAGATTATTTATATATATTAGATTTGTGGTGATAGTGGGTGTGTAACGCCCAGAAGGAAGCGTTTCCGACTCCATACAGTATATATATTCTTGATCAGCAACAATAGCCGAGTCGATTTAGCCATGTCTTTCTGTACGTCCGTCTGCCCGTCCGTCCGTCCGTCCGTCTTCATTAGCGCCTATATCTCAGAGACTATAAAAGCTAGAGCAACTAAATTTTGTAACCAGACTCCTGTGATATCACACTACTACAAGTGTATTTCAAAATTTCGCCCCGCCCCCTGTACCGTCCGTCCGTCTTCATTAGCGCCTAGATCTCAGAGACTATAAAAGCTAGAGCAACTAAATTTTGTAACCAGACTCCTGTGATATCACACTACTACAAGTGTATTTCAAAATTTCGCCCCGCCCCCTGCCGCCTAAAAAAAGAACGAAAATCTGTGGCATGCACAATTTTGAAGATACGAGAAAACTAAAAATCATAGGAATCAGAATCAAAGGGAATGATCATATCTACCAGAATCTGAATCTGGATCAGATCGGATCATTAATATAGCCACTATGAAGAAAACCGTTTGGAAAGGCTACGTTCCCTCTCGCTCTCTTTCACACGCGACCCTGTCTGATTTGTCTATTCGTCTAAATGAGCGCCTAGATCTCATAGACTATGAGAGCTAGAGCAACCCAACTTTGTATCCAAGCTGTATCCAAGTGTGATATCACTTCAAACAAGTGTAGTTCAAAATTCTGCTCCGCCCCCACAAAGAACAAAAATCTGTGGAATCCACAATTTTTAAAATACGAGAAAACCAACAACGCAGAATCATGGAAAATTACCGTATCTACCAGATTGTTGAATTTTCACCGGTAAATATCAGTGGCTACGCAACGCCTTTCAAGCACTTATGTACTCATTCCCTCTCTTTCTATCGCACACACGTCCACGAACCGTATATATGTAAAGACGAATACGTAGATGTGAAATGTGGAGTAGACAGATGTAAATAACACATGTAAACCAAAATGGAAGCAGATATCATTGAATATATACAAATTTGCAGAATGGTTCGACTTCAAATCTAATTTTTTCCTTTTCGAACATATGTATAGTAATTTTTCCCTTTTCGAACATATGTATAGTAAATTACATAAATCGTAAGAACACATATATAATGACTGAGTACCGGGTATAAAGTAGAGCCGCGACCTTTGCCGCGGCTCAGAAAGTGCCCTCTCGTTTGAAATATTTTTGGGCAAAAATTTAATTTTACCCTTTTGCGAACATAAAATAAATTACATAAATTGTAAAAACAACGTTCCGTCTCGTTTTTAATATTTCCATTGTTGTATCTATTCAGATGAGCTGCACTGTACTTATTTTACCGTAACTCTTCAATTTGTTTTATCTTATTTCTTTATCATTTTAGATGAAAACGTGACAGTCAATGTCAATGAAGCGTCTGATACAAATTTCCGAAAGGATACGTCATTTTTTGAAAATCTAGGCGATAAAACAGAACATTTTTTGGAAAACCTGTTTACCAAATGGGGAACGTTGTTTGCAAGCTATCCATGGACCACCTTGTTTGTCGGTGCTTTTCTAGTTTCAATGGTGGGATATGGCGTGACGTTTATACAAATTACAACAGATCCAGTTCAACTTTGGGCTTCACCAAATTCCAAATCTAGAATTGAAAGAGATTTTTTTGACACCAAATTTGAACCGTTCTTTAGGATAGAACAAGTAAGTATTTTTGTTGTTTATTTTTTCATCAATATGTGTATATTGTTTCAACGTAGAGCAAAAAGCGTTTCAGGTTATTGAGCGCGTTGACAAGGAAAATTAATCAGTAAAGATCGATCGGTTTCAATTTAGTAATGTGCAATTTATTGTGGTAGGTATGAGAAATATGTATGTGTGTATGACGATCATGTAAGAATAATAGATTACTATTATGGAGTATGCAGGTGCAAGACCGATTAGCTTAAGACTAATTAATTGCAGGCAGGCAGTTAGATGCTATATATAAACAAAACGAAGAAGGTTGAATAGAAAGGCGAAAGAATGGCCGCTGCCGTCGATATCATTCGTGGTTAACAATTCAACAAGCGCGTTCACCAGCACAATCATATATATACATATATATATCACATTGGAATAATTCTACCCGGTACTCGAAGAGTATAGGGGTATATTAGATTTGTGGTGATAACGGTTGTGTGTAACACCCAGAAGGAAGCGTTTTTGACCCCCTAAAGTATATATATTCTTGATCAGCATCAATAGCCAAGTCGATATAGCCATGTCTGTCTGTCCGTCTGTCCGTCTGTCCGTCCGTCCGTCTTCATTTGCGCCCATATCTCAGAGACTATTAAAGCTACAGTAACCAAGTTTTGTATCCAGTCTCCTCTGTGATCACACTACTCCAAATGTATTTCAAAATTTCGCCCCGCCCCTTTCCGCCCGCACAAAGGACGAAAGTCTGTGGCGTACACAATTTTGAAGATACGATAAAACTAAAAAGGCAGAATCATAGAGAATGACCATTTCTATCAGAGTGTTGAATCTGGATTAGATCGCATTGTTAAAATAGCTACAATGAATAAAACCATTTCGAAAGTCATCGTTCCCTCTCGTTCTCTTTCACACGCGACCCCGTCTTCTTTGCCGATTCGTATTTTTTGACGCCTAGTTCTCAGAGACTATAAGAGCTAGAGCAACCAAACTTTCTATCCAAGCTCCTGTGATATCAAAAATTTTGCCTCGCCGCCTTCCGCCCCCACAAAAGACGAAAATCTGTGGAATCCACAATTTTTAAGGTACGAGAAAACGAAAAACGCAGAATCATGGGAAATGACCGTGTCTAACAGATTGCCGAATCGATCAGGTCGGATCATTATTATGGCCAAAAGGAACAAATTAAATTTCAGTGGCCTTCCAAGCGCTTACTCATTCCCTCTCTCTCTGTCGCAAACACTTGTACGTCTCTAATATGTAATTATACATGTAGAAATGTAAAAGCAGATGTAAAAAGCATAGGCTCACAAAATTGGAAACATGTATAATATTCCAAAAATGGTTTGACTTCATTTTTTGAAATATTATTTTTTGCCTACAATTTAATTCGTTCCTTTTGCGAACATATGTATAATAAAGTGTATAAGTCGTAAGCTCATATACATATGTATGTATGTATGTATGTATGTATGTATATACTGACTGAGTACCGGGTAGAAAGGCAAAGGCCGCGGCTCACAACGTCTCCCCTCGTTTTATATGAAATTTGTTCTTGAAAGAGAACCGAAGTGGTTTTATGATGTGGAAATGGAAACAGTTAAGTCAGTTTTGATCTTGGACCAAACGGGAACAGTTGAATAGAAAAACCGAAATTCCCAAAGTCGCGCCGATCCTTATCCGATTGTAAAACAAGCCTCAATAACCAAATTATATTTTATCTTGTGTAACTCAAATAAGTTTATTATTTTAAAACACCAATCGCCACCGCAATTGTTTAAATTTTATATCTGCTCATTATGTTAATATATTCTATATTAAACAAAATTAGCATCTAAAGCATGTACAAAATAACAATTATTCTGATATTGTCTACAAAAAGGGTCGACTTGAGTCGTGACTTGAGCCCAGAAATCAAAATACTGTAGCGAACACAAAATTTTAGCGCTCATCCGCACTATTGCAAAGACGTAAAGTACGTGAGAATACGTGTGCACACTAACAAAATAGTCTCTGGGAGCTAATACATGTTGCCTCGCTGCGGACACCAATATGTATGAACTGTTCCATCTACATATATACTGTATGGTTAGTGGTGGAACGTAACTAAAATAGTCTGACCAAGAAAAAAAAATTAAAAAAAAGAAAAAAATAGCACTGACGATGAAGTGATTGTGATGGTGGTGGCATACATTGTTGCCAAATAATAGGAAGAAGAAGTAAAGCGCAGTCGGAGGCGCCAAAATGTCAAAATCTCAAAATGCCAATTTTCTGTAATCCGCCAAAGACATGGTCTTGAATCAACTACTTTTATTAAAGCAATCTTACGCACAGTTTTTGCCTACATCTTTCACTTTTACCTCAGCAAAATTACCGTATCTACCAGATTCCCGAATCTTGATCAGGTCGAACTACTATTATAGCCAGAAGGAGCAAATTAAATTGCAGTCGCTACGCAACGCCTGCCAAGCAGTTATAGCCTATTTACACTACGGTTGAGTTATTGAGTTTCGAACAAATCTCGAGTTTCGTTTACATGGGGAAGCATAGGGGACCTAGAGATGGCAAAAAAGTTGAGTTTTTTTTGCGTTTTTTTTTTGTTTGTCCGATTTTTCGAATATTTCAACCCTTATCTGCCTATCGTGTAATTATCACCACCAGAAAAATAACAAAAAACATATGAGAAAAAAGGTAAACAAACAAATATTTATACAAATTACTTAATATCCAATTTTATTACTAGAAACTAAATTCGTTTGGTCGCCTGAGGCCTTAGAGGTGCTATTAGAGTTATGGCACGAGAATAACGACGGGTTCCGCGGCGTACCCATTAATTCTCATGTTTATAAGGAACTAGCTGACAAAATTAACGATTTCGGTCCTTCGCATGCCGAAATTAAAAATAAAATAATATAAATTGCAGCGTCGTTATTCTCTAATGCTCTGCCACATTAGTTCTTGGGTATCCATATTAATAACATTAAATAAAACAAGTTTTCGTTGACAAGCACGTGCCAGCAGCCGAAACTCAATAACTCAACTTTGGCTTAGTGTAATTCCAAATTCTGAGTTATTGAGTTACCTTTCGATAAATGTGGTAACTCACTGTAGTGTAAATAGGCTATTACTCATTCCGTCTCACTCGCACACACTTTTATATCTCTAGTTATACATGCGCATGTAAAAATGTAGAAGCTGATGTAAAAATCAAATGTAAACAAAAATGGAAACAGATCATCTAATATATAAAAATCTTCCATGTAAAAATTTTCTTTTTGCGAACTTTGCGAACTTTGGCAGTAATTTTTAGTTTCCGCGGTGCTGGATACTGGTCTTTTACCGCTACGTACAAATATACGTACATACGTACAGACATATGCTTGCACTTGCACATACACACAACGCTTGTTAAAGGTTCTTGGGCACCGAACGGCTAATTGTTCGTACGTTCGTTAACCTTTTTTCGCTCTGTGCTTGCATCGGATCAATGCATTACTTTGTGTGTGCGTGCGCTCGCGCCATATTTTCTCGCTTGTTCTTTTCTTCCCTTTTCTTCCGGTCTGGCTTGGTTTAATCGTCTGTAATACATTCGTGTTTTCTCTCTCTTGCTGTTTTAAACCCCCGCACTCGCGTTCTACAGCTGCTGCCCACAAAGTGGCTGTAGCAAACGTTTGACCTGCTTATTTTCGGTCGCTTCGACCGTTTTCGTTTGTTTGTTCACATTTTGCGCCAGGGAGTGTGTGTGGTTAGTAAGCAAGCTTGGCGTTTTTGTAACTTAGTTGCAGAGTGTGTGCGAGGGTAGCTCTCAAAGTTAGCTGAACTTATGGTTATTGTTAGTTGAAATTATGTCTGAGTCCGATAAGCAGTTATTGGAAAAGCCAACGGTTGAAAGGCCAACAGAAACTAAAACTGGTACCAAGCTGGCATTTTGTCAACAAAAGTTTGACAAGGTCAGTGCTGATATTGCTCGCGTGCAAACAGCCTTTAAGCTGAAACAAAAATCATCTGACAAAACAGAATTGTCGCCTAGAGTCGTCACTTTTAGAGGAAAAACGTAGAAAAATTTAATCATTTAGCATCGTGTTTGTCAGATGAAGCATTGGGTGTAGCTAGGCCGTATCAAATGAAAGACTGCAACTACCCTAGGTTAGGTTAGGTTAGGTTACATCGGCTGCCAGACTCACTGGGAGCCCAGCACACCTAGGCCGTTTCCGACCCGTTGTGATACCGCAGGGAATCTACCCCTTCTCGCATTGTGAGACCTAAGGTCAACAGTTGTCCCAGCCTGCAGCTCTTATAAAGCTAGCTATCTTCCTGGAACATATGGTGGACATTGCCGAAATGTCTGCTATGAAGGCCTTCTACTGCTGAGAGCCGGGCAAGAGCAGAACAAATGTTCCACCGTTTCCTCCTCCTCCTCGTATTAGCCAGTGTCCCGTTAAGGAGCGTATGACTGCGCTGCACCTTCGTCTGCCGAGCTTGCATAGCTCAGATTGCTCTTTTATTATTAGCCTACATGTGGCCATCGGCATACGAGTATCCTCCTTGTCTTGGTTGCCGTCGATGTCCCGGTGGCCCGGGACCCAGGCCACTGAGGCTGATAAGAAATTGCTGAGCCATCTCGTGAAGAGATTTGCGGCAATCTGCAACGGTGGCCGAGTTTGCAGTTTGCATTAAGCGATTCACTCACTCCACTCGTCTCTGTGAGGGATAATTACATCGAAAGAGGTGTCTGTGTATTCCCTTGGGACACAGTAGTCCGTTTTCATGGGGACGGAACTTCTGTTTAGTATTGAGGAGTGACCTGTGTGCTGAGGTGCCCATTGGTCGGAGTCTCTCAGACGTATTTACAAACGTAAACAAACCGATTGAATAAGAAGAGAGCACACGAATTTTTGTTGAAATTAAAAGAAATTACCCATATAATGAGCGATGTATTGTTAAATGTGTAAAACGGTGCATTTGGGAGTTTCACTACGACCAGCCAAATGTTTATGAAGCTTGTTAAGGAGGAGTCCGAAGTACATAAGTGAAGCTATCATTGGCTGCATCGAACAAAAATTTCGTGCTGGTTACTTTAATTTTGAAGTGGCGGTTTAAAAGTTATAATCAGTGCATCCCAAAATATATTTGTAGACCCTTGCAAGTATTTATGTTACCATTTTGTTATTTGCAATCAGGCTTATTTTAATTGAAATGTTCAGGAATGGTTTGACCGCTCAACTTTAAATTGAATTTATTGATTGATTCGGAAAAAATACCCCGATACCCCGATTCCGCGAATGTTTAAAAAGGCGGCCGCATGTTTGTCTTCTTCTATCCACAGGGTTCTTAGGGGCATCATTGTCTCATGTTCCATTTAACGGAAAAATCCAATGATGATTTTTGAAATTGAAAATGAAATAGGAAAAAATCAGAAAGTAACCGTCTAACGACTAGCAAAAATCGAACCGCATCTCAGTCGAGAGAGGGGAGCTGCACGAGGCGGCATCTGCGCTCATATGATGGCAATGGAATTGTAAACTGCAAAGGCTGGAGTGCAAACTTCCAAAACTTTCTCTGCAATCTCTCGATACGTGCAATCTGAACAACCCCAGTAGGGTTCCAAACCACTGAAGCTTATTCAAGGCGCGAGCGCACAAGGAAAGAGTAAATACTTAGTCTCGTATATGTATCCTTGAACTGGGATGAGTTGCGCGTAACGAATCCGAACATAGCATAAGCTTTCGGCAAAATGTAGTTGAAATGATCAACAAATAGAAATTTTGAATCAAACAAGATGCCTAGGTCGAGTATCTCTGTCTGCTTTAAGAGCGGAAGGCCATCTGAATACGAGGTCTGAACTTCAAACGCACAGTTGCCATACGAAACCAAATAACATTTGCTAATGTTGAGAGGAAGCAAGTTAAGTGTGCCCCAACGAGCATTCAGAAGCTTGAATGCTGAGACATATGTCATTGATAAAAATAGAGAACAGCAGCGGACCAAGAGCACTGCCCTGTGGAAGGCGGGCAGTAGCCAAATATAGATCCGACTGCTCTCCATTCACCAATACAAAATACTCTCGCTGCTCCAGATAAGAAATTATCCCCGAAATTACTTCATAAAGTGCAGTTTCCGTGGATTTTCCTTTCCGGTAGGCATGCTGAGTGCCTGACAACAATTGGGAACTTATAGTTGTTCTCAGTTGTAACCCGACGAGTCTCTCAAAAGTTTTGAGAAAGAAGGATGATAGACTGATTGGTCTAAAGACCTTTGGAGTTTAGAGCGAGGCTTTACCTGCTCTAGGGATGAAGACTATTTTTGCTTATCTTCTTAAAGATACATTGCAGCCAGTTGATGGCCGTGTCTCCGGCCTTTTGTAGTTAGTCCACGTACCATCACTTCTCTTTAGGTATCCCACCGAGGGGGCCGTTTTGGAGAGGATCTTGCGTAGTCTTGCAGCCTCCGATGTTTCCTCGATTTCAGAGAAAAATTTTTGCCGAGAGGCCCTTTTTGCCTAATTTGTCTTGCCTGTCTAATTTCTTTTTTGTATATGGCCAGACTAGTCTTGTAATCTGCCCAATGTTCTTCCTCGTTAGCGCTTTTGGCCCTGTTTAAGAGGGTCCTGCAGCTTTTCCGTAGGATCTCTATATGTTTTGACCACCAGGGGGGTTTCTTTTTCCCCTTATGTTGGTTTAATGGGCATGCTGCCGTGAAAGCCGTGTTGCATGCTTTAGTGAACCTGTCCACTAGACGATTTAGGTCGTCCTCTGTGTTCAGGCATATTGGTGCTTTGGAGGGAAGTAGTGCCTCCATTACTGTGCTATATTGTTCCCAGTGGCTTTCCTGGGGTTAACAAAGTCAGTAGGATTCAGGCTCTCGAGAGATAATATAGTCTCGATGTATTGTGGTCTGAAAGGGATTGGTCCCCCAGACCTTTCCACCTCTTAACTATGTCTGACAGTTTGTGAGATACTAATGTTAGGTACATTTACCTCTTGTCTATTCTTAATTATAAACGTAGGATCATTGCCCCGATTGCAGATAAGAAGATTAGAGTTTAGGATGAAGCTGAATAATGACTCACCCCTTACATTTGTGTCCGAACTCCCCCAGTGGGTGTGGTGGGCGTTGGCGTCGCAGCCTATTACAAGGCCTATATCCGACCTTTCGCTATCTCTGGTGAGCTTGCGAACTAGGTCACCGGGAGGATCGCTTTCCTCATGAGCCATGTAGGACGACATCAGCCTTATGTGAGAACCTTGTAGTTCAAGGCTTGCCGCTGTGTTGTCACCATTGCTAAAGTTGTGGAGCAGAAAGATATTTAAGTGCTTCCTTGCAAGAATGCAGGTACGTATTTTACCTTCTTTCTGAGCTATAATAAGCTTGTGCTCCTTCGTCGCTAATCCACAGACCTTGTCTTCTACTACCCAAGGCTCTTGGATCAGGACTACATCTGCTCCACTCGCTTCCAAGCGGAGTATAAGGGCAGCGGATGCTGCTTTACAGTGGTGGATATTTATCTGTAGAAGTCTTAGGGACATCGACAGAGTTCTTCACCACTGTGTTGTCGGCGTCCGAGTCGTCCTCGATAGTGTCGTCGCGACGCATCGCCTCGAACTCGCGCATTAGTAGCCGTCATGGGCTGGCCATAGGTCGTCATCGGGTGCTTTGATCTCCGAGGCAACGTCCTGCTCGACTGGGTTGTCGACAGGACGTGCCTCGGCCGCTGCATCCGACTTGTAAACCCTGATGCCCACCGCGCTGAAGCCAAAGTTCAACTCTCCTTTGTTGGCCTCAATTGGAGCTAGAGACTCCTTATTGAGGACGAGCACCGCCTGGTGCATCGGGCCTTGAGTCGCCTCCACCTTAACTACCCTCCAATCGGAGGTTGGTAGCTCTGGGTTGCACCGCTGCAGCATTTTGAGGAGGCGCTCAGTCGACTGCGACAAGTTTCGCCCCTGGGTACACCTCTCCAACTTGCGCTATCGCTGTTTTATAGAGCTGGACGGAGCGCTCGTCTTCGCAGGATATGATCTTTATACAACCCTGGTACCACCCCATGTCTTTACAGACTGGAGGGGGGCCGGGTTGCTTGTCCGTCTTAACGTCTGTAAGATATTAAGGTTTCAAATTCAAATTTCATAATATTTTTCAGTATTTTTTCCCGAAATTTTCACTTTGAAAACTCAGGAAAAGTAATAAAAAATAAAGAAATGTTGGCTTACATTTTTAGTTTTAGATAGATACATTAATTAGGCGTCGTTTAAGGTATCGCTTGTAAGGATCGGTGGATAAACGGCAAAGTTGCTGCCGTTTGACCAAACCCGCTCCAAAACCCGCTCAGTCTCCAGTCAGCTTTCACTGCGTTCGGTCGTGTTTTCGCTATGGCTTATCACTGCTCGGAATGCGATTCGGACGTTACGGCCGCTCAGCTTCGTGGCTTTGATGCCGTACGCTGTTCGTCGTTGTGCCGCCGTGCGTTTCATCTGTCGTGCATTGATTTGCATGCAGATGCGGTGAAAATGTTGGTTAATCTGCCTAACCTTATGTGGCAGTGCGACAATTGTGTGATTGCGAATGACTCACACTCGAAAATTGACGAACTCAACAACAAGGTTTTGAAGCTTGAGAGCCTTTATCGGGAGCTCAAGTCGGAGTTTATGGCTGCCCTCCCTGTCACTTTAAATAAGAAGGTGAAGCCGGCTGTTGCAAGGAAGAAAGCCGACAATGTCATATCTGTGGCTGAGTTGCAGTCTCCGCGGCTAGTGGCCGCCACATCGACTGCGGTTATTGACCCTGGATCAGCTGCTTCAGATGGCTTTGTCACTGTGCGGAGAAAAGTGAGAAAGAACCGCACAAAGAAGGCGAAGCGTTTGCTAGGCATTGCTCCGAGCTGTGAGCAGCTAAATGTATTTCAGAGCAGAAAATACCTGCATATTGGAAGATTTTCTACTGCAACGGAGCCAGAGGCGGTGGTGAGATTTGTTGCCGATAAGCTCGAGGTGTCTGAGGCGGAAATTTTTTGTGCGAAATCGGTCAAGCGTTATGCCGATCTATCTGCATTGAAGTTTGTTAATTTCAAACTTGGTGTACCTGAGCCGCTGTTCCCTGACGTCTTTGAGGAGAAATTCTGGCCAGTGGGTTTCCCGTTTTGTGCATAGGCAGAGGCCGGAAGCAGATATTACGGCAGTTAATCTGTTGACAGCTGTTCCAGTACGGACGTCCACCCCGACTACGGAAGCTCCAGTTCCTTCCACTTCAAAAAACCCCCAGTGAGCGGCGCCCATGGTTTCTGGTTCGCCGCCTCTTTACAACATTTTCTGCATGCAATTTCTCGCCTCAACGCAGTCAGCAATGGCTCGCTGCATCACTTCTGGCATATGTACCTTCGTGTGCTTTGCTTGCGCCGTTGCTGCACTCGACACTTGGGGAGAGGCAGTAGCCCGTCGTTAGCTCGTAAATGCAGAACTCTCTTCGCCCTCAGTACCCAGTATGCATCTCCCCGCCGCTGCCCTGCTTAATCGTCTGGTCGAGGAAGGTGTGCTGCGGTATCGGACCACATCGTTTGGGCATTTTTTACGCACGATCCGCGCCCCTCTTGCTGTTTGTGATTGCCAAACCCTCCTCAGGATTGTGCTTCCGTGCCCACTGGCCGTTCAGCACTGCTACCTTCCGTGATCATGCCTATCGAAGGGACCAAATCCGTTCGCATCTTCTTTCAGAATGTAGTGGGCATGCGCACTAAGGCTCAGGCTATATATTTGGCAACCTCTATGTGACATTTTCGACGTCATCATCTTGGTTGAAACCTGGCTCAACGATAGCTTCTTCGACAGCGAGTACTTTGATCCCAACCTTTTCCACGTGTTTCGTAAGGACAGAGATTGTGCCAAAACGAATCGCTGCAGAGGGGGTGGGGTCATTGTAGCCGTTAGACGCACGATACAGTGTGATTCCATTTGTCTCTTGGATGGAGACACTATGTACGATCAGATTGGTGTGTTGGTGGCCGGACAGTCGGAGGCTCTTGTGGTCAACGCATCGTATATTCCGCCGAGTAGCAGCTACGAGGTCTACAAGGCGCATATGCAAAATATAACCAGCATTCATGCTAACTTAAAATACCGTCAGCATCCCTGCGTTGTTGGCGTCTTCAATTTGGGGTCGTTGGTGTGGTCCGCCGATCCGCAGTCGTCGGCTATGATCCCGAGCAATGTGCACTTGCAGCACGAAATTCTTTGTATGGATGACTGTTTTAGTATGGGCTTAACCCAAGTCAACAATATTTTTAATAGGTTAAATAAGATTCTAGATTTAGTTTTAGTTGGACCTGATGTCGACTGCCGTGCTACGCGCCATTGCCAGTGCTACTAGCAGTTAAATTCGTTTGTTACTCGCCCCGAGCGGAACATGATTTTCTTTATTATTTTACTGATGTAAGTCTGAATGCTATACGGGATGATATGTTAAATGTAAACTGGGCGTCTGTTCTATCGCATCCTAGTGTTGATACTTGTTATAGCGTTTTCATTGAAACTGTTCGTCATTTAGTTGATAAAAATTCTTCTAGAAGAGTGCGTGGCTCCTATAGGTTACCGTGGTATACGGAGGGACTCGTTATGTATAAAAATTTGCGCTATAAGTTTTTTAAGCGTTTTGATAAGACTCGGGACCCTGGTGATTGGGGCAGGTATGTGCAACATAAACGGGAGTTTTCATTTTTATATAATTAATATATTGCCGACGTTGAGAGGGGGCTCAAACTTAATCCCAGGTCAATCTGGTATTTTATAAATTCTAAAAGGTCAACGAGTTGTCTTTCCTCAGCCATGTATCTTGGTCTCCAAAGCTCTAATACTGAACCGCTGAAAATTATTTTCATAAATTCCTTGTTAGCGGGTCGGTTTATTGGTAAGTTGAAAGCTGCCACAGTCACTCCTGTTTTTAAGAAAGGCTCGAAGAATAGTATCTCTGATTATAGAACAATTGCGAAACTCAGCAATGTTTCAAAGCTTTTTGAGCGTATCATTGCTACAAAGAATACTTTTCTATGAGGTCATACATTAGCCCATGGTTTTATGCCGGGTAGATCAACAACTACGAATCTGATCTCATTCAGTAATTTCTGCACTCGTGCCTTTGAAGTGCACTTTCAAGTCGATGTTGTGTACACTGACTTTGCTAAGGCCTTTGACAAAGTCTCCCACTGTGCACTAGTAGCCAAGCTACATCGGTTGGGTACTCATTCGAGCTTGCTCAGTTGGTTCATATCATATCTTGAGCAGCGAGAGTATGTTGTATTGGTGAATGGAAAGCAGTCGGACCCATATTTGGCTACTTCCGGCCTTCCACAGGGCAGCGCTCTTGGTCCGCTGCTGTTCTCTATTTTTATCAATGACATATGTCTTAGCATTCGAGCCTCTGAGTATTTGCTTTACGCTGATGATCTCGTAAAGACCGATTAAAGGCCGATGCAACGAACGAGATATGATGCGATAGGATCAGCTCCAGACTATATGTAGACCGACGTATTGCGTATGTGGGTGATCGATCGATGCGATTTAATAACGATAAAAGACGGTCTGATGGCCACGAAGATCAGCTCAACCGGTGTTTTATCAGCTCGAATAACAATTTTATGATCGTCGGATGACATGCGATCAAGCGACGCTTTGAATAACTGAACCAATTCGTTGTGCGCACAGAACATATCTTGCAAATCGAAAATAATTTATCTCCGCATGTTGGCAATAATGGCACGGATGGCATGCGATCAAGCGACGTTTTGAATAACTGAACCAATTCGTTGTGCGCATAGAACATATCTTGCAAATCGAAAATAATTTGTTTAACAAATTAAATTTGTTTTAAATAATAAACATCGATGCACGGCAACAAACAATGATCTTAGTTTTCAAAAAATGGTAATTCAATCTGTAGACCACTTGAAAATTCTTGTAATGGTTTTCGATAATAAACTCAATTTTAAAGAACACTGTCTACAATTAAGATTACAATAAGAATCTAGACTTAGCATTGTTCGATTTCTAAGATTAACCTTTTTTAAATATCCATGTTAACAAATTAAGTTACATTACAAGACCTCTCATCCTTTCCAAAATCGACTACGGACTTCCGCTTCTCGGATGGAGCGCAGATACTGACTTAAGAAAAATCCAAACACCATACCAAAACTGCGCGGCGCCGTAGTATAAACGCCTTCCCCACATCTCCAATAAAATAAATTTTAGCAGAAGCTGGCTCCATTCCGTCCATCAAACAAAACAAACGACAATCAGGCTCCTGCCAAAACTATCGTCGTCAGCCAACTGGCTACTCAACAAATATTTCATGAGTGCCATATAAACCAAACGTTAATAAAAAGTAATAAAGTAAATATAAAGACGCTGCACCATTCTATGGAAAATACACAAAGTACAACCCCCTTGAAAACCTAAAACCCGACACTGCTTTCCTCCATGGCAGCTACGGGATTCCTCCTTCAATCTCCAATTTCAACAACTAAAAAAAGGAGCGGGGTTCTCCGAAGGCTTTTCTTGAAAGAGTTTTGAAAAGCTGACAAATGTAGCTATAAATCCGACCCAGAAACCCAATTTTAACATTTTTAGCGGTACTTGCTCGGAGCAGCAGCTGGCAGTAGTTCTTAAGAATAACAATGTTTTTTTTTTGTATTTATTTAATTATTTATTTTATCCTAGCGCGACAAGCATTTTATACTTATAAATTGGGCGCTAGTCACAACAAGTGTAACATTAACTTATGACATTAAATTACTAACATTAAGAAGTGATTACAATTACATACATTCGAACTTATATACTAACATTTTAATAATATAATATTTAGTTTAGTTTTAATTTAGTTTCTAGGAATTTCACTCTTACTCTCCGTTCAACCCCTCCCTACTATCACAAATTCAAATTATGTAGTGCGTAGATGATTCTCCAGTGCGATTTTGAACTGCACTCCCCCACTGATCGCCTTGATGGCGTGGGGAAGATGATTCCAAACTCAAACAGCATATACAAAGAACTGTTTCATTGTGCATGTGTACTTGTATTTAAAGCAAATAATATTTTTCGTCCGTCTTGACGTGCTAAACTTAAGTCGTTCACATAAGTAAGATGGCTCTTTAGTGTATATAACTTTGTGCAGTAATACTGAGACCCTAAAGTCTATCCAGGATTTAAGTGGCATATCGAAAATTTGTATCATTACGTCCGAAATATGGTCAGTTCTACGTCTGTTATAAATATATCTCGCGATATTATTAAAAGCAACTTGCAGCTTACGTTGGCTGACGGAGATACTGTCACTAAATACTTCTATACCATAGAAAAGAACTGGTGTGATGTACATTTTTGCAATTGTTTGTCTTATTTTCACTGGGAGAAAATCTTTAGTTTGGTATAAATTTCTAAGTATCCCAATAGCTTTTCCGACTGATCTGTTTATGTGATCATCCCATGTCAACGTTTGGTTAAAGATAAAACCTAAGTTGTTTGCACGTACTACATATTCAATGGGGATGTTTTCAATAGTCAATTTTTGTGGTGCATCAGTGTCGAACTTTCTTTTGCCTATGACTATACATTTTGACTTATTTGGATTTAATCCTAGCCCATTCATTTTAGCCCACTGACTTACACTTTTCAATTCACGATTACAGACACGAATACAGTCATTAACTCTACTAATAGGACGACTAACAAACATTTGAACAACATCGGCATACATATGAACGTCACACTTTGACAATATACTCGGTTGATCATTTACATACATAGAGAACAGTAATGGCCCTAAAACGAATCCTTGAGGAACACCACGCTTGACACAAAGTAATGACGAGTACATATTATTTATACACACAGACTGCATACGATTACTCAAGTACGAAGCAATTAGTCTTGTTTCTGCACGCGGAAAATTACATAGACGACTTAGCTTAAAACAAAGTATTTGGTGGTTAACCGTGTCAAAAGCTTTACTATAATCTAGAAGGGTCAGAAACGTTATATTGTCCGAGTCCAATTTTTCTCTTATACGTTCAACTACGTTTATTAACCAAGTCTGCTGGATTAGCATCCGTTGGAACGTGACGCCATACGACTCCAGTTGACAATTCTTGGCATTCTGCGACCCGATTCGCGACGAATGTACCCAACGTACCCGAATCACGCTGCAACCAATATAGCGTGACCTGCGAATCTGACCAGAAATTTACGCTTTCTATCGTGAATTTGGTCATTGTGGTCGACACTTGTTGCCAGAGTTTGGCCAGTAGTAGTGCTGCACAAAGCTCTAACCGGGGTATTGTTTTTACGCTCAGCGGAGCTACCCTCGACTTTGCCGTGAGCAATGACACGCGAACGTCTTCGTCGTTGCACGTTCGTACGTATATACAGCAACCGTAGGCGTGACTGGATGCGTCAGCAAAGCCGTGAATTTGAACCCCTTTGTACAGCGTCAAACATACGTAGCGAGGGATTGAAATTTTGTGCAAATCCCGCAAGGTAGTGGTGAACTTATTCCACGCAGTGTGTAGACTCGTAGGAATAGCCTCATCCCAATCTACCTTTAGCCTCCATAAGTCCTGCAATAGCATTTTTGCCTTAGTGACAATTGGACACAACAAACCAAGAGGGTCAAACAAACGAGAGGCTATCGACAATATATTGCGTTTTGTTGGTTTCAGGGAGGCAAAACTATCCACGTCCAGATGGTACTTAAATACATCATCTTGAGGTGCCCAGCGCATTCCAAGCGTTTTGACTGAGCTTTGCTCATCAATCTTAATGCTGATTTCCTCATTCTTTCCAGATTGAGTCGGGCAATTGGAAGCCCACTTGGCCAATGGGAATCCTCCTGAATTCAAAATATCCCGAACCTGGCTGCAAATTGTGTCCAGTTCTTTTAAACTGTCTGCACCTGCCAGCATATCGTCGACATAAAAACAATTGCGAATCACTTCCGCACCAATGGGATGTGATTGTGCAAAACTATTTGCCAATTCGAACAAACAACGTACAGCCAAAAAGGGTGCTGACGCTGTACCGTATGTAACAGTATTCAACCTGTATGCCTGTATGTTTTGTGAAGGGTTTTCTCTCCACAAGACAAGTTGGAAGTCTCTGTCTTCTTCAGAAACATTTATCTGCCTGTACATTTTCGAAATGTCAGCAGTTACGGCGTATTTGTTCAACCGAAAGTTGACCAATGTTGAATACAACTCCCTCTGAATAGTTGGCCCCACCATTAGTGTTTCGTTCAGTGAAACTGCTGTTGATGTTTTGCTGGAAGCATCGAACACAACACGAAGTTTGGTTGAGGTACTCTCAGGTCTGAGAACGCATTGATGAGGAATATAATAATGCTGTTCTAGAGGAGCAGACTTCAGAATGGACATATGTCCCAAATCCAAATACTCTTTCATGAAGTCATGGTACATAGTTTTGAGAGTGTCATCCTTTGACAGTTTGCGCTCAAGTTGCAAAAAACGCCTTTCAGCAGTTTGAAAGGACAGGCCAAGAACTTTAGGGTCGGTCTTAAATGGAAGTTTGACTTGAAAGCGACCGGAAGACAATCGTTGTACCGTTTTTGCGAAGTACAACTCACAGGCCTGTTGTTCAGCCGTTTGGCGGACAGCCTTCGACTCAATTGGACATTGATCCAATTCCCAAAAACGGTTTACTAATGAGTCGAGAGAACAACTATACACTTGAGCTACCGGACTCTCATTACACTGTTGCCGAGGCGCCTGTCCAGTACATTTGCCTGCAACAATCCAACCGAGCAATGTCTTTTGCATAATGGGCAGCTCGGAATGTAATTTAATTTGCCCAACGCACAATAGCCCGTAAAACATTTCAGCTCCCAAGAGAACATCCACCTTAGCCGGCCTATGGAATTCGGGATCT
Organism: Drosophila algonquin; assembly: GCA_035041765.1. Lineage (NCBI taxonomy): Eukaryota > Metazoa > Arthropoda > Insecta > Diptera > Drosophilidae > Drosophila > Drosophila algonquin. Next base: position 39,162 of record JAWNKY010001839.1, read on the forward strand.
GCCAATTGAATATTTTTTGGGATTTTCCAGCTCGATGTGGAAAGTGATTGCCCAGGCTGAGATGTGGAAATTGACTTTAGTACCCAACACTCAGCGGAAAATGTGTGGGAATTCAAACGAGAATGTATCGATGCACAAACCTTCGTTTTACTATCGGTGGTTGCACCACCCACCATAGCGATAGCAAGGGAAGCTGGCTCACGTTTAAGCCGAAGCCTCTGTGCTAGGCTCTCAGACATCAAATTTATTTGAGAGCCACTATCGAGCAAAGCTCTTGCTGGATGCAACTGCCCGAATCTATCTTTGATGTTTACGATCGCAGTAGCCAGAACGACTTGATCCGCATTGAGCACGTGACCTACGTATGCCTCCGAAGTTGAGGCTTGAAGTGCCGCTGCTTCACCTTGCACTGATGCAGTGTACCGATGAAGAAGCGAATGGTGAGGCTTTGAGCACACTCGACACTTCGCCGCCTTGCAACTCGATACTGTATGTCCCGTGGTCAAACAATTGAGACACAGTTTTTGAGTTTTAGCATACTCAAAACGTTGCATGACGGAAATGGCACTAAACGACGGACAAGAATATATACTGTGGTCTGCAGACCTGCAATAGGTGCATGCAGACGACGACTTTTGACCTGCATTAGCACAGGCAAAGGACGATTTCCGTTGAGGCTTCCTCACCTCGTTACGCACCCTTGACTTGTCACGAGTTGATTCTTCTGCTGCCAGGTACTGATACCTTCTATTCAGCTGTTTGGCACAGTCTTCCCAAGAAGGCAGCTTATCGTAGTCAAGCTGCTCCTCAAAACGAGATTTGGTCACATGGTCGACCTTTGCCATGACCATGTGAATGATAATTGCATTCGCAATATCTTTGTCGTCACCTACAGACGACAGCGATGAATATATCGCAGACACCGTGTCTATCATCGATCTTAAACTCGATGCAGATGGCTTGGTCATGGTTGGCAAATCGAATAGTTGAGCAACAGTATCGAAGAATATCAGACATTTATTGTCGTACACTGACTTCAGACTGGCAAGGGCCTTAGGATAATTACAGTCTGTCATTTGAAATGGTTTTACTACACCTAATGCTTCATCTGACAAACACGATACGAGATGATTAAACTTTTCTACGTTCGTCAAGGAAGCATCGTCGTCAATAAGGCTTTGGAACAGGCACATGAAGTTTTTATATTCCGAGTGTTTGCCACTAAACTTCGGCAAACGCATTTTCGGCAGCTGCGATCGCTGGCTCGAATTCAGTGAGCAGTCATGCTGCATGTGTGTGTCGAAACGTGGATTTACTGAGCAGTCATGCTGCATAGGTGTGTCGGATCTTGGTTTGATTGCATTCATAAACAATGCTTTAGTGACGACACAAAGATTGGTTGGACTCAAAATGTCCAGCTCTGCCTGTAGGTTCATAGCCTTATCGATATAACCCTCTAAAAGCTCTAGGCGACAAGCTAATTCGGTTTTGTCCGACGAAATTTGCTTCAATCTAAAGGCTGTTTGCACGCGCGCAATGTCAGCACTGACTTTGTCAAACCTTTGCTGACACAATGCCAACTTCGTATTGGTTTTAGGGACTGTTGGCCGTTCAGCTGTTGGCCGTTCTACAGTTGGCCTATCGGACTCAGACATAATTGAGATGAGAAAAAGGAACTACCTTCAATACCGTACCCAAAGTTCGCCAAACTTTTCAAACTACCCTCGCACAAGCACTGCAGCTATGTACCGAGAAACGCCAAGCTTGCTTACCCAGACACACACACGCCCTGGCGCAATATGTGAACAAACAAACGAAAGTGGTCCAAGCGACCGAAAGTAAGCAAGCCCTATGCTCGCTGCTGCCACTTTGTGGGCAACAGAGATAGAATGCGGGGTGCGGGGGATCAAAGAGTAGGTGAGAGAATTTGGCGCGAGCGAACGCACAAGACGAAAGTAATACAGGCGCTCGACCCAAGCCTGACCTGTATGGTATGCCAAAACGGGGAAGAAGAGAACAAGCGGTAAATTTGGCGCGAGCGCACGCACACACAAACTAATATTAACCGATGCAAGCACAGAGCGAGCAAGGTTAACGACCGCACGAAATATCAGCCGCTGGCGCCCAAGAACCTTTGCCAAGCGTTGCGTGTATGTGCAATTGCAAGCCGATGTCTGTACGTATATACGTATGTATATATGTACGCGTATTGTACGTAGCGGTTAAGTCAAAAGCGGACAACCGAAAGACACTGCGACGTTTTGCGATTGCACAAACACACGACCAATATTATTAGAATGCAATAAATAGACCACCGTTTATGTGTACATATGTATATTATATATGGTTTATATGTTTATATAAAGTTTTAAATGTTAAATATGTACATATGTTGCCGTTTTGGTTATGCACATTAAGTGGTGGTCAGCATGAGTATACGTATGTATGTATGTATGGCGTAGGTATGTTCGAACAATTCTACCGAACTTATGTATTTTGTACACACGTATAACTGCGACACTTTCACTTTATGTACATTGATTTGGCCAAATAAGGTATAAAATAAGGAAGGTGCCAGAAATTGAGCTGTGTTCTCTGTGTATGACTGTGTTAGCACATACACACGCACATATGCGGGTCACTTTAGTAACTAAAGTTTAGTTGATCGTTTTGGTCGGACGAGCGAGCAATTTACAGCGACACAACGAAACTCAACCGGTGATGCTCAATTTGTGGCACAGAATACCTGTAGGCTCTCTAGCGAATCTAGAGAAAGTAATCTTCCTGTTTTGGCATCCATCAGCACTTCGAATTCTGCAGCGTCCAAGATGGCGAGGGTCCAAAAGGGCACGTCTGTGGCAAGGTCCGAATCAGCAACTTCTCAAATTTGTTCACACGCGAAGCCTAAGCCACTACGGAGCGAAACGAGTTAAAAAACACAAAAAAACCGATGTCCCTGCTCGGGCGCCAATGAAAAATCTACTAGTTTTTAGATTTCAAACAAATTTTTAAACTAAATAAAGACGCGGTTTTTTGTAAGTTAATAGTTTATTCAACAAACGACTGCAGTGGCTTTGGGCGTACATCGACAAGTGAAGTCACGTCCCATCCCACTCTTTGCGCGACCCACCGTCGGCCGCACGCAACCCAATTCGCCGTCGGCGATCGGGTCAGATCGGCTTGCGGGTCACCCGAAGATGGAGCGACTCTTTGTGGCGCCCGATCCTCTCTTAACCTACTCCAACATTCCGGCCCCGCTGAAGAGCTCCGGTCTTCAGCACGTTGGAAGTGGTGCCAGCTTGTGGACTGGCCGTTTAATAACGCCGGCTGGCGTTCGTACTTCGGCCACCCGCACCTTGCCGTCCTCTCCAGCTATTGCGCGCGTTACGCGCCCCGTTGTCCATCGTTGCGGGGGGGTGTTGTCGTCGTGCACCAGCACGACCGTCCCTTCGGCCAGATTGGCCTCGCCTCTGCTCCACTGGGCTCGCTGCTGCAGGCTGAGGAGGTAGTCGCTGGACCACTTGCGCCAGAAGCGCAGTTTGAGCTCCAACAACAGTCGCCACCGCTTCAAGTATCCGGGTGCGGGCTTGTTGTTGGGCTCTCCGGGCGTGGATCCGTGCGGCAGGCCCAGCAGAGGTTGGCCGATGAGCAAGTGCCCTGGTGTGATGGCCTCCCCGTCGTTCGGATCGCTGGTGTCCGCCACGAGGGGCCTGGAGTTGAGCAACGCTTCTACCTCCACGAGGTGCGTGCTCAACTCGTCCGGCGTGAGGTTGGCGTCGCCTGCCCCTCGCACCAGCCTGTGCTTGGCCGCCTTGACTGCTGCTTCCCACAGCCCGCCGAAGTGCGGTGCTCTCGGAGGGATGAAGCTCCAGGTCACGGCTCTCTCCGCTGCGTAGTCCTGCAGGCTCTCCTTGCTCCGGGTGAATGCCGCTTGGAGCTCCCTCAGCACGTTGCTCGCTCCCAAGAAATTCGTCGCGTTGTCGCTGACCATCTTCTCCGGCAGTCCCCGTCTCCCAACGAACCTTTTAAATACATTTAGAAAAGCGTCAGTTGAAAGGTCTGAGACAAGTTCTAGGTGGACTGCCTTTGAGGCGAAACAAACAAAAACGGCAACGTACATTTTAACGGGTGGTCTACCTCTGATTCTATAGCTTACGTAGAATGGCCCACAGAAATCTACGCCAGATACTCTGAACGGCCGACCCTCACGAAGGCGGTCAGCTGGCAAATTTCCCATTATTTGCCCCAACAACTTTGGCTTGTAGCGAAAACAGTGTACGCATCTTCTAACATGCGCTGTACACACGCTTCGGGCATTGATCACCCAAACTTGCTGCCTCAGCAATCCCACAAGAACCTTTGCACCAGCATGGTAGTGCCTAAGGTGCAAATGCCTGACCAAAAGGCTGACCAATTCAGATCCCTTTGGTAGCAACAGAGGGAATTTGGCGTCGTATGCGATAGGGCCGTGTAGCAAGCGCCCTCCTACTCGAATTAACTTAAATTTGATGCCATTTTCATCAAACTCGTGGACAAATGGATTCAACGACTGCAGCATCGGAGCTAATGCTGCCGATTTTTCCAACAACCTATACTCAGCGCTGTATGTTGTGCTTTGTACGACTGCGATCAGCTTTAAAAACGCAATGTTCCTTTCTGCCGCAGATACAAGATGCGAATCACCTCTAAGCTGCTTGAAACAGAATCGAAGCACGTAGGCCATTATGCGGACCAACTTAGAAAACCTCGATTGCCGGTTGATTAATTGCACAATGCAATTAGATTCAGCATCAGCTACCCCAAGCGCACATACCACTGCACTTTTCTTATCTTCAGAAGTTTTCACTTCTGACGCTATCTCGAACTGATGAAGTTGAGGCCATCGATCTTTTTCTGCCATTAAAAAGCTTGGCCCATTGAACCACAAGGAGCTCACAATGTCGTCAACATCTGTTCCCCTTGAAACCAAGTCTGCTGGATTAGCATCCGTTGGAACGTGACGCCATACGACTCCAGTTGACAATTCTTGGCATTCTGCGACCCGATTCGCGACGAATGTACCCAACGTACCCGAATCACGCTGCAACCAATATAGCGTGACCTGCGAATCTGACCAGAAATTTACGCTTTCTATCGTGAATTTGGTCATTGTGGTCGACACTTGTTGCCAGAGTTTGGCCAGTAGTAGTGCTGCACAAAGCTCTAACCGGGGTATTGTTTTTACGCTCAGCGGAGCTACCCTCGACTTTGCCGTGAGCAATGACACGCGAACGTCTTCGTCGTTGCACGTTCGTACGTATATACAGCAACCGTAGGCGTGACTGGATGCGTCAGCAAAGCCGTGAATTTGAACCCCTTTGTACAGCGTCAAACATACGTAGCGAGGGATTGAAATTTTGTGCAAATCCCGCAAGGTAGTGGTGAACTTATTCCACGCAGTGTGTAGACTCATAGGAATAGCCTCATCCCAATCTACCTTTAGCCTCCATAAGTCCTGCAATAGCATTTTTGCCTTAGTGACAATTGGACACAACAAACCAAGAGGGTCAAACAAACGAGAGGCTATCGACAATATATTGCGTTTTGTTGGTTTCAGGGAGGCAAAACTATCCACGTCCAGATGGTACTTAAATACATCATCTTGAGGTGCCCAGCGCATTCCAAGCGTTTTGACTGAGCTTTGCTCATCAATCTTAATGCTGATTTCCTCATTCTTTCCAGATTGAGTCGGGCAATTGGAAGCCCACTTGGCCAATGGGAATCCTCCTGAATTCAAAATATCCCGAACCTGGCTGCAAATTGTGTCCAGTTCTTTTAAACTGTCTGCACCTGCCAGCATATCGTCGACATAAAAACAATTGCGAATCACTTCCGCACCAATGGGATGTGATTGTGCGAAACTATTTGCCAATTCGAACAAACAACGTACAGCCAAAAAGGGTGCTGACGCTGTACCGTATGTAACAGTATTCAACCTGTATGCCTGTATGTTTTGTGAAGGGTTTTCTCTCCACAAGACAAGTTGGAAGTCTCTGTCTTCCTCAGAAACATTTATCTGCCTGTACATTTTCGAAATGTCAGCAGTTACGGCGTATTTGTTCAACCGAAAGTTGACCAATGTTGAATACAACTCCCTCTGAATAGTTGGCCCCACCATTAGTGTTTCGTTCAGTGAAACTGCTGTTGATGTTTTGCTGGAAGCATCGAACACAACACGAAGTTTGGTTGAGGTACTCTCAGGTCTGAGAACGCATTGATGAGGAATATAATAATGCTGTTCTAGAGGAGCAGACTTCAGAATGGACATATGTCCCAAATCCAAATACTCTTTCATGAAGTCATGGTACATAGTTTTGAGAGTGTCATCCTTTGACAGTTTGCGCTCAAGTTGCAAAAAACGCCTTTCAGCAGTTTGAAAGGACAGGCCAAGAACTTTAGGGTCGGTCTTAAATGGAAGTTTGACTTGAAAGCGACCGGAAGACAATCGTTGTACCGTTTTTGCGAAGTACAACTCACAGGCCTGTTGTTCAGCCGTTTGGCGGACAGCCTTCGACTCAATTGGACATTGATCCAATTCCCAAAAACGGTTTACTAATGAGTCGAGAGAACAACTATACACTTGAGCTACCGAACTCTCATTACACTGTTGCCGAGGCGCCTGTCCAGTACATTTGCCTGCAACAATCCAACCGAGCAATGTCTTTTGCATAATGGGCAGCTCGGAATGTAATTTAATTTGCCCAACGCACAATAGCCCGTAAAACATTTCAGCTCCCAAGAGAACATCCACCTTAGCCGGCCTATGGAATTCGGGATCTGCCAATTGAATATTTTTTGGGATTTTCCAGCTCGATGTGGAAAGTGATTGCCCAGGCTGAGATGTGGAAATTGACTTTAGTACCCAACACTCAGCGGAAAATGTGTGGGAATTCAAACGAGAATGTATCGATGCACAAACCTTCGTTTTACTATCGGTGGTTGCACCACCCACCATAGCGATAGCAAGGGAAGCTGGCTCACGTTTAAGCCGAAGCCTCTGTGCTAGGCTCTCAGACATCAAATTTATTTGAGAGCCACTATCGAGCAAAGCTCTTGCTGGATGCAACTGTCCGAATCTATCTTTGATGTTTACGATCGCAGTAGCCAGAACGACTTGATCCGCATTGAGCACGTGACCTACGTATGCCTCCGAAGTTGAGGCTTGAAGTGCCGCTGCTTCACCTTGCACTGATGCAGTGTACCGATGAAGAAGCGAATGGTGAGGCTTTGAGCACACTCGACACTTCGCCGCCTTGCAACTCGATACTGTATGTCCCGTGGTCAAACAATTGAGACACAGTTTTTGAGTTTTAGCATACTCAAAACGTTGCATGACGGAAATGGCACTAAACGACGGACAAGAATATATACTGTGGTCTGCAGACCTGCAATAGGTGCATGCAGACGACGACTTTTGACCTGCATTAGCACAGGCAAAGGACGATTTCCGTTGAGGCTTCCTCACCTCGTTACGCACCCTTGACTTGTCACGAGTTGATTCTTCTGCTGCCAGGTACTGATACCTTCTATTCAGCTGTTTGGCACAGTCTTCCCAAGAAGGCAGCTTATCGTAGTCAAGCTGCTCCTCAAAACGAGATTTGGTCACATGGTCGACCTTTGCCATGACCATGTGAATGATAATTGCATTCGCAATATCTTTGTCGTCACCTACAGACGACAGCGATGAATATATCGCAGACACCGTGTCTATCATCGATCTTAAACTCGATGCAGATGGCTTGGTCATGGTTGGCAAATCGAATAGTTGAGCAACAGTATCGAAGAATATCAGACATTTATTGTCGTACACTGACTTCAGACTGGCAAGGGCCTTAGGATAATTACAGTCTGTCATTTGAAATGGTTTTACTACACCTAATGCTTCATCTGACAAACACGATACGAGATGATTAAACTTTTCTACGTTCGTCAAGGAAGCATCGTCGTCAATAAGGCTTTGGAACAGGCACATGAAGTTTTTATATTCCGAGTGTTTGCCACTAAACTTCGGCAAACGCATTTTCGGCAGCTGCGATCGCTGGCTCGAATTCAGTGAGCAGTCATGCTGCATGTGTGTGTCGAAACGTGGATTTACTGAGCAGTCATGCTGCATATGTGTGTCGGATCTTGGTTTGATTGCATTCATAAACAATGCTTTAGTGACGACACAAAGATCCTCCAAAGGACCTCTACTTTCATTGGTTGGACTCAAAATGTCCAGCTCTGCCTGTAGGTTCATAGCCTTATCGATATAACCCTCTAAAAGCTCTAGGCGACAAGCTAATTCGGTTTTGTCCGACGAAATTTGCTTCAATCTAAAGGCTGTTTGCACGCGCGCAATGTCAGCACTGACTTTGTCAAACCTTTGCTGACACAATGCCAACTTCGTATTGGTTTTAGGGACTGTTGGCCGTTCAGCTGTTGGCCGTTCTACAGTTGGCCTATCGGACTCAGACATAATTGAAATGAGAAAAAGGAACTACCTTCAATACCGTACCCAAAGTTCGCCAAACTTTTCAAGCTACCCTCGCACAAGCACTGCAGCTATGTACCGAGAAACGCCAAGCTTGCTTACCCAGACACACACACGCCCTGGCGCAATATGTGAACAAACAAACGAAAGTGGTCCAAGCGACCGAAAGTAAGCAAGCCCTATGCTCGCTGCTGCCACTTTGTGGGCAACAGAGATAGAATGCGGGGTGCGGGGGATCAAAGAGTAGGTGAGAGAATTTGGCGCGAGCGAACGCACAAGACGAAAGTAATACAGGCGCTCGACCCAAGCCTGACCTGTATGGTATGCCAAAACGGGGAAGAAGAGAACAAGCGGTAAATTTGGCGCGAGCGCACGCACACACAAACTAATATTAACCGATGCAAGCACAGAGCGAGCAAGGTTAACGACCGCACGAAATATCAGCCGCTGGCGCCCAAGAACCTTTGCCAAGCGTTGCGTGTATGTGCAATTGCAAGCCGATGTCTGTACGTATATACGTATGTATATATGTACGCGTATTGTACGTAGCGGTTAAGTCAAAAGCGGACAACCGAAAGACACTGCGACGTTTTGCGATTGCACAAACACACGACCAATATTATTAGAATGCAATAAATAGACCACCGTTTATGTGTACATATGTATATTATATATGGTTTATATGTTTATATAAAGTTTTAAATGTTAAATATGTACATATGTTGCCGTTTTGGTTATGCACATTAAGTGGTGGTCAGCATGAGTATACGTATGTATGTATGTATGGCGTAGGTATGTTCGAACAATTCTACCGAACTTATGTATTTTGTACACACGTATAACTGCGACACTTTCACTTTATGTACATTGATTTGGCCAAATAAGGTATAAAATAAGGAAGGTGCCAGAAATTGAGCTGTGTTCTCTGTGTATGACTGTGTTAGCACATACACACGCACATATGCGGGTCACTTTAGTAACTAAAGTTTAGTTGATCGTTTTGGTCGGACGAGCGAGCAATTTACAGCGACACAACGAAACTCAACCGGTGATGCTCAATTTTTGGCACAGAATACCTGTAGGCTCTCTAGCGAATCTAGAGAAAGTAATCTTCCTGTTTTGGCATCCATCAGCACGTCGAATTCTGCAGCGTCCAAGATGGCGAGGGTCCAAAAGGGCACGTCTGTGGCAAGGTCCGAATCAGCAACTTCTCAAATTTGTTCACACGCGAAGCCTAAGCCACTACGGAGCGAAACGAGTTAAAAACACGAAAAAACCGATGTCCCTGCTCGGGCGCCAATGAAAAATCTACTAGTTTTTAGATTTCAAACAAATTTTTAAACTAAATAAAGACGCGGTTTTTTGTAAGTTAATAGTTTATTCAACAAACGACTGCAGTGGCTTTGGGCGTACATCGACAAGTGAAGTCACGTCCCATCCCACTCTTTGCGCGACCCACCGTCGGCCGCACGCAACCCAATTCGCCGTCGGCGATCGGGTCAGATCGGCTTGCGGGTCACCCGAAGATGGAGCGACTCTTTGTGGCGCCCGATCCTCTCTTAACCTACTCCAACAATTATCTGTTGTACAACTTCTGCCCACTCGAAAACCTGATTGCTTATTTGTCAAAAGTTTTTTAGTTGTCAAGTAATTTGTCATCTGATTAGCCATAAGTCGCTCTAAAATTTTTGACAAGTATGGTAGAATGGAAATTGGCCTGTATTCATTGACTGATTTTGGAATTGGAAGTATTTTAGCTACTTTCCAAGAATCAGGAAATACGGATTGAGTCAAAGCTGTGTTGTATATGTAGGTTATGTACGGCAATATGTTTGGCAAAAGCATTTTTATGAATTTCGGATTAATATAATCAATTCCAGTGGCATTTGACTTCATCTTTAACATCGATTCGAGGACATCTGACTCAGTTAGACATGAAAAACTAATTATCACAGGTACCATTATCACAGAAGCAATGTACATCATCACAGTTACTATAGAGATTTTGAGGCACGCACTCAACATAGTCAGTTTTGGTCACTTCAGGTACCTTACAGTCTAAAAAAATTCTATTAAGTTCGTCAGGATCAATATCACAGATGCGAGGAGTAGTGGATTTACCAACACCCAGTTCTTTAATATACGCCCATTTCTGCTGATTCGATGTCGCTATGTTAAATTTGTTACAAAAGTATTTTCTTTTCTCTGAGTTGATTAACTGTATCACATTTTTCCTAATTATCTTATATTGTGCAGCATGGTGGGCTGTTCTGTACTGCTTCCATTTTTTAAAAGCGATATCACGTTTGTTAATTAATATTTTAATGTTCGAATTGAACCAGGGATTTCCACGAGGGTTGACCGTTTTTGTCATCAGCGGAATCGATCTGTTATATAGATACATTATATTATTTTGTAGGACAGTCAGTTGTGAATTAATATTAGCATAGTCATAAATAGAGTCCCAGTCACATGAAATAAAGTCAGCACTTAACAAGGCATAGTCAATATTTCTAAAATTTCTATAAACTATTCTGCTTTCAGTTAAGTCGGTATGAAAATTATAGGTCAAGAATATTAGGTCGTGTTTCGAAAACATTGGCATTAATGGATGGCTGTAAGTAGAAATTTTATGACAGTCGACTACAAAAAATAAGTCAAGTAAGGTATCACTGATTTGAGAAATGCGTGGGTGCAGACGAATTTACTAACTTTAATCCCATAGATTCTATGTCGTCCGATAATTGCCTTTCTCGCAGGACATTGCTGTTGAAGTCCCCAGCTAATATTACATCTGTATAGGCAAGCGACATGGTAGACAATACGTCAGTTAAATTTTGATTTAATATATTCTATATATTCCATATATCGATGAGGTCTATACACACAGCCTATTAAAATTTTGCAAGAATGTATTGTGCTTGTGACTTGAACAAATATCCACTCAACTGCACTTTCACATGGGTGATTACATACAAGTTTAGCATTTAAACGTTTACTTACATATATAGCTACACCTCCAGCGTGACTATCTCGATCAGATCGAAACAAATCATAACCAGTACACTCTACTAACAAATTACTAACATGAGACGAAAACCACGTTTTTGACACACATATGACATCAATATTGGACTTGACAAATAGATACCTAAATTCCTCGATTTTCTTAATTAGAATTTGGGCATTAATATGGCATACACGCAGACCTTCCCCTTTATTTGCCAAGTATTCTTAGCATTGTATAGCTGCTCGAGCCGGACGACCATGCATTATCATCCATAATCACTGGAATAAAAACAAATTAGAGAAGACAATTCAAACACCACTGTTTTAAGAGTACGGGGAGATGATGTAAAGAGAGTGAGATTCCTAACAGAGACTATTACAAGATGAGTAGAAATATTAAACCTAATGTGAAACATAAAGAAGAGGACAAAAATTAATTCTATTCTATCGAAAATTACTCCGCCCAGTTCCAGTTCCTCCAGATGCGGATTGAGTCGCCACCTCAGCAACAGCTTCCACTCTGTGTAGGGCACAGAGCTCAGCCATGCTCTTAAGGCACACAAATTCGCCGCGAACACTCTGCCGAACGTAGACCATTGCACGGCGGGTGAAGACAGCCGATAGAGCATTACGCTTCTTCATCTTCATTGCCTCTATGAAGATGTCGTAGTTGATTTTAGAGAGCTGCTCGTTGATGTAGAAGGGTTGTTTGGACTGGATTCCAAAAAACTCTAAGCTAAGTGGCTGCTTGGTCTGTCGTCGATGCTCTCCAGCCCGTTGCAGCAGCATGATTTTGTCACGCCTGCTATCAAATTTTATGATAACAACGGGATCTACAACGACATTCTGTGCATTGTCCCGCACCTTAACCCGAAAAATCTCCTTCACTTTTGGTGGTGGTGTGAGGCCTAATGAATAACAGAGGCTGTTGAAGAGAGTCTTTAGGTTCTCCTATTCCAGTAAGGGCACCCCATGCACAATTAGTTCAGTTATATTTCTCTTAAATTATCTAAGATCATCTGTTCGCATGCTCTCGGTGCATACGCACACACCATCACACTCATATTCCGCGCGTACTGCTTATATGACAGTGCGTCGGTTATCTTTGGTTCACATTCGGTGAAAAAAGTGTTCAAGCATATAGTTAAATCTGTGTCTAAGGTTTAACTAAACATTTGTTGAAAAAGTAGCGAACCAAAAGTCGTCGTGGCCGACCGTGACAGTTCTAACGGCCCACTATTCGTTTTCGCATTCTCTTTCACCGTCTGCTTCAGACGGTCGAGAGACCCTGTCAGACCGGCTGCATAGAGTTGAAGCCGTTATCTTTTTCGTTTCTTTGTTCGTCGGTTGCTTCAGTCAACGCTCGCGAGCGGCTGCATTGACCTCTCTGTAGAATTTCGAACTCGAAATCAGAGTACATTTTCGATCGTTCGTTTTATTTATTTATTAATTAACAATTATCTGCTAATAATGCCATATAAATTAGGAAGAGAACTAAAGATAAACTATAATAAAATTAAATAAAATTAAAATTACAGGTTAGCAGAGTTTAGGTGGTTGTAAATGCTAAATGCTATATGTTTAAGGGTTAGTTCAGGGGATATGATATGGTAAAGGGTAACACGAACATTACCCCATTGCATATTCTGCGATTGTGTATCGAAGGTAGGTTAATAAGTTTTAGCCTAGATCGGTAAGGTGGCAGGATTCTACCAGATTCCCAGTGTAAATTACGAAGAGCGAAAATTAAAAATTGTTTCTGAACTGATTCGAGAATAGCATGCTGCTCCTTATACTGTGGGCTTCACACACAGGAACAATACACTCCAATATCGGCCGCACAAACGAAATGTAAAATTTTTTGGTCACATACGGGTCGTCAAACTCCTTGGACCAACGCTTGATGAATGCTAGAACACCCTTAGCTTTATTAGCTGTCGCAGCTATATGACTATTAAAACACAGTTTACGATCAAATAATACTCCAAGATCATTTGAACTCGAAATTTCATCCAATACAGGATTACCAAGAGAAAAAGATACAAAATGTGGAGCACGACGGTAGAATGTCATAAGCTTGCATTTCGAGCGGTTCAAAAATAGAAGATTACTTGAGCACCACAATAGCAATTCATTTAGGTCCAGCTGAAGGTGTGTGTGCAAGTACCAGTCGGAGTAGGGCAGACAGATTTTAACGTCATCCGCATACATTAATGTATGAGAGAATGTTATAACTTGGGGTAGGTCGTTCACAAATAAAATGAAGATAAAATGCCTCGGTAATTATCTATGTTGGATCTGGAGCCCTTCTTGTGAAGCGGAATTATGTACGACTCATTCCAAATTACGGGGGGACAACACTGTTCCAAGGATAGATTGAAAAGAAAGGTTAACGGTTAACATAGGGACTAGGGACAATGTTTTAAAATGCAACTACGCACTTACATTATCAGGACCCGCAGAAAATGAAATCTTCAAAGACTTCAAGCCATCAAGCACAAGGCTTTCCTCAAAATATGGTTGAAAAATGCTATTAGAGTGAGGCAAATGGTAGGGATACGAAGTGGATGCGTTATAAATATGAGAGGAGTAAGACGACTGGAAAAAGGTTGCAAATAAGTTTGCAATGCCAGCAGCAGAAGATTCAGAATTGTTTATATAATGAAGGGACGGAGGAAATGCATTGGACTTACGTTTAGAGTTGACAAAAGAAAAGAATTTTTTAGGATCATTGCGGAAATTTCTACTACAAGAAGAGAGGTAAAGATTGTACCATAGACTATTAGTTGTTAGGAACTGAGAGCGGGTGGAAGAATATTGTACAAGCAAGGAGCCAGTTTTCTTGTACTTTTTGAAAAGTCTGGATTTCCTATTCTTTAAGTATGACAAATTCCTGGAGAACCAGGGAGGCTTGGACGATAATGGTACATTAATCTCCGGAACATAAGTATTAAGGCAGAGTTTAAAATTTTATAGAATGAGTTGACTGTTACATCAATATTCGGTAAGGAAAGAAGAGTGGACCAATCAACATTCGAGAGGTGAATGTTTAAATTGTCGAAATCAGTTTTGCGAAAACACTTCATCCGGTGAGGAGTCGAGGTAATGTTAACACAACTAGAACTGGTACACTCTAAATTTATAGATAGTGTAGGATAGTATAGGTCTTCAGGAAGTGATAGTGGGGAGACTCTGGCAACTGTACTTAGAGAAGCATCCATAACGAAAATAAGGTCGAGAAGTCTGTTCCTATTATTTTTAATAGAATTAATTTGGGCAAGGGAAACATCCGTTAGCTCATTGATAAATTCGTTATGAGTACTAGGAAGCAATTGGTTAGCGTCGTCGCAGGGCAGTCAAGAAAGAAGAGGTAAATTGAAGTCACCCATGACCACAATCTGATCAGCACAACCTAACGAAGACACAACAGAATGGATAGCAGAAAGGTGCTTTGAGTAGACCTCAGCATCAGAATTAGGAGGAATATATGAGCAGGTTAGATAGATAAAAGCCATGCCAACACGGACTTTGACTGCAATGAACTAAATCCCATGGATATTGTGGATAGGGAATAACTCCGATAAGAAGTCAGTTTTGACTGCAATCAGAACTCCACCAGCATATGATTCACGATCCATTCGATAAATGATGAAATTGTGACCAAAAATTTCATGATCATGAACAGTGGGGTTGAGCCATGTTTTGGAAAAACCGTTAGCATAGAAATCGTAAGAGGCACTATCCGTATGTTGTTGGCGCAATTTGCCTAAAAGACTACGTACATTCTGATAGTGAACGGATTTGTGGATAACTGTTGGTTTTTGGTCATCGCTCGTTTCATTATCGGTCTTCGCTCTAGCTCTCTGTGCCGGTGCAGTGCATAAATACATATATACATTTTGCGTCTTCGCTTTGTACCTCGCTGCATCTCTATACGTGCATTCGCCGCCTTTGAGAGCAATAACGTTCGCAACGTTAGATCTGCGCAGTCGTCGTGAAAAAGTTAGCGGAAAATAAAAAACATTAAAACTACATAGTTATGTAAAATGAGTGACGACTGGCGCTCCGCCTGGTGAATTTTTGGCCAGTGCTACTAGCCGGATTGATTTTTGAAGCTCAAATCAACGGCTGTTCTCAACAGACTGCAGGGACTCGTCACCCAATTGGATTTCGAAAAGCTGCTCCAAATAGATGAGTACGACCTGAAAGGAATGTTGGAATCACTGACGAAACTGGAAGCTAACTTTATTGTGGCACACACCAGTTTGGAGGATTTTGAATCAATGTCCAGTGAAATACCTGTGCAATTCGATTCGTCTCTAATAGCATTGAGGACGGCTCTTCAGCGGGAGTTGGGCAAGCGTTCTCAGCCCGCGCATTGTTTGACGTTTCGCATGAATCCAAACGTATCCCAATCCCTGATATACATGGCAAATCGATCGCGCCTGCCACAACTGCAGCTGACCAAGTTCAGTGAAGAATATACAGAGTGGACCAGTTTCTACTCTATGTTCACAGCGCTCATCGATAGTGAAGCGGAGCTGACTTCTATCCAGAAGCTACAGCACTTGCGATCCTGTTTGAACGGAGTGGCCCTGGACACCATAAGTTCGTTGGAAATGACCGAGGATAACTATCTCACAGCTTTAGACATTCTAAAAGCCAGATTTGCTAACAAACGTCTCATTTTACAGGCACACATCAGAGCGGTATTTGGGCTGACTCGTGGCGTCCCACTCATCAGTGGGAAAGTGCATTCAGCACGCCATGCAAGGGCAAGATGGTCAGGTTGGCAAGCGTGAAAAAATCGTGAGAACGAATCACAGAAAAACGTTCGTAGCATTGAGCGCTCCCGCTCCGGTTTCTTGTGCGTTGTGTGATGGCATTCGACATAGCTTCTGCGTGGATGACATGATATCTGGATTAAATTCGGTCGAGGACGTTCTGGATATTATGCGTCAAACCACGGATCTTTTTGCACGAGGCAATTTTCAATTGCGGAAATGGTGCTCCAACTCTCTCGATGTACTGTACTCTTACAGTCCCAGAGGCCGAAAGGGAAAGCTTTCTGAAGCTGGATGATGTAACAAAGGCGCTTGGGCTCATTTGGGAGCCTCATAAGGACTGCTTTCTTTTTACATTTGCTCCACAAATCAGTGTTGGCAAGCACACTAAGCGTTCGGTATTGACGACCATTGTACGCTGCTATGACCCTATGGGATTGATCGGACCTACTCTGACCAGAGCGAAAATCATCATGCAGCGCATGTGGGAGACAAGCTGCATTGGGATGAGAGCCTTCCTCAGTCGTTCGATTCGGCTTGGACTGAGTTTTGCAAGGACTTCGCCACTGTGGGTCACGCCACATTTCCTCGCTATGTGCTTCAACCCAAGGCAATGCCTTTTGTGATGCCAGCCTCCAGGCCTATGGGGATTGCATCTATGCTCGACCGCTGAGGTTAACTTGCTTTGTTCGAAGGCAAGGGTTGCCCCACTCAAAACCCTCACGGTTCCCAAGCTTGAGCTATGCGCAGCGTTAATATTAGCAAATTTACTTCGCGAAATCAGGAAAATGGATACCTTTGATTGCTCAATCCATTGCTGGTCGGATTCAACTGTGGTCCTGTCTTGGTTGCGAGAGGAGCCATCCAAGTTCAACGTGTTTGTATCCAACAAAATCGCTGGAATTCAACAACTTACGAGGAGCATGAATTGGCTCTATGTGCCAACTGAGATGAACCCGGCTGACATTTTTTCGAAGGGAGCAGCACCACAGGATCTCCTACATTCTAGGTTGTGGATGAATGGACCTACCTTCTTGCAAGGCGAACGAAGTTGCTGGCCTGAACGGTGCTCGCCAGAAATCAACCTTCCGGAAATTCGACACCGGGTATTGCTGTCGTCTGAGCGTGCCGACATCTCTCTTTCGTTTAAGCACATCAACTCATTTGGAGTTAGAAGTTCAGAAGTTCATCAGTCAGACGAAGACACCGGACCTCTCATCTGACGTTGGGCTAATACGTGTTGGTGGTTGCTTGCGACACACAACTCTCGGCTTCGATGCACGCCACCCAATCATTTTGCCCAGGGATCATCCACTGACGTTTGCTATCATCACACATTTTCATCGGAAGCATCACCATGCTGGTCCGCAGTCGTTGCTTGGAGCAATTCGGATGCAGTTCTGGCCCATCGGCGGCCTGAAGACTGTGGCTCGAGCCTTGAGGAAATGCGTCATCTGCTGGAGATCCCGACCTCGTCTTGCTGAACACATCATAGCTGACCTACCGAAGAATCGAATACAGGATTCGCCTGCATTTAGTGTCACTGGAATTGACTATTGCGGTCTCTTCTACTACAAACCAGATGGCCGCAATCGAACGCACATGAAATGCTATATTAGCGTCATCATCTGTTTTGCCACAAAGGCAGTCTGGTTGGAATTGGTGAAGGATCTATCAACTGCAGCTTTCTTGAGTGCCCTCAAACGCTTCGTCGCTACTCGCGGCATTCCCCGATGCATTTGGTCGGACAATGCCACCATCTTCGTGGGCGCAAGGAACGAGTTGGAGGACCTTCGTCGGCTATTCATGAGCGAGAAGCATCGCGCTGAAGTCCACAATCACTGCCTCAAAAACAGCTTCGACTGGAAATTCATACCGCCCCGCTCGCCTCATTTCGGGGGCTTGTGGAAGGCAGCAGTGAAGATGGCCAAACAGCACTTCTATCGCTCCGTGGGATCGTCACTCTTTGGCTTCGACGAGCTGCGGACATTGGTCTGCCAAATGGGGCCGTGCGAGTTGCCATCCTGCGGACACTATCTGGAACCACACGTCGAGCTGTCAACTAGCTGTGCGTCCTTCCCGTTAAGGATTCTGTTAAAAGCCCTGGTTTGTCAACGGGTGGGAGTATGTTCGGAGCAGCAGCTGGCAGTAGCTCTTAAGAATAACAATTAGTTCAGTTATATTTCTCTTAAATTATCTAAGATCATCTGTTCGCATGCTCTCGGTACATACGCACACACCATCACACTCATGCTCCGCGCGTACTGCTTACATGGCAGTGCGTCGGTTAGCTTTGGTTCACATTCGGTCAAATTCTTCGTCGAACGCAGCAGCGCGCATTAACGCATTATAACGGTTTCCTTGATTTGTTACATACCCATACCCACTGAAAAACACAAAGCTTACGGCCACGGCCTTTAAAATTGAAAATAAACCTAGAAAATAAACACAAACCCTAAAACCCAACAACGGAGTATAAATTTGTAAATGTGGAGTCAGAGTTGCCGAAAAAGCTCGGCAGCTTCCAACAGTACTTTTTTACGAAATTTTGTCTTTGAAAACTCAGGAAAAGTCGTTTGCGCACGGCTGCAACTTAGTCGCTTATCCATCGATTCTTACAAACGGTACCTTAAACGACGCCAAATAATGTGTCTATCTGAAACCAAAAATGTTAGCCACGAAATATTTTTTTCTCGACTTTTCCTATTTTGTTTATTAAAATCTCCTGGCAAATACGAAAAACTGGAAAAATTCGATCCTAATCTGCTCAACCGTTCTCAAGTGATGGCATTACTTACATATATATATACATTTTTTTGTTGCTTTGTTAAGTGAAACGGGGTTGGCGCACGAGCGTGCAGGCCCCCTGCTTAGATATAATTTCAAAATCACTATTGTATTGCACCAAAAAGAGGATAGGATAATTTATCGCTAATTGAAATCCAAACACTAAAACCACACAATTATTTTAGGGGTGTATTTAGTCTATGTCTAGTTTCTAGCTTATCTATTTTCGGTCTTAACCAATTTTGGCATACTGTTTTCGAATCTAGCTTATACTGACTCTGAAATTCTGGCAGCACTGGATTTATTGGTTAAGGGGAGGATTTCTCTTATTTGTTGTCGTGGAGATGGAAAAACATAAAATGACACACAGGAACTTCGACCGCTTGTCATAATGTTTTCAACTCTTATGTTTATATGCAGTTTATGCCGTTTAAACCTAGTGACTTATTTTATTAGAATTTTAATATATTTCCGAACCGTTTCCGGCCCCATAAAGTATACATATGGGCATTTCATAGAGTCGCGAACGTACGTTCACAACGACGTGCACAAAAAGATAAAACCCAATAACTTTTCTCAATTTTTTTTCCCCGATTCGAGAGCATTTGTTAACTCTATGTTGTCTAGTACAAAAGATGGGGTTCAACTAGTTTTAGTTTTTATAAGAGTAGCAATAAACATATGGTGGCGAACGTACTCGAAATAGAAGACGACTTTGCCTTAATCTACTAAAATGCAAAAATCTGCGAAAGGGAACGGAATATTTTACAGCGATTCATTTATTTTATTAGTGGAGTGATGTAGCTTTCTATCGAATACTTACATAAAAATTATCTTATGTTTTCTAACTAATATCATCTCACATGTTCCCATAAATCAAATCATATTCCTTAATAAATAAAAATAAATATAAATAAATAATTATTTTTATAATATATTACGGAAATATTATTGGCAAAAAAGTATATGGAAATGTGATTTTATATGACTTTTAATTTTTAAGCATCGGTGGACCATTCCGCGGGAATGCCCATATATATAGTCATAATCAGCATCTATTGCCGAGCAACTATATCCATGTCCATCTCTCTGTCTGTCATTCTAGATCTCAGAGACTATAATGACTATGCGGGGTTTTTAAATGGTTTTAGTTTAAACACATATAGCAATAAAAGTAATAAAATAAACCCAGACTAATGTTTCACAACGTGAACTGCAAGAAGTTGCCGAATAACACTACTCGACAAAATTCAACTTTTTTTCCGCTGTCGCCAAAAATGACTTTTTCTGATGGATTTAGAGCTTTAAATTTTTTTTTAAGAATTATGGTTTTTTTTCATGGTGTAGTTCTTTTTAAAAGATTTTTTTAAAAATTTGCTATTGTTTGTCATAGGTAGTGCTTCTATTTTTCACATAACTTAAGTTTCCTACAACTGGTTGCATTGAACTTTGCAGTTTTAAGCTGACAAATGCACCTATAAATCCGACTCAGGCACTTTGTAGCTGCAACTTAACGTCTGAAAGATATTAAGCTTCCAAATTGAAATTTCGTTATTTTTTTCGTTATTTTTTCCCCGAAATTTTAACTTTGAAACCTCAGGAAAAGTCGAAATAAAAATATATAAATGCCTTTCAACCAGTTGTAGGAAACTTAAGTTATGTGAAAAATAGAAACACTACCTATGACAAAAAATACCAGATTTTTTAAAAATTCTTTAAAAGAAAACAACACCATGAAAATAAAAACATTCTTTAAAACTTTGTAAACATCCAAATCTATCACAAAAAGTCATTTTTGGCGACAGCGGAAAAGTCGTGGCGACTAGTGTAATTTAATCTCTAGGGATCTTTAGTCTTCTACGGATTTTTCGAGGTCTTTGTCAAACTTCTCGGGTTAAAAACTGTAGAGTTTTCTGAGCCACCCCCTTTACTCGTCTTTCTTTCTCGATCGATCCTATAACGAAATTATGTCGTTTTGAAGCGCAATATCTCCGCGCGTCTGAAAAGACGTCTGAAAAGACATATTGCCTCTTCTACATCTTGGTTGCAGCTTGCACATTTTGGCTTTGTATATTCATTCTCCTCCGTGTCGTTTTTGTCTTGGTTGTGGGCCACAAGTTGATTCCAACATGTACCGCAAATGTTTACATAATTGCACGGGCGCAACAAAACAGACTTTGGGTTAATTAGGAACACTTTGCACGGATTCATTTGAACCAATGAATTATCAGATATCTGGCTTAAATTGAAAGCATTCGATGAAAGTGACGATGTGAAAGATTTCAGATCAGAAGACATTATAGTTCAATTTCCTTCATTATCCACACCTTCAAGGAAGTTCTGCTTTGAAAAGCGGCCAGCTGAGGAAACAGTGCATGTCAGAAATCCCTGTATATCTATTTCACCTCTTTCAAAAAGATCCATTGCGTTCATTATTTTTTTTAGCGATCCTGAGAACAGAAATAATATGAAATAACATACGATTTTATATCATATACGATATATATCATATATAATAAGTTAATACCGATATAACAAACTGACTACTTTATTGTATTTTTTTCAGATTATAATCAAAGCTGTGGACTTACCAAACATAATACATAAAACATCAAACGGACCAATTACATTTGGCCCAGTGTTTCATAAAGATTTCCTTACTGTGGTTTTTAATCTACAAGAAGAGATAAAAAAGATAAATGCAAATGGAACATTTCTACATGATATATGCTATGCTCCATTATCAGATGACAAAAGTGATATTATTTCCTCTAATTGCATTATTCAATCTATATGGGGATATTTTGAAGATGATTTAAGTCGATTAGAAGAAAGTGAGGAAGAGAATGGGTTCAATGTAAGTACACAACGACGGAAACTAAAATACAGTACCTGGTATCTATACCGTATCTATTTATGCATTTATCCTTATGAAAAAATTCAGAAAGACTACACAAAGCAACAAAGTTGAACTTTTTTCTCTATGAACCGAACCAAATTTTTCTGATAAATTTGGGGATTTACATTTTTGTAATGATTTAAGGTTTTTTTGTCTGTTATTTTTTCATGTTATTTTTCAGAGGTAGTGCTTGTTTTTGGATCCGAGTAGTTATGCAAAAAAAGAACACTACCTCTGAAAAACACATTACAAAAAATGACCAGACCTTCAAAAATAAAAAACCGAACCATACAAAATGTTGAAATCCCCAAATCTATCAGAAAACGGGGATTGGATCAGAGTGGAAATGTCGTGTTTACTAGTGTTATATAAAGGGCAGTAGAATATTATAAAATGTATTAGCAACGAACAATTCAAGTTTATGTTTCCGCCTACAATTGACCACAATTAAATTAAACATTTTTTCTGAATTATGTTATTTATTTTTATTTTTTTACTTACAGGTAACTTATTTGGATGCGATATATCAATGCACAAATAATCCATACTTATGCTTAGCTCCTTATGGTGGGCCTGTAGATCCTGCAATTGCTTTAGGTGGATTTTTAAGACCCGGAGAGCAACTTTCCGGAAACACACAATACGAATTAGCAAATGCTTTAATTTTGACATTTTTAGTAAAAAATCATCATAAAAGAACAGATTTGCAAAATGCTCTGCGGTGGGAGACTTTTTTTGTTGAGTTCATGAGTAACTTTAAGAAAAACAACATAAGTGACTTCATGGATATAGCTTTTACATCAGAGAGGTCAATAGAAGACGAGTTAAATAGAGAATCCCGATCAGATGTTTTAACAATTTTGGTTTCATATTTAATTATGTTCATGTATATTGCAATATCGCTTGGCCATGTTAAGGAATTTAATAGAACTTTTATAGATAGTAAAATTACACTTGGTTTAGGTGGTGTTATTATTGTATTAGCTTCTGTAGTTTCTTCTGTTGGCATTTTTGGATATGTGGGTATTCCTGCTACCCTAATTATTGTAGAAGTAATACCATTTTTAGTATTAGCTGTCGGAGTCGACAACATTTTTATTCTTGTTCAAACTCATCAAAGGGACCATCGAAAACCCAATGAGCTGCATGAACAGCAAATAGGACGAATATTGGGTCGTGTTGGACCAAGTATGCTTTTAACTTCTTTGAGTGAAAGTTTTTGTTTTTTTCTTGGTGGTCTATCTGATATGCCTGCTGTAAAGGCTTTTGCTTTATATGCAGGTGTCGCTTTAATAATTGATTTCGTATTACAAATTACTTGCTTCGTAAGTTTATTTACTTTGGATACTAAAAGAAAAGAAGAAAATCGTTTAGACATATGTTGTTTTGTGAAAGGGAAAAAATCTGATATTATTAATAACAGCGAAGGGCTTCTTTACAAATTTTTTAAAAGTGTCTATGTTCCATTTCTAATGAAAAAAATTGTTAGAGTTCTAGTAATGATTACATTTTTTGCATGGCTATGTGCTAGTGTAGCCATTGCCCCTAGGATTGATATTGGGCTAGATCAGGAACTGGCTATGCCTGAAGACAGCTTTGTTCTACATTATTTTAAATCATTAAATAAGCATCTTAACATTGGTCCCCCAGTGTATTTTGTTCTTAAAGGTAATTTAACGTATGCAAACAGTTTGGTTCAAAATTCAGTTTGTTCAGGTCGTTTTTGCAATGATGATAGTCTTTTAACACAAATTTATTTAGCGAGCAAACAGTCAAACACAACCTATATTGCTCGACCTGCATCTAGTTGGATTGATGATTATTTTGATTGGGCTTTATCATCTACGTGCTGCAAATATAGTCCAAAAAATGGAGACTTCTGTCCTCATCAAGGTAAGTTATTAAATGACTACATATGCAGAAGTAATATATAAAATCTAGTTCTTTTTTAATTTCCTTATTTAATTTTTGTATGTTAATCTAATGTCGAAATAATGTAGTACCCGAAGTCAGTATTGCATAAATACATACGATCATCTATCTGATAAAACGATCAGATTTTGGGTAAAATTAATTAAAACGAGGCATTTATAAATAGTTGCACATATAAAACTAGACAACTGAGGAATAATATAAGTAATAATAATATGTGCAATAATATATTGTAACGAGCCCATCGATATAGCCAGTAGGCTGGCTATTAATGTCATGCCCGATAATAGAAAAATTTTTAGTTTTGGCTCAGAGTTGTTGAGAAGAACACGTTGACAGAAACAATCATTATAGATAATTTTTTATCAAAAAAATCATCAGATAATCATTATTTTTGATTTTTATTTTATTTTTTTGCTCAAAAATGATCTATAATGATTATTAATAATACATTTCAATAAAAATTATTAGGGGAAGGTAGGCAGTTGTGGACATAGTTTTGTTTTTGAATCATATATTTTTACCTGGGGCATATTATGCGGACATATGCATATCAATGGAAAGCTAGAAACCTCAGCTAACTAGTTTTGAAAGAATTACATTGATATCTCCCATTGAAAAAAAAATTATCAAATTTTTTGTGAAATGGTCATTTTTGCGATATTTTTTTTTGGTGGGGGGTTGTGGACACCTTTGTGAAATGAGCTTAAATATAGAAAGTATGAAGTTAAACGCAATGAAATTAATCAATAATGAAAGTTTATTAATTTTAGAGGCCATCAATGGCAAAAAGAATAACGAGAGAGGGCATCATTCCACGTCAGAAGCACAATTCGCGCATTCCACCAAGCATCGTTTAATGGCATTTGTCAGCGCATTAAAATCAATTCCCGTTAAATCGGACGATTTTTTTAAATTTTTCTTCGACGACATGACTAAAAACATCGAAAAAATGCATAAAACACTATTAAAATAATTTATATTGACATCAACGACAATATTTCACGATTTGCCAAAAAAAATTGGGTGTCCACAACTCCCGACATTCAAGTGTCCACAACTCCCTTGAGCAGCCATTTTGAAATCATATGAAAAAAATTTTTTCTGTGTAGATTGTGTCCGAACCCGGTATTGAATCTCAAAGAAAACTAAATTAACTAAATTAACTAAAATTAACTAACTAAAAATCCATTGCACTCACCTTCTCACTTAACACACTTCACACGGTGACACTTTAAAAAACGTTCAAAGAAACTTTTGTGATTTTTTTCGAGGTAAAAAAAATAATTTGTTTGCAGCACAAAGCAGACGCGTCTGTTCACTTTGGTATTTGGCACAAAAACATCGTGCTTCTATGGCGCACACATGACATTTGTCAGATCTGTCAAATCTGCTTTGTGTCAAAAGCACAGGGGTGTCCACACAGGGGTGTCTACCGACTGTCCATAACTACCTAGTTTACCCTACTATTTAATATTATCCATAAAACTTAAAATTTATAAATTTTGGTAAATATGTATAGATTAAACTAGTCAACACTACATTTCTGCTGTGGCCCAAAATGACTTTCTGATAGATTTGAAGATTTAACATTTTTTTAAAGAATTATGGTTTAGTTTTTTTTTAAGAAGTTTTTAAAAACCTGATATTTTTTTCGGAGGTAGTTCTTTTATTTGTCAAATAATTTAAGTTTCTTATAATTGGTTGTGTTAAACTGTGCAGTTCTGAAAAGATAGGTTAGGTTAGGTGATAGCGGCTACCAGGCTCACTGGGAGCCCAGCACACTTAGGCCGTTTCCGGCCCGTTGTAGTACCGCAGGGAATCTCCCCTATTTTCGCATCGTGAGACCTAAATGTCAACAGTTATCCCATCCTGAAGCTCTTATAAAGTTAGCTATCTTTCTGGAACATATGGTGGACATTTCCGAAATGTCTGCTATGAAGGGCGAGCCCAAGTTCTGTAGCCTTCTTCTGCTGAGAGCTGGGCATGAGAAGAACAAGTGTTCCACCGTCTCCTCCTCTTCCTCGTCTCTACAGCTTCGGCAAAAGTCGTTGTATGGGGCCGTTGTCGTTGTCTATTAGTCGCTTATATTATAATTTATATTATATTATGAGCCTACATGTGGCCATCGGCATACGAGTATCCTCATTATCTTGGAGAAGGGGGATTGTAGTGCCAAGTCTGGCCAGCGCGTCTGCAATACAGTTGCCTACGGTGTCCCGGTGGCCCGGGACCCATATAAGGCTAATAACAAATTGCTGAGCCATCTCGTGAAGAGATTTGCGGCAATCTGCAACGGTGGCCGAGTTTGCAGAGATCGCATTAAGCGATTCACTCACTCCACTCGTCTCTGTGAGGGATAATTACATCGAAAGAGGTGTCTGTGTATTCCCTTGGGACAAAGTAGTCCGTTTTCATGGGGACGGAACTTCTGTTTAGTATTGAGAAGTGATTTCTCTATCCCCGAAATTACTTCGTAAAGTGCAGTTTCCGTGGATTTTCCTTTCCGGTAGGCATGCTGGGCGCCTGACAACAATTGGGAACTTATAGTTGTCCTCAGTTGTAACCCGACGAGTCTCTCAAAAGTTTTCAGAAAGAAGGATGATAGACTGATTGGTCTAAAGTCCTTTGGAGTTTAGAGCGAGGCTTTACCTGCTCTAGGGATGAAGACTATTTTTGCTTAAGCCAAGCGTGTGGTATTTTCCCCACTACTAGTATCTTCTTAAAGATACATTGCAGCCAGTTGATGGCCGTGTCTCCGGCCTTTTGTAGTTAGTCCACGTACCATCACTTCTCTTTAGGTATGCCACCGAGGGGGCCGTTTTGGAGAGGATCTTGCGTAGTCTTGCAGCCTCCGACGTTTCCTCGATTTCAGGCCCTTTTTGCCTAATTTGTCTTGCCTGTTTAATTTCTTTTTTGTATATGGCCAGACTAGTCTTGTAATCTGCCCAATGTTCTTCCTCGTTAGCGCTTTTGGCCCTGTTTAAGAGGGTCCTGCAGCTTTTCCGTATGTTGGTTTAATGGGCATGCTGCCGTGAAAGCCGTGTTGCATGCTTTTGTGAACCTGTCCACTAGACGATTTAGGTCGTCGTCTGTGTTCAGGCATATTGGTGCTTTGGAGGGAAGTAGTGCCTCCATTACTGTGCTATATTTTTCCCAGTGGCTTTCCTGGGGTTAACAAAGTCAGTAGGATTCAGGCTCTCGAGAGATATTATAGTCTCGATGTATTGTGGTCTGAAAAGGATTGGTCCCCCAGACCTTTCCAGCTCTTAACTGTGTCTGACAGTTTGTGAGACACTAATGTTAGGTCAATTACCTCTTGTCTATTCTTAATTATAAACGTAGGATCATTGCCCCGATTGCAGATAAGAAGATAAGAGTTTAGGATGAAACTGAAAAGTGACTCACCCCTTTCAATTGTATCCGAGCTCCCCCATTGGGTGTGGTTGGCGTTGGCGATGCAGCCTATTATTACGCTTATATCCGACCTTTCGCTATCTCTGGTGAGCTTGCGAACTAGGTCACCGGGAGGATCGCTTTCCTCATGAGCCATATAGGACGACATCAGCCTTTTGTGTGATCCTTTGAGCTCAAGGCTTGCCGCCGTATTGTCGCCATTGCTAAAGTTGTGGAGCAGAAAGATATTTAAGTGCTTCCTTGCAAGAATGCAGGTTCGGATTTTACCTTATTTTTGAGCTACAACAAGCTTTCGTCGCTAATCCACAGACCTTGTCTCCTATTACCCAAGGCTCTTGCATCAGGACTACATCTGCTCAGCTCATATCCAAGCGGAGTATAAGGGCAGCGGATGCTGCTTTACACTGGTGGAGATTGAACTGCAGGAGTCTTAGAGACATCGTCAGAGTTCTCCACCACTGTATTGTCGGCGTCAGAGTCGTCCTCTATGGTGTCGTCGCGATACATCGCCTCGAACTCGCACATCAGAGTCGTATCGGAGGAGTAGCCGTCATGGGCTGGCTCCAATTTTTCGTCAGGTGCTTTGATTTCAGAGGCAACGTCCTGTTCGACTGTGTTGTCGACAGGACGTGCCGCGGCCGCTGCATCCGACTTGTATACTTTGATGCTTACCGCACTGAAGCCGAAATTACGCTCCCCTTTTGTAGCCTCTATTGGGGGCTAACGACACTTTGTTGAGTACGAGCACCGCCTGGTTCATAGGACCTTGTGTCGCCTCAACTTTGACTACCCTCCAATCGGAGGTGGGTAGCCCTGGGTTGCATCGCTGCAGCATTTTAAGGATGCGATCCGGCTCCTTCACAGAGGCGGGAACCCAAACTCTCGCCCTTGGTCTACTGGGCACCTCGCTCCAGTCGACTGCGACGATCTTCGCCCCAGGACTAGGATGGGACCCCTTCAGGTTCGCCCTAGCGTCTTCCACCGCGCAGGTTTCTCTACTACATATGTCGTGGGTCAGGCTAGGCCTTTGGGCCGTTGCTTTTCCCTGAATGGGATTGCTCCCTGTTGGCAATTGGGGAGTGCCAGACTAATTCTTGTTTTTGTTTTCCATATCTAATCCCACGACTTGCAAAGAAGGGGCGGTCCGTCCGGGCACAGATTCATCACTAGAACAGGGGGCTGCCAAATCCCTGAGCTCTCCGTTAACGACTGGGCTAGTTTTAATACCGGGCCCCCAGTCAGGCTGACTCTCGGCACGGGTCGAATAACACACTTAGTCCGGCCCGGTGTGAGATGAGTGTGGTAGTTGGGATGTGGGTAGGTGATGTGTAGGGATGGGGGTTGTGTGAGCTACTTAAAACGAGGCGGCACCACAAGCGCATCGTCAGTGTTGCTACTTCGCGAACACCCGCTGGCTGTCCGGGACTGCTTATTTTGGTGCTTTCCCTAGGGATGACCGCTTATTTGTAGCTGACCTACCTACAAAGGTAGGTCGTTCGCTATCCGCAACCTGCGACCCGTCCGGTGGCCTCAGCTAGGCCCCCTCTGAGCCATCTCACATGCTCATCAGACCAGATCTGGAAAGATAACAAATGCAACTAGAAATCCGACCCAGACTGGAAGATATTAAGATTTCAAATAAAAATTTTTCATTTTTTGGGTGGTATGAAATTTTCCCGAAATTTTATTTATTTATTCGCCAACGGATAAACCTTAACTGGCTAAACTAACTTATAGCCTTTTTACACTACCGCATCATTGTCGAAGTTGCGGAAAATGTATGCGAGGCGTTTACACTTAAGCTGCATCTTTTCCGCATCATTTTGTCAGCCGTTCGGCTTACAAACGTAAACAAACCGATTGAATAAGAAGAGAGCACACGCATTTTTGTTGAAATTAAAATAAATTACCCATATAATGAGCGATGTATTATTAAATGTGGAAAACGGTGCATTTGGGAGTTTCACTACGACCAGCCAAATGTTTATGAAGCTTGTTAAGGAGGAGTCCGATGTACATAAGTGAAGCTATCATTGGCTGCATCGGACAAAAATTTCGTGCTGATTACTTTAATTTTGAAGTGGCGGTTTAAAAATTATAATCAGTGCATCCCAAAATATATTTGTAGACCCTTGCAAGTATTTATGTTACCATTTTGTTATTTGCAATCAGGCTTATTTTAATTGAAATGTTCAGGAATGGTTTGACCGCTCAACTTTAAATTGAATTTATTGATTGATTCGGAAAAAATACCCCGATACCCCGATTCCGCGAATGTTTAAAAATGCGGCCGCATGTTTGTCTTCTTCTATCCACAGGGTTCTTATGGGCATCATTGTCTCATGTTCCATTTAACGGAAAAATCCAATGATGATTTTTGAAATTGAAAATGAAATAGGAAAAAATCAGAAAGTAACCGTCTAACGACTGCTTTCCCCTAGCAAAAATCGAACCGCATCTCAGTCGAGAGAGGGGAGATGCACGAGGCGGCATCTGCGCTCATATGATGGCAATGGAATTGTAAACTGCAAAGGCTGGAGTGCAAACTTCCAAAACTTTCTCTGCAATCTCTCGATACGTGCAATCTGAACAACCCCAGTAGGGTTCCAAACCACTGAAGCATATTCAAGGCGCGAGCGCACAAGGAAAAAGTAAAGACTTAGTCTCGTATATGTATCCTTGAACTGGGATGAGTTGCGCGTAACGAATCCGAACATAGCATAAGCTTTCGGCAAAATGTAGTTGAAATGATCAACAAATAGAAATTTTGAATCAAACAAGATGCCTAGGTCGAGTATCTCTGTCTGCTTTAAGAGCGGAAGGCCATCTGAATACGAGGTCTGAACTTCAAATGCACAGTTGCCATACGAAACCAAATAACATTTGCTAATGTTGAGAGGAAGCAAGTTAAGTGTGCCCCAACGAGCATTCAGGAGCTTGAATGCTGAGACATATGTCATTGATAAAAATAGAGAACAGCAGCGGACCAAGAGCACTGCCCTGTGGAAGGCCGGCAGTAGCCAAATATAGATCCGACTGCTCTCCATTCACCAATACAAAATACTCTCGCTGCTCCAGATAAGAAACTATCCCCGAAATTACTTCGTAAAGTGCAGTTTCCGTGGATTTTCCTTTCCGGTAGGCATGCTGGGTGCCTGACAACAATTGGGAACTTATAGTTGTTCTCAGTTGTAACCCGACGAGTCTCTCAAAATTTTTCAGAAAGAAGGATGATAGACTGATTGGTCTAAAGTCCTTTGGAGTTTAGAGCGAGGCTTTACCTGCTCTAGGGATGAAGACTATTTTTGCTTAAGCCAAGCGTGTGGTATTTTCCCCACTACTAGTATCTTCTTAAAGATACATTGCAGCCAGTTGATGGCCGTGTCTCCGGCCTTTTGTAGTTAGTCCACGTACCATCACTTCTCTTTAGGTATCCCACCGAGGGGGCCGTTTTGGAGAGGATCTTGCGTAGTCTTGCAGCCTCCGACGTTTCCTCGATTTCAGAGAAAAATTTTTGCCGAGAGGCCCTTTTTGCCTAATTTGTCTTGTCTGTCTAAGTTCTTTTTTGTATATGGCCAGACTAGTCTTGTAATCTGCCCAATTTTCTTCCTCGTTAGCGCTTTTGGCCCTGTTTAAGAGGGTCCTGCAGCCTTTCCGTGGGATCTCTATATGTTTTGACCACCAGGGGGGTTTCTTTTTCCCCTTATGTTGGTTTAATGGGCATGCTGCCGTGAAAGCCGTGTTGCATGCTTTAGTGAACCTGTCCACTAGACGATTTAGGTCGTCCTCTGTGTTCAGGCATATTGGTGCTTTGGAGGGAAGTAGTGCCTCCATTACTGTGCTATATTTTTCCCAGTGGTTTTCCTGGGGTTAACAAAGTCAGTAGGATTCAGGCTCTCGAGAGATAATATAGTCTCGATGTATTGTGGTCTGAAAAGGATTGGTCCCCCAGACCTTTCCAGCTCTTAACTATGTCTGACAGTTTGTGAGACACTAATGTTAGGTCAATTACCTCTTGTCTATTCTTAATTATAAACGTAGGATCATTGCCCCGATTGCAGATAAGAAGATAAGAGTTTAGGATGAAACTGAAAAGTGACTCACCCCTTTCAATTGTATCCGTGCTCCCCCATTGGGTGTGGTTGGCGTTGGCGTTGCAGCCTATTATTACGCTTATATCCGACCTTTCGCTATCTCTGGTGAGCTTGCGAACTAGGTCACCGGGAGGATCGCTTTCCTCATGAGCCATATAGGACGACATCAGCCTTTTGTGTGATCCTTTGAGCTCAAGGCTTGCCGCCGTATTGTCGCCATTGCTAAAGTTGTGGAGCAGAAAGATATTTAAGTGCTTCCTTGCAAGAATGCAGGTTCGGATTTTACCTTATTTTTGAGCTACAACAAGCTTTCGTCGCTAATCCACAGACCTTGTCTCCTATTACCCAAGGCTCTTGCATCAGGACTACATCTGCTCAGCTCATATCCAAGCGGAGTATAAGGGCAGCGGATGCTGCTTTACACTGGTGGAGATTGAACTGCAGGAGTCTTAGAGACATCGTCAGAGTTCTCCACCACTGTATTGTCGGCGTCAGAGTCGTCCTCTATGGTGTCGTCGCGATACATCGCCTCGAACTCGCACATCAGAGTCGTATCGGAGGAGTAGCCGTCATGGGCTGGCTCCAATTTTTCGTCAGGTGCTTTGATTTCAGAGGCAACGTCCTGTTCGACTGTGTTGTCGACAGGACGTGCCGCGGCCGCTGCATCCGACTTGTATACTTTGATGCTTACCGCACTGAAGCCGAAATTACGCTCCCCTTTTGTAGCCTCTATTGGGGGCTAACGACACTTTGTTGAGTACGAGCACCGCCTGGTTCATAGGACCTTGTGTCGCCTCAACTTTGACTACCCTCCAATCGGAGGTGGGTAGCCCTGGGTTGCATCGCTGCAGCATTTTAAGGATGCGATCCGGCTCCTTCACAGAGGCGGGAACCCAAACTCTCGCCCTTGGTCTACTGGGCACCTCGCTCCAGTCGACTGCGACGATCTTCGCCCCAGGACTAGGATGGGACCCCTTCAGGTTCGCCCTAGCGTCTTCCACCGCGCAGGTTTCTCTACTACATATGTCGTGGGTCAGGCTAGGCCTTTGGGCCGTTGCTTTTCCCTGAATGGGATTGCTCCCTGTTGGCAATTGGGGAGTGCCAGACTAATTCTTGTTTTTGTTTTCCATATCTAATCCCACGACTTGCAAAGAAGGGGCGGTCCGTCCGGGCACAGATTCATCACTAGAACAGGGGGCTGCCAAATCCCTGAGCTCTCCGTTAACGACTGGGCTAGTTTTAATACCGGGCCCCCAGTCAGGCTGACTCTCGGCACGGGTCGAATAACACACTTAGTCCGGCCCGGTGTGAGATGAGTGTGGTAGTTGGGATGTGGGTAGGTGATGTGTAGGGATGGGGGTTGTGTGAGCTACTTAAAACGAGGCGGCACCACAAGCGCATCGTCAGTGTTGCTACTTCGCGAACACCCGCTGGCTGTCCGGGACTGCTTATTTTGGTGCTTTCCCTAGGGATGACCGCTTATTTGTAGCTGACCTACCTACAAAGGTAGGTCGTTCGCTATCCGCAACCTGCGACCCGTCCGGTGGCCTCAGCTAGGCCCCCTCTGAGCCATCTCACATGCTCATCAGACCAGATCTGGAAAGATAACAAATGCAACTAGAAATCCGACCCAGACTGGAAGATATTAAGATTTCAAATAAAAATTTTTCATTTTTTGGGTGGTATGAAATTTTCCCGAAATTTTATTTATTTATTCGCCAACGGATAAACCTTAACTGGCTAAACTAACTTATAGCCTTTTTACACTACCGCATCATTGTCGAAGTTGCGGAAAATGTATGCGAGGCGTTTACACTTAAGGTGCATCTTTTCCGCATCATTTTGTCAGCCGTTCGGCTTACAAACGTAAACAAACCGATTGAATAAGAAGAGAGCACACGCATTTTTGTTGAAATTAAAATAAATTACCCATATAATGAGCGATGTATTATTAAATGTGGAAAACGGTGCATTTGGGAGTTTCACTACGACCAGCCAAATGTTTATGAAGCTTGTTAAGGAGGAGTCCGATGTACATAAGTGAAGCTATCATTGGCTGCATCGGACAAAAATTTCGTGCTGATTACTTTAATTTTGAAGTGGCGGTTTAAAAATTATAATCAGTGCATCCCAAAATATATTTGTAGACCCTTGCAAGTATTTATGTTACCATTTTGTTATTTGCAATCAGGCTTATTTTAATTGAAATGTTCAGGAATGGTTTGACCGCTCAACTTTAAATTGAATTTATTGATTGATTCGGAAAAAATACCCCGATACCTCGATTCCGCGAATGTTTAAAAATGCGGCCGCATGTTTATCTTCTTCTATCCACAGGGTTCTTATGGGCATCATTGTCTCATGTTCCATTTAACGGAAAAATCCAATGATGATTTTTGAAATTGAAAATGAAATAGGAAAAAATCAGAAAGTAACCGTCTAACGACTGCTTTCCCCTAGCAAAAATCGAACCGCATCTCAGTCGAGAGAGGGGAGATGCACGAGGCGGCATCTGCGCTCATATGATGGCAATGGAATTGTAAACTGCAAAGGCTGGAGTGCAAACTTCCAAAACTTTCTCTGCAATCTCTCGATACGTGCAATCTGAACAACCCCAGTAGGGTTCCAAACCACTGAAGCATATTCAAGGCGCGAGCGCACAAGGAAAGAGTAAAGACTTAGTCTCGTATATGTATTCTTGAACTGGGATGAGTTGCGCGTAACGAATCCGAACATAGCATAAGCTTTCGGCAAAATGTAGTTGAAATGATCAACAAATAGAAATTTTGAATCAAACAAGATGCCTAGGTCGAGTATCTCTGTCTGCTTTAAGAGCGGAAGGCCATCTGAATACGAGGTCTGAACTTCAAATGCACAGTTGCCATACGAAACCAAATAACATTTGCTAATGTTGAGAGGAAGTAAGTTAAGTGTGCCCCAACGAGCATTCAGGAGCTTGAATGCTGAGACATATGTCATTGATAAAAATAGAGAACAGCAGCGGACCAAGAGCACTGCCCTGTGGAAGGCCGGCAGTAGCCAAATATAGATCCGACTGCTCTCCATTCACCAATACAAAATACTCTCGCTGCTCCAGATAAGACATGAACCAACTGAGCAGGCTCGAATGAGTACCCAACCGATGTAGCTTGGCTACTAAAGCACAGTGGGAGACTTTGTCAAAGGCCTTAGCAATGTCAGTGTACACAACATCGACTTGAAAGTGCACTTCAAAGGCACGCGTGTAGAAATTACTGAATGCGACCAGATTAGTGGTTGTAGATCTACCCGGCATAAAGCCATGCTGATTTGGGCTAATATACGACTTTAAGAGGAAAGTGATCTTTTTCTTTAGGACGTTGATATGACTGCACCATCAAGTGGCCCAAGCGATACCAGCCGATGGCTGTTACGCGCGGATCCCAGGCAAAAACCGATCGTGGACATGCAGGAAAGATAGGTGTTACACTAGTGTTCGAGGAAGTGTTCTAGCAGTAATCTAACTAAAAAACTAAGCAATTATTAATTACGGAAAAGATATAAGACTATCAGTAATTTAAGATTAGGAAGGGAGTTAGTAGTAGATATAATATGGTAGAGGGAATTATAATCCGAGCATAGGACCCTAAACGGTACATGCAAGGAATAATTCGATCTACAAAGCGGAAGAAACAACGGTGTATAATGTCTAGTTCTTCTAATAGGAATCGTGAAGATTATGCGACTTAACAGGTCAGTGCTATCTACGTCACCCCTGATCAAGTTGTGCACAAAAATCACACCAAGCATTTTCCTACGATTAGCTAAGGTTGGAAGGTTTATTAAAAGCAATCTATTAGAGTAAGACGGCAGTCTCACACTTGCATCCCAGTTGAGGCCGCGAAGAGCAAAAAGTAAAAAGTTTTTCTGAACTCATTCTATACGGTCCTGGTGTACGTTGTACTGAGGGCACCATACACAAGAGTCGTATTCTAAAATCGGACGAACCAGAGAGGTGTAGAGAGTCTTTGTTATATAGGGTTCGTCAAATTCCTTTGACCTCCTCTATATAAACCCAACCACGGCCATGGACTTATTCACCATGGTAGAAATGTGTTCTGAAAACTTTAACTTGGGATCTAATAGAACACCAAGATCATCAACCCGAATGGTTTACAAAGTCGAACGCTTTACTAAAATCGGTGTAAACAACATCCGTCTGTAAATTACCTTGAAAGCCTTTAAATATAAAGGAGGTAAACTCCAATAAATTATCAGTGGTTGATCTCCGCCTTATAAATCCATGTTGAGCTGGAGATATAAGTGATCTGCATATGTGCTGCAGGTGCGGAGTTAAAATTTTCTCAAACACTTTAGGAATACCGAATAACTTAGATATACCTCTATAGTTTTTTGCGTCAGACTTGCTATCTTTCTTATGGAGAGGAATTATAAAGGACTCCTTACATATGGACAGGTTGAATAGTTTAAGCAATGGCCCACACAGAGAGTCGGCACAGTACCTGAGTACACAACCGGGAACTACGTCCGGACCCGGTGAAAACACTGGCTTCACTATTCGTAGATCATGAAGCAAGGAGCTTTCATTTAACAAAGGACTGAAAATGCCGTTCGACCTCGGTAAACCGTATGGATACGGCTGACCAGAGTAAACGTCTTGCCAATAGGTAGTTTGGAAAAAACGGGCAAAAAGATCGGCAATTGCCTGATCATTATCTGCCGACGTATTACGGAAGGACAGCGAGGATGGGTGTGCGGACGTTCTACGCTTACTGTTTACGAAGCTGTAGAACTGTTTAGGGTCCTTAGAAAAGCGTAACCTGCATCGAGATAGGTAATTCTGATAGCATTGAGCGTTAAGAACTGAAAAGTTTGACCGAGCTGTTACATAGTGGGAGAAAGAAGAAGGAGAGCCAACTTCTTGAAATTTTTTATAAAGTCTTGATTTTAAGTTTTTTAAACTGGATAGCTCCTTGGTAAGCCAAGGCGGTTTTCTTGATCTAATCGGACAGGAAAGTGGGACACAAGAGACAAAAAGTGAGTCCAGTGCATCATAGAAAATGTTTGTGCATAACGTAACATCACTGCACAAATATAAAGCGGATCAATCAAAATCCCTAATGAGGTTATTAAGCTTCGTAAACTCGGCTTTACGGAAGCAGCGGACACATTGGGGTAGTCTACCCGACCGATCCAATACAGTTCGTCCTAGGTCGAGCGACACTTCGAAAGTAGGATGGTAGGCATCTGCAGGTATAGTGAGCGGGGGGACTCGAGTTAACAACGCTAAGGTCGCATCCGTTACAAAGCACAGATCGAGAAACCGACCCAAGGAATTTTTAACATGGTTAACTTGAGACAGAGACAGGTCAATCAAGCCGTCAACAAAGTCATGTCGTGACATGGGTACCAGGCTACTCATTTACCGAAGACCAAACAATTCCTGGCAAGTTGAAGTCACCAAGAGCTATCATGTGGTCTTTGTCAGATAGCGAGGATGAGATAGCGGTTAAGGCGGACAAATGCTGCTCGTAAATTGCGATATCCGAAGAAGGTGGAATATACGAGCAAGTTATGAAAGCTGAGAATGAGGGAAGAATCAGTTTTACACACAGGAATTCCAGTTCCTGCTGGATCTAGACTGTGAGAAGTTCCGACGTGAAGTTTGAGTCCACAGCAAGTAGAACCCCTCCTGCACGTCGAGACGAACGATCTTTTCTATAAGTTGTGTACCGACCTGCCAAAACTTCGGAACTAAGAATGTCCGGCTTTAACCAGTAACTCGGTAAACACAATAACGTGGGATGCAAATGCGACACTATCTTGGAAAAGAATGCTTAGCTTACTACGTAGGCCTCGAACTTTCTGATAGGTCACTAATATTGGATTTTACTAGTTTTTTGGACGGGTAGAGGTAGAGCGGGAAGACGAAGGTGGCGCATTGTTTGGCAATGATACGCTCAAAAAGCTTTGATATATTGCTGAGTTTGGCAATTGGTCTATAATTGGATATACAATTCTAAGAACCTTTTTTAATAACAGGCATGATTGTGGCAGCTTTCCACTTACCAATAAACCGACCCGTTATCAAAGAATTTGTGAAAATAACTTTCAGCGGTTCACAAAAAGCATCATCACAATTGCGAAGCAGGAAGGCCGAAATACCATCACTGTCGGGTCTGAAAAAAGGAACAAAAAGGTTTGCTATGCCACTATCAGTATTTGAACTAAGCAAGACAAAGATTCACAGCTGAGGGAAGAGCACTTGTGGACCTTTTAGAATTTATGAAATGCCAGAATGACCTGGGATTAACTTTAAGCCCCCTCTCAACGTCGACAATATATTGATTATAGAAAAATTGTTTCAGAAACGCAAACTCCCGCTTATGTTGCACATACCTCGCCCAGTTAACAGGGTCACGGGTCTTATCAAATCGCTTAAAAACTTATTACGCAGATTTTTATACCTAAAAAAACCCTTCCTGTATCTTAGTAACCTATAAGAGCCATGCACTCTTCTGGAAGCATTATTATCAACAGTATGACGAACAGTATGAATGAAAAGTCTATAAGAAAAGTCTAAGACTATATGAAGTATCATCACTAGGAAGCGAGAGAACATACGCCCAGTTTACATTTAACCTGTCATCCCGTACAGCATTGAGACTTACATCAGTAAGACAATATTCAAAATTAAGTTCCGCCCGCGGCGAGTAACAATAGATTTTAACTGATAATAGCAACGGCATGTGATGCATGTCGCATTCTGCAATCGGCAGTTCGCAACGCTTAACACGACAATCGACATCAGATCGAACAAAAACTAAATCTATAATCTTATTAAACCTACCTAAAAGAAATAAGTATATGTGCATACAAATATGTTCAATTAATGAATTCAAGTTATTAATTTTTTAATAAAAAACAAAGTAGTTTAACTAGGAAATAAGTATATGTGCGAAAATCCAAATTTGTACTTAAAAACTATGTACATATGATTTTTTTTTAATTTCAGTAATTTATTTGTTTTCCGCCATTACCTAGCTTTTCTTTTATTCGTGTTGGCATGGAATCTATTAGATTCTGCAGCGTGTTTGGAGCTATATCTGCCCATTCTGCGAGCAAAGTTCTCTTGAGGTCATTCATGGTCTCAAATCGTCCCATGGACGTCCCCTTCTATAGACTTTGTTGGAAAGTATTCCCCATAGGTCCTCGATGGGGCTTAAATCGGGACTGACTGCTGGCCACTCCAATAATGGTATGTTCCTGGACAAAAAAAGGCCTATGGATCGGAGCATTGTCCCGTTGAAAAATCTAGTTATCCCCATAGTGCTCCTCAGCAAAACTAATTAGGACACTGTCTAAAAGCTCCACGTAGATGTCCACATTGGCTCTGGTAGGAATAAAACATAGTGGAGATCTTCCATCATACCCAAATTCTGCCCAAACCTTAAGCGATCCTCCACCGTGATTCCGATTGTGGGATGTTTCGCATGATTGCCTCATATCCCTCCAATATTTCTGACAGTTGTCAGGGACATCCACTTACACTTACACACTAACTCCCAACACTTATATTTTTCGGCAAAGGCCAAACGGTCGGTTATATGGCGCTGCATCAATTTAGGAACATGCTCCTTGGAAGCATATTGAGCGTTTTTATTTTCCTTCAAAATTTGGTTGACCCGTCTCCTTGATACATTTAAATTAAAATGTCCTGAAATATGCGAGCAGGACATATTTTTTTGGACAACTTAATTGAAAATATGCCTCTTACAGCGGTCGGCGGTATCTGTAGGCCTGCCACTACGCTTAATTTTCCATAATTTTCCCTATTTTCGAGGAAGCTAGAGATAGTGTTTCTATGGCGATTAAGCCAACAGGCAATTTAACTAATTTTAACGCCAAGTTTGGACATTTCCTTAATCATGCCTTCTTGTTCGGCAGAAAAATGCTCAGCACGTGGCATTTCTAACTATAATGCAATTAAAACTATTAATTTGCAAAGAAATGTATTAAAATCTGTACATTTACGTCGATGTTGTCGCCAAATAATAAAAAACGGAGAAAAAACGACGATTTTTGCGCTTCTCAAGGGCAGAAACTTAAAAGATCACGGTGTGCACATATACTTATTTCTTATGAAAACGGCTCGCAGCCAGAAATATATGGGAAAACGGTACTACAAATTAGTAGAAAAACAAAGTTTGGCGTAAAATAAGTGAACGTAACAGTTGTATGAACAAAATTGCATACACAGTATTTAAGTGCCGGTATTATATGAAAAGATAGAAGCAAAAAGAAAAATGCACATATACTTATTTCCGTGAGGTATTATAAACATTGTTGACTTGGGTTAAGCCCATACTAAAACAGTCCTCCAGACAAAGAACTTCGTGCTGCAAATACATATTGGTCGGCATCATAGCCGCACCAACGAACCCAAATTGAAGTCGCCAACAACGCAGAGATGCTGACGGTCTTTTAAATTAGCATGTATGTTGGTAATATTTCGTATATGCGCCTTGTAGACATCGTAGCTACCACTCGGCGGAATGTAAGATGCGCTGAATAACAGAGTCTCCGACTGGCCGGTCACCAACACACCAATCTGATCATACATGTGTCCCCATCCAAGAGACAAATCGGACTTAACGGCCACAATGACCCCACCATCAAAGTACTCACTGTCGAAGACGTTATCGTTGAGCCAGCTTTTAACCAAGATGATAACGTCGAAAACGCACGTAGAGGTTGCCAAGTAGATAGCCTGAGCCTTAGTGCGCATGCCCGCTATATTCTGAAAGAAAATGCGAATGAATTTGGATGGATTTTGATATTGAAAAAAATTGATTGAAATGGCCATTTTAAAGTCTTTTACCAACACTCCAACTCCATGCCAGGAATTCGTTAATTTTTAGAAAAATTTGAAAACCTCATATCTTCCAGACGGTAAGCTAAGGCTACATGGTGTTTGCGTCCGTTTTATGGCTATAAAAAGGTTTGGTCAAATGGCTGCAATTTAGCCGTTTATCCATCGAGTCTTGCAAACGATACCTTGAACGACGATTAATAAATGTGTCGATCTAAACCCAAAAAGGTTAGCCCGACTTTCAGACTTTTCCTGAGTTTTCAAAGACAAAATTTCGGGAAAAAATACCGCAAAAAATTTTAATTTGAAAGCCTCATATCTTCCAGACGTTATGCTTCAGCTACAGAATGTCTGGGTCGATTTATAGATGCATTTGTCAGCTTTTCAGAACTGCAAAAAAACCACAATCTCTGAAAACATAATTGATTAAACTATTTTAAACACCCAAATCTATTAGTAGTAGTACCAAAGTAGGTTTGGTTCACAGCGGAAATGTGGTGTTGTATATTGTAATCATCGTTCAAGGTATCGTGGATAAAGGTGCGTTTGATCCACCCCCTCCATATACCGCACCTTAACCGTTTATCTATATATTTTTATAAACGATAACTAACTGGCGGTGGCGTTTGACCATGCCGAACTACCTACTTGGGTGGTTCGTACATGGGTACCTTCCGAAGTAACCCTGTGGTAGGCGAACGCCGAACCACCGCGCACCACCTATCGAACTAGTTCGGTGAGCTGCAACCTCTCACCAGTAGATGAAAGAAACGAAAAAATAACGAAGAGAGCAGGTAGCTATAAATTATGCTACGCTGCTCTGT
Organism: Drosophila algonquin; assembly: GCA_035041765.1. Classification (NCBI taxonomy): domain Eukaryota; kingdom Metazoa; phylum Arthropoda; class Insecta; order Diptera; family Drosophilidae; genus Drosophila; species Drosophila algonquin. Next base: position 80,292 of record JAWNKY010001839.1, read on the forward strand.
TTTCTTTTATCCTTTCAGACATTCCATTACTGGAATATTCCTATTGCATTGTTTTTATCTTTAGTATGTCAGTTCAAATTCAACTCTCATTGCGATCGGACATCTTGAAAAATCTGCGCACGCGCTATTATCTGTCGTTTGCACTCAAGAGGGCTCTTAACTGCTTGATATATCGCGTAAACAAATTTGTTACTAAAGAGAAAACTAAAATAAAACAAAACCAACAAGCACAAACTCAGTAATGGGAGTAGACCGCCTCAAAGCGGGCGGGGCAAATCTGTTATCTCCAATAGGTACAAACAATTTACTATCCCCCGGTTCGAAATATATAGTAGTTTCGTGTAAAAGCGAAACCGAAAAAAAAGTTTACTCTATCCGTCTTATTGCGAAATAATTGACGCTACCTGTGAAGGCCCCGTATTATCGTGTACCAAACATATTAGTGGCGATCTCCTGATTAAAACCAAAAATCATCAACAAGCCAGCAAACTTCTCAAGATGACACACTTTACAAATAACATGCCAGTCACCGTCTCCCTCCATAATTACTTCAACTACACCAAGGGCGTGATTTACTCTAATGACTTATGAGAAGTACCAGAGGAAGAAATTCAATTGGAACTAAAAAGCCAAAGCGTCAACACTGTACAAAAATAATGAAGAGAGTCGACGGGAATCTCGTCGAGACTGGATTGATTATTCTCACATTTGACTCGACCAACCTCCCACCGCATATTATGATAGGTTACGAAAAAAAAAACATTCGCCAATACATACCAACACCATTACGTTGCAATAGTTGCCTCCGATATGGGCACACATACAAAGTATGCAAGAGTGTTAAGCCCTGCATCAAATGCGGTTCTCCCCATCATACCAATTAAAATCTCCCAACAGGTAGACAACAAAACAGCTTACGATATCTACAACAAAAACCATAGCATCAACTTCCAAACTTACGCCGAAACTACTAAATCTATTTGCCATTTGCAACAGCCACGGCAAACCGCGAAGACCTCCACTCCACGAACCGTACTCATATATGAAAATCAACGGAACTCCCACAGCCCAGCACATCATCAACTGCTAAGCTAAGTAATAAACTCACTGCTTCAAGAGCTAAAGTCCAGGTGATTTCACGCAAAACACCTCGAAGAACAGTACAGAAAATAAAAGCTCTCAACAAAAAAAAAACTCTATAACTCAAATGCATTAGACGAAGATAGCTCCGATATAATTGAGTTTCAATAGAATTAACAAACTAATTTTATATATACTGTAGTAATATAAGTTTACAAGTTTAACAGTCCGAAACTCTTAAATTTAATCTAAATCATGCCTCTTAAAATAATCCAATGGAATATACGCAGATATTTCAATAACTACAGTGAACTCCTTATCATAATTAAAAAACATTTCCCCCATATCATAACCCTGCAGAAAACTCACATACACCCAACCTATTCCAGTACCTGTCAACTACTCAATAATCCTAAACACCCCACACAACACCTTTGGAGGTGTAGCACTACTCATAAGAAAACCTATCCAGTCCAAAAAAATCTCAATCAACAACGATTTAGAAGCAGTGGGTTCAGAAATTCACTCAGAAACAAATTTCTAAATACTCTCAATATACATACCACCAAACAAAATCTTTAAAACCAAGAACCTAGAAAACTTAATAGGGCAAAACCATTCTACAATCGTAGCTGGCGACTTCAATAGTTGGCACCAGAGAACGGCAATGAACCACCGCAACTAAAAGTAAACCCGGTGTCTGTGAGTATTTTTGACACCCGGGTGTCTTCTGGCACCGCAAATAGGGTGCAAGCGATTGAGTCTGAGTATTGTGTCGGGTGTTTTTACGCGCAAGCGTAGATCGTGTCCGAGTGATTTTTTGTATGTATACATGCTTTGATGCCGATCTCAAGTACTGTTGCAAAATGAATGGGTGAAAAAGGAAACACACTACTCGAGACAAAAAACGTATTGCGTGGCATGGGTGTTTTTGTTATTTCTTGTGCGTTCCTTCTGCACCCTTGTTTTTTGCTGTACCCATAATTTGCCTTTTACATGCATATGTACATACATTAGTATACACACATGTACATATGTATGTATATTGAAAATAAAAAACTATTCTTTTACAAGTTCATTGCGTGTTGACAAACTTTAATAACAAACTTAGAAATATAAAAAACATGATAATATTATATTTAGAGAAACAGTTCATTAAGTATTTTTTTACTTTCGTTTGATTTTAATGTTAGACTAGCATCTTTGCGCCTTCAATGACTAGGTAAATATTAAAAATTATAACAAATGCTCATAATTAATCAAAATATATGTAATAGGTAAATTAAGTTTAAAAGAAATGAAACATAAAAAAATTAATTAACGAAATGAAACATGTAAATTAAAAAGAAAAAAAACTTATTCTAATTTTGTTAAATGTTTGTAATACGAGTGTAAGAAAATTAAACTGTCAACAGATTTTGGTGCCAATCTATTCCGCTTTTCTGTTATAACATTGCCTGCTAGCGAAAATACTCTTTCAGCCGCTGCACTACTTGCAGGTATTGAAAGAAGCTGAAATGCTAACTTTGACAGAAGAGGGTAACGATTTTCATTTATTTTCCACCACTCAATTACATCGTAATCTTCACTTAAAGCTACCCTTTCTCTATAATATCTGTCAATTTCTTCCATTGGAGATTCTTTAGAGCTATAATTAGGTGTTGCAACTAATTTTGAGAAAAAAAATGCTGTTTTTGGAACAGAAGTTTGACTTGTTGATGCGGCTAATGAGATAGGGCTTTCTGGATTAGATGTATATGGACTTGAAACATATTCTGTACTATTGCTTCCTGTTGAACAATTTTCAAACTTAATCATTTCTGAAATGCAAAAATATTGAATATCCATTCGGTCGTTTTCCTGCAAATGCGCAGCAGGGGGATATAGAAAAAAAGCAGCCTTGTGCCACATGCTCAAATTTTTTTGCCATATATTAACAATATTTATGTTGATTTTTTCTTTTAATAAAGCAATTGATGATATGTCCAAGGCATTTGGTTCACAAAGCTCAAAAATTTTTGTAATTGAAGGCAGTACAAAACAAATTGAAGGCGAGCTGCAAGTTTGCAGTTCTTTAAAAATTCTTTCAAAATCTTCTAATAACCCTACTAGCAGTTTTAATGTAGATTTATTTAAATTCATCAAACTTTCGTCACCTTGCTCGCTTAATACTGTGTCAACAGCCACCCAATTATCAACGATAGACTTCAGCATTGAGTAGTTCGAATTCCATCTCGTGGGGCATGAACTTTTTAAGGTAGTGTTTAATCTGTGTTACAAATTTGCCTTTTTAAAGTATTTTACAATCTTCTTGCATGTCCTCACTGTTTCATTTAGTTCCGTTGCTTCTTCAAATGATTTTTGTAAAACATTTGCAAATAGATGACTACTGCAATTTAGCCTGATGTTATTTTCTAATGCTTTCTTTATGTTTGCGCCCCTATCAGTTACAAATTTGACTTCGTCAATGTTTTCTATGTTGAACTGAGAAAAAACACTTTTAATTTTACTTAAAATGTTCTCTCCGGTGGATTTTTCGAAATCCATCGATTTAAGTCCTAAAATTAAATCGCAAAGGACATAATTTTTTTCATAGTGAACTGTGACACCCAAAAAATTTCGTTGCACATATTGGTCAGTCCACATGTCGACGGTGGCAGCTAGTCTTCCAGTATCCGCTGCTTCTTTTATTTCTGATGATATCAGCGATCTTTTTTCTTCAGCATCTTTCTGGGCTTTCCGACTTAATGTTGATGGACTAGGTAGCAAGTCATCCACATCTACGCTATTCCCATAAGTGGCACCAATTTTAATCAAAAAATGCACCATGTTTTTAAATCCGGCCCCAGTCACTGAAGAAAATGGCTGACAATCTTGCACAATCCATTGACTGCATTTTTCCAACGCTTCTTTTTTGTCTTGTTCCGACACTTTTTTCGCTTCTTTTGGTTGCCTTAATGCAATGCAACATTTATGTCGAGACAAATTTGATGTTTGGTTAGCAACAAATTTAAGCACCTTTCGGCATGTGCTGCAGAATAAAAAACCTTCCAGCAGACTTTCATCTTCTCTTAGAATTTCCCGTAAAATGTTCCAAATTACACTTTTCCCCTTATGTGTTTGGGTGACTGTGTATGTTCCACAATCAATTTTACTTTTTATGCAAGCCGACGTTTCAGACATTTTTGTGCCGCCTACTCTCTTTAACGACTGAACTTGACCGCTAATATGTGTAAATCAGTGGAAACAACAGTAGATCAGTGCAACAGCACTCGGGTATCTTCGTGACACCCGAGTGTCTTAAAGGCACCCGGGTAAAAAATGTGTATTTTGCCTGCAACCCATTTTTGCGTATTCCTTTTTGTGCTCAATCCTTGCTTCTCCTACAATCGTTATGAGTGTAAAAACGATCGGCACGCATTTTCGAAAAATATCTGGGTGTCTGGTGAAATAGAAGCAATGCACAATGTGTGAGCGTGTGCCCGAAGTACACACTCCCAAACACCGGCATGGTTTAGGGTGGGTGCGAGTGTTTTACTTTTCTTGAGGGTAATGAGTGGCACCGGCACACAAAGTTCAATGGGTGTGAGTAGAGTGTCAAAAAGTGACACCCTTGCCGTTCTCTGGTTGGCACCCAACATGGGGATCCCCTCACCACAATAAAAGAGGACATACCATACACAATTTTATAACAAAAAATAACTTCATTCTTCTTAATGATAAATCGCCTACCCATTTCACAACACACAATACCTTCACACACATAGACCTATCTTTTTGTTCATCAACCATATTCCCCTACACGACGTGGACTTGTATTGGTGATCTTAGTGGAAGCGACCATTTCCCAATATGAATCACACTTTATCAAAAATCTCAAACACAAACGCCTCCCAGAAATCATTTCAAAATAAATAAAGCAAATTGGGAACATGTCGCAAAAATTAATCCCATGCATTGCTAGCAAAATTCCATTTGCTTCGGAGGTAAATAAAGAAGCTGCAAACATCAACAAAATTATTCTTCAATGCGCACATAGATCTATACCAAAAACATCTCTCAAACAGCAACTCCGAAATGCTCCCTGGTGGAACAGCAGACTAGAAAAACTTAAAAATGAGAAAAACTAAGAAAAAAAATTTCTCAAGAAAATATAATAAGATTTAGAAAAAATAATGCACTCTTAAGATACGAGCTCAAGAGAGCCAAAAAAATAGCAACCGCAGAATTCACAGCCCAAATAAATCCCAATACTCCTACGTCCAAAATTTGGACAAACATTCGAGCCTTTCACAGCCTCAACACTATCAAATCCATTCACGCAATCACAGATCCATATACCAACAAAAATTCCACTGACCAAAACCATATAGCAAATATCTTTGCCCAATTTTGGTCTGACGCTTCGCAAGACTACAACTTTTCACATACATTTAATTTTCATAAAACAAACATGACCATCTTACCTCTTAACATCTCACAAAGCCAATAGGCAAAACAGATTGAATTTAACATAAGTCCCATCGAACTACTGAGCTCCCTTGACTCCCTCAAAGGCCACACCCCAGGATTTGATAGAATTTCATACCCAATGATAAAACACACCATCCCAACTCTACAAAATAGACTAACCAGACATTTCAATAACATTTTCAATTCTTACATACCGCAAAAATATAAAAAAAGTTTAGTAATCCCAGTTAACAAACCTAATTCGGATAAAACTATAGCTGATTTATACAGCCCCATATCCCTCAACCAATGTATTTCCATAGTAGTGGATAAAATAATTGCAAAGCGCTTATGGTGGTTCGTAGAACACAACAATTTCATTTTAAATAACCAATTCGGTTTGAAAAAACATAAAGCAGTAACGGATTGTTGCTCACTCGACAAGAAAAAACATACCTCAATCGTCTCCCTTGACTTTTCCAAGGCGTTTGACAGAATTGGAGTTCATGCAGTACTCCAACAATTGATCGAATGGTTGGACCAAAAATGATAAAATACATTAAAGAAAAGCATGAAAAACAGGAAAAATATAGTAAAAGTATAGGCACACATATCAAAAACGGTCCCAATCATCTTTATCATCTTTATCCTTAATTGTTTTTCTTATCCTACAACAAACTCTGCAAAATCATCAATATTCAAAAAGACAACCTTTTGTAGCTATGCTGATGACTTCCAATTAATTATTAACTTTAACAAAAAGAAAAATACCACAAAAAGCCTAGACAATCTTTTTCAAAGCATCCAAAACTGGGGAGATTATTCTGGTTCGAAGTTATCTCTTGACAAATGTAAACACATACATATTTGTAAAAAACATCAATGTCAAAGTCAAATTACATCAAACAGTTTGCAAAAATTATAAATGGAATGAACATATTAAGGGACTAGTTGTTCCCCTACAAAATAAACTCAATATCATAAAATGTCTATCCAGTCATAAATTCCAATGTGATACTACCACCCTAATTGCAAAAACAAAAGCTCTTATTATTTCTAAGACCGACTTTGGGCTCTTTCTTTACAGTCGGGCGCCAATTCTATTCTTAAAAAAGTTCAAACTGTAATAAATGCAGCACACCGTACCACACAAACTTATATCTTTTCTTTGAAGCAAATATAGCTACACTACAGGCACATTTTTCGATATTTGAAATCGATCCAACGTTAGATGTTTTAATCAAAAACTGCAGAAGATATGAAATACCTTTTTCACCAATAAAAAATTAGATTAACACCATACTGGCTATTCAAGGACAACACAATAGACCTATGTATCTTTAAGACAATACACTAAACGCAATACGAACAATGCAATATATCAACTGTTGTTTAAATCCATCAAAGAAACTTACTCGGATCGCAATTTTATTTACACTGCCGGCTCGGCAACTGATAATTCTATCACATTTGCCATCACTTCGGAAAATTCAACATTTAGGTACGGTTTATTGCCCAATTAGTCAATTCGGTCTTCTCAGCAGAGATCATAGCGATACATGAAGCTATCACACTAATTAAAAATACCCGTGGCAAATACATCATCTGCACAGACTCATTATCTGCAATAGACGCCATTAGTAATACCAATAATCGTGACTACTACCCCCTTACTACGGAATTCTAATTACTATTAGAAGTCTACTTGCATAGGAAAACAAACATAGGAATAAAATAAAAATTCTGTGGGTACCAGGTCATACCAACATTAAAGGCAATGAGCTTGCTGATTCAGCAGTCAAGCTTGCGCACTCACTTCCATTAGTGCTTTCAAAGAACTTAAATAAAATTGACATGGAACACTACCTAAATAACGAATTCAAACTAAAATAGAAAGAGTTAATGAAGTTTACATCTAACCATCACCACACACCCCAGCCCCGTTTTTCAACGACTTTCCAGAAAAACTGCAAAATATCCAGACTTGACCAAATTAAAATAACCCGCCTCAGATTAGGTCACACAAACATTACACACCAACACTATCTCAATCAAAATATATCCAACTCCTGCCAACTTTGTCACCCTATCCAGAAATCTAATATTTAATGGTAAATCCCCCATCTCTCTACTCAGAGAGTCTGCAAATAACAACGTTGAAACCATAGTAAAATTGCTTAGACATAGAATTTAAACTTTTCATTATCATTATTGATTTGCATACTTTGATACTAAAATGATCAAATAAGCTGAAACATATATTTTGGTCAATCCTATGTACATATTTTCTTATAAAAATAAAAATAAACAAAATAATCTCAATTATCTTAGCTTGTAAATATTTAAGCATTTGTAAATAGCTCAAGGCCTCATTAGCCAAAGCTGTTAGTCCTACTAGTTTTCAAGTTTACTTAAGAACTCTGTAAATAATAGATAAATAAATCTTTAGTATGTGACGAAATGCGTGTTTAATTACAAGTGCGACAAGTAAAAGTGATTATACAACAAAGTTAGTAAGCCAAAGATAAACACAGCATTATTTTAAATTTAATTTTTTCGGCTCTTTGAAGGGCTTTTCTTCTTTGTATTTCATATAGCCCAGTCCCTGTCTCTACAGTTCTTGCATCTATAAATATAAACCATAATTATAGGTAGTAGACGGAATAATGAAAACAAGTAAAAGCAATACTAATGAACTTCCATTTTAAATCACGGCAATTCCCAATTTCTCTACATTTTCCATTTCGCTTTCAAGTTTTTCTTTTTCACCGAACGACTTTTTTCCCGCTAACCCGAGTTAGTTTGTCTGAATATTTCTCCTTTACTTCCTTTTTGAGCTGCCGTACATATGTGCCGTTTGCTGTACACTGTAAAGTTAAGATAAGTTTTTCTGTGTCTTTCCTTTGGTTTACTAACTTTATTGTAAAATAATTCGTAATTCACTTTTACTTGTCGCACGTGTAATTCAACCCTCATTTCGTCACTTACGAAAGCCAAGTAGTTCGGCATGGTCAACCGCCACCGCCAGTACTGCAGGGTTAAATTATGTCATCATGCCTCGGAATATAAAAAACACAAACTATGCAATGGTGATAAGAAAACATCGAGCAAAATTAAAATAATCTATTTCAGATCTAATTGCTTCGCTTATATGGATAAAAACTTAGTCAATCTTTATTCCGTTACTTGAAATACGACCGTTTTTTTTTCTTTAAAAAAAACCACAAAATTTGTATTTATAACAGTATTTTACGGTAAAAAGACGAGAAGGTACCGAAAGGAATTTAACGGCAAAATGCTCATTCGAAGGTTTGGCCAAACGGCTTAATATATGATGTGTCTTAAGTTAAAAACACAGTCCTGAGTTTTTAAAGTCGAAATTTCGGGAAAATATTCCGCAAAAAATGACCAAACTAGAATTTGAAAGTTTAATATGCTCCGGATAGTAAGCTGAAAACGCGACCAATTCTCTTTAATAACCGGAACCTCCAAATTGATTTAAGACCCATTGTTTCTTCGGCAACCTTCTTAGATTACAATTTTTACAACCGCTTGGTCAAGAAAAGAATTGACCCACTCTTATGTACATATAGTAGATAAAAATACATTTCCATATACTTTTGTCGCGATATTATTTTCGAAAGATATAGAAACTCAGCTAATTACCTTTGAGCGGAAAACCTATTAAAATAAGCAAGAGTTCACTTTTTCAGTATTTGTTGGTATTTTTATAGTCATGTTTTCCTTTACTATTTTCTCCAATAAGAATTAATGATTCTTGATAAAAGTTTTCCTCAAGTCTCCCTAAAAAGCATACAAAACTGTTCATTAAGGAAATATAAACTGACTTATGAGATAATGTGATAAAAGTAAGAAAACATGGAAGATCGTACGTTCACGACCGGTCCTTAATTCAATTTAAAAACAAACCAATAGAAATAATTTATTGTGTAAAAGAAATAAATTAATCGATTTAGAATATTCCGTTTCACTTCGCAGAATTTTGCATTTTACTACGGAATTTGCCGCAGCGCAGAACATTTCCCCTTGTTATACCCGGTACTCGAAGAGTATAGGGGTATATTAGATTTGTGGTGATAACGGTTGTGGGTAACGCCCAGAAGGAAGCGTTTCCGACCCCATAAAGTATATATATTCTTGATCAGCATCAATAGCCGAGTCGATATAGCCATGTCTGTCTGTCCGTCCGTCTGTCCGTCCGTCCGTCCGTCTTCATTAGCGCCTATATCTCAGAGACTATTAAAGCTAGAGTAACCAAGTTTTGTATTCAGTCTTCTGTGTTATCACACTACTCCAAGTGTATTTCAAAATTTCGCCCCGCCCCTTTCCGCCCCCACAAAAGACGAAAGTCTGTGGCATACACAATTTTGATGATACAAGAAAACTAAATATGCTGAATCAGAGAGAATGACCATTTCTATCAGAGTGTTAAATCTGGGTCAGATCGGATCATTATTATGGCCAGAAGAAACAAATTAAATTTCAGTGGCTACGCAACGCCTGCCAAGCGCTGACTCATTCCCTATCTCTCTCTCGCAAACACTTGTACGTCTTAAATATGTAGTTATACATGTAGAAATGTAGAAGCAGATGTAGAAAGCATATGCAAACAAAATTGGAAACATGTATAAATATTCCAAAAATGGTTTGACTTCAATTTTTGAAATATTATTTTTTGCCCAAAATTCAGTTCGTTCTTTTTGCGAACATATAATAAATTGTATAAATCGTAAGCTCATATGTATATGTATGTATGTCTGACTGAGTACCGGGTATAATGTAGAGCCGCGGCCTTTGCCGCGGCTAACAACGTTCCCCCTCGTTTTTATTTTGAAATTGCTTCCAAAAAGTCAGATTCAAGGACAAATACTCCGACGAGTATTTCCAACAACTTTCCGCTGTAGTGCATTTGCATAATACTCGAAATCCTCCATTTGCCATTTATCTTATGCATCAATATGGCACCATACCCCATCAAACTAGCATCGGTATGCAACTCAACAGGATTCTGTGGATCATAGATTTTCAATTTTGTACCCCAGATATTCAAGACTTGGTTTCATAAATGTTCCTATGGCTATATTAAATTGGAATCCGGCCTTAGTCAGTACGTTCAACACATTTTCAAGTCGATCATACGCCTCCTTCCTCGTGCCGGCCACAACTTAAACGTCATTGATATACACTATGGCACATGATAGGCCAGTTCACCTAAAGCTCGCGTTATCGCTTGTTGAAAGTTAGAAGATGCATTTTTCAAACCAAATGACATGGACAGAATCTCGTACTGACCTGAGGTGCTACAAATGCAGTGCGTTCTATCGAGTCCGAACTCGAAAAGAATTTGTTGCCACGCAGTCTGTTGATCTGGTCAGATATCAAAGAGTACTTATCCGCAATCGTATTCGCATTCTATAATCCACACACAATCGATCATCACCATTTTTTTTCTTTACTAGCAGCATTGGACTCGCAAATGGAGAGCAGCTCGGACGGATGATACCATTCTCTAAAAGTTCTTGTATTTTGGCTCTCACCAACGTTTTCTCTTCACAGCGAAGCCTATACGGACGCCTCATTACGGTTTTATTCGCATCCATCAGACGAATTTCCAACTCACCAGTTGTCATTCGACTATCTCGAATTTGTTGGCATCTATTGAAACACCAAAACCCTTACTCAAAATATCACGGACAATTAACACGTCATGCTTCCACATTATCCATTACCACATGAAAAAGGATTTCTAAAGAATATTCATTATTTTGACAGTTAATAGGATTTGCTACGTTAATGATATTGAATTTTCGCCAAACTACCTTATTATTGATTCTCTTGTCCGCGAGCTTTTCAGCCAGCTTTTCTCTCAATAATGAACACTCGACAAGCTCACAATACTGATATAGGGTACCCTTTGGCTCCACCACGGTACAGACACCAACCCGCCTCTCGTATGAGCCGCTCTAGCTCGACGCTGAGGTACCCTTTGTACAAACATATAAATGTTTCTAGAGTTGCCGCATTGAAAACATGTCACCGCTGCTCGTTACAACATTTTCTTTTTCGACAACCTTTCCTAATGCCTGCATTGATGATAAATGCATCCATCCATCCATAAATCTTCGATTACACTAGTCGACACGACTTTTCCGCTATCGCCAAAAATGACTTTTTCTGATAGATTTGGATGTTTAAAAATTTTTAAAGAATTTTTTATTTTTTCACAGACTAGTTTTTATTTTTAAGAATTTTTAAAAAATTTTGTATTTTTTGTCATTTGTCTATTTTTCACATAACATAAGTTTCCTACAACTGGTTGTATGAACTTTTCAGTTTTGATAAGTTGACAAATGCAGCTATAAATCCAACCTAGACAGTTTGTAGCTGCAGCTTAACGTCTGGAAGATATTAAGCTTTCAAATTCAAATTTCATAATATTTTTCGGTATTTTTCCCCGAAATTTTGACTTTGAAAACTCAGGAAAAGTCGAAAAAACAATATTTTATGGCTAACATTTTTAATCTTAGATAGAGGTATCGTTTGTAAGAATTGATGAATAAACGGCTATTTTACAACCGTTTGATCAAACTTTCATATGTCGAATTTCGCCGATAAATTCCGTTAGCCGAGGTATAACCGTTTTTTATCCTGTTTTGAAAACATATTGTGTGTGTGCACTAGTCCATGCGGCGGGAGACGAACGCCAGAGCAGAAAACCCTGGCTGGCAGCTTGTGAAAAAAATCAATTAGCCCAAATTATTTATTCCCCGACATATATTTGAGCAGCATTAAAAGCGGAGTCAATATACATAGCTATGTCATTCCTACTGTCGCACCTATCTCTTTCTTTCACTCACTTACATACATATGTCAGGCTAGCAAGCCCCGATGTTGGCCCGTGATTTCTTAGTTCCATCTCCCAGCGTCTGGAAGGGGCTGGTTCTTCCGCTCTATGATCTTGGCACTTTTTCTCTCCCTTTTTTCATGCTGGTGCTGCTCCGCCACTAGTGATGCTCTGTTCCCTCCCCGTGATTCGCTCCAGCGATCAAGGTTCCCTGACTGATTCTTATCTTCACGTTTGGTTTCTTACCCTATATTTTAGTGACCTAATCGAGTGCTATATATATTATTGTGTGTCAACGTAAAAAGAAAATAAAAGAAAGAATGAAGAGGGTCAAAAGAAATAAAGAATAAAAATTGAAATAAAGCGTATTGTTCGGGGCCAGGCTCCTGCATGGTTCTCAAAATATTTGTCCTGACCCCACAGGGGGGCGAAGGGCTTTTTGTCGGCATTTATGTTGTGGAAAGCTCTGCCCCTTCAACACAGTTGGGCTAAGAGTTTATTTGAAAAGGCATAATTCGCCCTTTGTTAATTAATTAATTAATTAATTATCGTTAATATCATCGAAGTTTCTAGAGCCTCAAATTTTTAAATATGGCCAAAAATTTTATTTTTAATGGTTTCAACTCCTTTCTTTTTAAACGTTCATTATGGGAAGTTTTCGACCCTGGAATCGTGTGTAATATAAAAATTCTCGGAAACACTATTTGCAAAACAAAACACTATTTGCTCCAGCTTCAGCAATCTTTCCGTGGTGAAGACTAAGACGAGTTAGGTATACATATACATATGATAAAAACGCTATCATTTATGTGTTCAAATATTACTCAAATATTAACCGATTTCACAAAATTTTGTTTGCCTTTAATTTGTATTCCTCAAATGCATTTTATCCATAAAACTGACTTAATAGCAGAGTCAATATGGCCATATCGGTCTGTCTCAGAGACTATAAAAGCTAGAGAAACCCAATCATGACTCTTGTGAAATCACACTGCATCCAAAAAATACAGAATCATAGAAAACGACCGGGCGCTGAATCTAGATCAGATCGGATTATATTGTAGCCAGAAGGAACAAATGACATTTCAGTGGCTACGACCCCGTAACAACGCGCTTGCTCATTCTTTCTATCTCTCTCTCTCTCTCTCTCTCTCTCTCTCTCTCTCTCTCTCTCTCTCTCACTCTCTTTCTCTCTCACACACGCTCTTTCTCGTGCAGTGGCGGAAGCGAACAGGGGTAAATGGCTAGTTTTGGTGTAAGAATAAAAAAATAGTACGAAATAAAAAATAATGTTAAGAAACATGAAAAACGGATACAATCTAATATATGGAAAATCTCCCAAACGGCTTGACCTATTTTTAAGAAACTTGTCCCTTTTGCGAACAGCAATACCAAATGACATATAAATTATTTATATGTAATAGAGTATTATTTATTTTTTTTATTATTATTTATTTATTTTTAATAGTATTATTTCTTTTGAGAACGTTTAGGCCAATTTGGCTCAGTTTTTCCAGTTCCTATTTGCCAGGAGAAGGTTTTACGAAAGACAATTTTGGGGAAACCAACCCGTGTATTGTTTGTTTCCAATCTCAACTTTGCTGTACGTTCAACTCTGCTGTACGCATTCTTAAGGAAGTTGCAAGCTACCGAAAAAAAGACGTACCATAAGCTTATGGAAAGAACTCTGCGACAGGCTCTGCTCTGTATTACAGGGGCGCTGAGCTCAACCCCAACAAAAGCACTCGAAACCATAATCGGAATCGATCCCCTCGACATCCACGCTCGTCTGACTGCAGGAAAAGCAGCACAGCACCTGATGGCATCGGGAAACATGTCTCCACAAGGATACGGGCATAGTTCAATTGGCAGAGATAAGATCAGTTTTACTGACTACATAACACCCTAATCATAACTGGAAAATAGTACGGGAACAGACTCGGCGCTTAAACATATGTATATACAGACGGCTCCAAGAAGGACTTTCAAACCTCACTAACACTACTTTAAAGGTTCATACCACCCATCCGGACAACTTAGGGCCATACTGTTAAATTCGTGGCCTCTCTGAGAGTCGTCTGGGATAACCTACCCTTTTTAATCTCCCGTAGTATGCGAAAGTCAGTTCCAAACTCGAGATATAATTCTCCATCAATAAAACCATTATTTGAGCTATTTTTTATCCAAGCAAACACGCTACATCGAAATAAAAGTTTTTGGATAAACAAACCTTTTTTTCAACATACATTGTCTTTTTTTAGTTGTACACACTTTGTCTAATTGCCCTTTTTCCAATTTTTGTATCCTCACAATAGGCTGTGAGATGACTTTTGTAGCAGTATGTTGAGATAGATAAGTAGTCACATAAGCAACTCTGTATTTGAAAATGATAGATCGCGCGTCGGTATCTCCGCACCATGGATACACTCGGTGGGAGATACCGATAGTGAGATCGAGAACATACATCGTGAAGAGAGCGTCGATAGAACGGACTCACTTTTGGTGCGGCATTGGAAGGCGACGGAAGTGTGACAAGCGAAATAAAACGTAAACTTTGTTAAATCTGTTAAATTGTGTCTTTGAATGTGGATTCGCCTCATAGCGGAATCCACACAGTTCGAGGAAATCCGGTATCCTACACTTTATTGTTGGAATTAAATCACACTTCGCAGAGCTATTTCTTCAGGATTGGAAAAAGCAATTGTCAACCGAGGCGGAGTGGGGAATTCGTAGCCTGATGGAAAAAAAACTTTTCTCTTGCCCAAATGATGTCGTTTCAATTTAAAATCCTTATTAAATCGATCCTATTAGTTGCCATAATATTTGTCATTGACTGGTTTACTCCTTTGATGGTAGTCCATGTGATAATACGGCGTGCTTCCCAAAAAGAAAACCTTGACTTTTTTGGCTGACAAACATACCTTGGCCGTCTTTGGCGCAGAATCGTCCTGAGAAATCCACGATTTTGATTTTTTTGTTTTTGGTGTTGGATCCGCTGTGGTGGATCCACGTATCATCCACGGATACGAAACGGCGCAAAAAACTCGTCCTTTTAGTATCACATTAGAATGCTAGAAGCTTAAGCAATAACTAATTACTCTCTTTTTAGAGATTATAAAATTCTTATCACATTTTATTGTGCTTACCGAAACCAGGTTAGAGCAGTACATTCTTTGTTCCGAAGTTTTGGCAGGTCGGTACAAAACTTTTAGGAATGACCGTCAGGAGGGGTTTTGATTGCAGTGGACTAAAACTTCATGTCGGAACATTTTACAGTTCCAGGTTCAACAAGAACTGAAATTCCTGTGTGGAAATCTGATTCTTAACCCTTTTGCTTTATGTATTACTTGATCGTATATTCCGCCTTCTTCGCATCACCTGCATCACCTAAAAATAGTTTCTTCCTCGCTATCAGATAAACATCATATAACAGTTCTTGGGGCTTGAACTTGCCAGGTGATGTTTGGTTTTTGGTAAGCGTGTCTTATATACTTGTGCCCATGTCACATGATTTTATTAAATACTAGTGCCCATGTCACATGATTTTATTGACAGCTTGATCTGTCCCTGCCTCAAGTCAATCATGTGAAAAGTTCCTTGGGTCGATTGTTTAATCTGTGTTTTGGTATCGGATCGACCATAGTGCTGTTAACCCGAGCCTTTCCGCTCTCAATACGTGAAGACACAATTCTGCTTTCGAAAGGTCGCTCGTTGTAGGAGTAACTTTATAGGATTGATCGAGTAGGCTATCTAAACGGGTCCGCTGCTTCCGTAAATCCGAGCTTGCGAAACATAATAACATCATTGGCGATTTTGATTGGTCCGCTCTGTACTTGTACACTGAGGTTATGAAAGTCGCAAACATTTTCTACAGTACCTTAAACACTTTTTGATGTCTTGTGTCTATTAGATCTAATAAACCTCCTTGGTCCACCAACAGTTGTCCAGTGTAAAAAACTGGACGGAGTTGCTAGTTGGTGCACACTTAACTTGCTCCCTCTCAACATTAGCAAATGTTATTTGGTTTTGTATGGCAAGTGTGCATTTGAAGTTCAGACCTCGTATTCAATAGATGGCCTTCCGCTCTTAAAGCAGACAGAGATACTCGATCTAGGCATCTTGCTTGATTCCAAATTTCTGTTTGTTGAGCATTTGAACTACATTTTGCCGAAAGCTTATGCAATGTTTGGCTTTGTTACGCGCAACTCATCCCAGTTCAGAGATCCATACACGAGGCTAAGTCTATATTCTTTCCTTGTGCGCTCGCGCCTTGAATATGCTACGTTTCGGCCTGCACCCTCTGTCTACTAGTTGGACGGCCTAGCTCAGGGAGATTGGCGTGGATTCAGTGCGGCCTAAACACCTGCGTTACAATATCAAAATCGTAGACAGAGAAATGGGAACTACCAGACAATACGGAACGGACTGAGATGCGACATACCTCCATTCTGTTGGAGAACCGGTGTGTTCTGGTTCTCCTTCTGTACCCACCCTACCTGTAGAACTCAATCGAGTCTACCCAAAACATCGCTGCGGCGCGAAGTACTTGAGGTTCCCTCAATAATAAGAAGTTAGATCATGTTGATCTATTCATATAATTCAGGGAAAGACATCAATATCCTAGGAGCTAACCAGAGTAGGTAAAGCATTGACTAAGTTCGATAATTCATCAAGGTAATAACCTACCTAACTCTAGCGGCACCTAGCATTAAATAATCAGTATAATATATATATAAAGAATATATAGACTTATAAGTTATAATATGGGAAAGTAAAGGTTAAATTAATCCATAATAATCGTATATCAAAGGGGTATTATGATGCTAGTATGAGATAATAGTAATAATGTAATAGTGTAATAGGGTATATGATATCTCAATGATATGCGATTTCCAAAAATATTAAACTTCAACTAGCATAAGACTTGTTTTAAAGCTGGCCAATGCAAAGCCAGGAAAATCGAGGAAAAAACAGCTTTCAGTGTCTATGGTTATTTCGGAATTATCGCACGTTCACTGCAAACCAAGTCATATGGACTCGTTATCGTTTTAACAATTTAACAATTTTAACAATTACCGCAAATTCATGCTCACCAAACACCAATGGGTATGTTAAACACTCACGATATCTCTACGACTCCCACGCAGAAAGATCTTTCGTTTTGTAGATGGCTGGATGATGATTTGAATAGATGATAAGATGATGAATGCGGGGTAACCATTATCTCGACTGCATGTTAATATCATATTAATACTATATCTACAAAATTCCTATGCGATTTCGACCATAGACATGAACTCTCCCTTTTTCTATCCCGTTATACTATGTATACTTGGCTTATACATGTTTTAGCCGTATCAATACAACAATGTTAATGTATAAACGGATGAAAGCAAACGGGGTTGTCGTATCAGGTCTATAATCGTAACTACAAACTACTTCTGCTGCCTGCTCGATGCCTCCAGACTGGGTTGCGTGTTCATGCGGGATTCTTCAGGGCACCGGTTATCGAAACAGCTGACGGAGTAAGGGGGTCAATTACCGCGGAATACCCACGGCCAAGAGATTAAGTCAGCTGGAACTCTCTTGCTGTGGCCATATATGTGGGCCTAAATCTTGCCTTAGCCCATCAACACCAGCTGCCGCTGTCTTGGTTGGTGGATCCCTGCCAGCTCACTGCGTTACGAACTCCGTCCTCGAGATCACTCGGCTCGCACACGAATATAGAACGGGGTTCCAGAATATTCGCGGTGCGGGTATGAACCACTACCGGAAGATGTGGGCTTAGTGTCTGGTCCACTTGGTCCCCTGCGGTAACCTCTTTGGCCGGCTATACGTGCACAGTTTTTTTTTTGGTTTTTTTTAGACAGTACGAGTGGTGCTAACCCCTATACATAGAAGGAATCAGATCATACTTATATAATTTGAGTCAACTTGAGGGATATTTACCCTAGTGGGAATTGCACCACGGCAATCAAAGAAATGGTTTTAACGTGAATTTCTTTCTCCAGCTTACGATTGAAGCACCCCGCCACAGATGTGCTGCCGTGGGCTTCTTGGTTAGGTGCACCTCGCGGTACACGGAAAATGCTGTGAAAATTAAATTTTTTTTTCAGACCAATAATCAACCTTGCTGTTTCGAAACCATACTCACGGGGATCTTCGGTTAATAAATCACTAAACAATCACTTGGCGTGGTGTCACGGGTACACCGGTTAGGGGCTATATAATTTTCCGAACAACAATCACGACTGGACAGCTTGACGGCCACGAGGAGAAAGAGATCGACTTTCAGCATCATCAAGGGAGGTAGACCACGTTTTTTCTTCCTCTTTCGCTAACCCTTCCGTTGGCTGGCTCTTTAGACAAAAGCAATTAGCAATAATTTTCCAGGCAATACGGAATGAAAACAATGGGACGGCGTTGCCACCTTTTCCCAAAACAGATGTTCTGTCCGAAAGCTATCTGAAAGCTTCCACGATCAGAACACAGTATTTTCCGAACGCGTATAAAAAAAACCGTTGACTTTCAAAATCAATCGCTGCGAGAAAATGCACGACAGGCGTTGAACATTACAATATACATCTCTGAGGCAACACACAATCCTGAATTCTCGCACCCTTACAAATCCCATTGCCATCCTATGAGTGCAGATGTCGCCTTGTGCATCTCTCCTCTCTCGAGGATCGTAGGACCATTGCGGCTAAGATCTTTGGTTTTGATTTCTTAGTGGGTAATATTGATTGCCCTGACCTAATATTGGCTTCAATACGCCTGCCAGGAGCCTTAGGGACCATGTACTCTTTGCTATTGATCTCCACCGGAGCAACTACGGAAGTGACGAGCCAATATGTAGAGCTCTTCGCCAGTATAATACGCTGCCAACTGGGATGCGATTCGACTTTTGCTAGGGGAAAGCAGCCGACTATTACTTTCTGATTTTTTCCTATTTAATTGTTTACTGTTTTTGTTGTTTGTGTTCTTTTTATTGTTTAAGATAGATGTTAGTTAGTTTAGCCAGTTAAGGTTTATCCATTCAATCCGTATCAATTCAGCACACGTGTATTATAAAATTTTGCCACGTCCCCTTCCGCCCCCACAAAGGAGAAAAATCTGTGGAATCCACAATTGTTAAGGGATGAGAAAAGAACAGTTATAAAGTTATATGAAGTTTTGGTCAAACGGTTATAACTTAGCCGTTTATTTTTATATTGTTATAAGCGATACCTTAAACGACGCCTAATTAATGTTTCTATCGAAAACCAAAAATCAAGGCATTCAAATATTTTTTTCGACTTTTCCTGAGCTTTCAAAGCTTTTAAAAAAATTTCGTGAAAAAAATACCGAAAAAAATTATGAAATTTCAATTTGGAAGCTTAATATCTTCCAGATGTTAAGTTGCAGCTACAAAGTGTCTGCGTCGGATTTATAGATGCATTTGTCAGCTTTTTTTAACTGCAAAGTTCGATAAAACCAGTTGTAGGAAACTTAAGTTATGTGAAAAATAGAAGCACTAACTTTGACAAAAAATACCAACTTAAAAAAATTTAAATCTCCAAATCTATCAGAAAAAGTCATTTTTTGCCACAGCGGCCAAAAAAAAAGTTGAATTTTGTCGAGTAGTGTTATTGACTCAATAGCCGATATGGTCCCACCAACAGACAAATTTTGGTTAGAGAAAAGCCAAACAATTCCCAATTAGAGCTGTTTAAATTAAGTTATTTATTAAGTTACTCATTAAGAAAATGTTGACCTTATTAGAGCTGGTATCAAAAAAAAAAACAGATGGAAAAATAGGTTATAGTTTCGGCAAAGATTACGGAAAGATTCATAATCAAAGTAGTTAAAAAGTCAGAGTTGGAGAGTTGGAGGAAAGTAATGCCTAGTCGGGCGGGAAAGGACAGCAATACTAATAAAGCTGATGAGGGCAGTCGATTCGACCTCACCAGAGAGAAGCTTATGGAGGAAGAGAACTACTTGGCAGATTCTACGGGATTTAAGAGAGTGGAGGTTAATTAAGCGCAACCTACTTTCATAAGAAGGGAGATGGATCGAAGGGTCCCAATTGAGTCCGCAGAGAGTAAAGATGAGGAACTGTTTTTGTACTGATTCGAGCATATCCTGAAATTTGTGGTTGGGAGGAGACCAGACACAAGAACCATATTCCAAGATAGGCCGGACCAGAGAAACGTACAGAAGTTTTGTAGTATACGGGTCTGTAAATTCCTTAGACCATCTTTTGACAAGTCCTAGGACTCCTTTGGCTTTGTTAGAGATGGTAGAGATATGAGAGTTGAAACATAGATTGGATATAAAGGTAATACCCAAGTCGTTAACTTTGAAGAGTAAATTTAGTTACAACGATACCAGAGGAGCTATTGATATTAAGTTTGGAGAAGATATAATCTCGTACCATTACATCCGTAGCCGATTCCATAAGACGCGAGACAAATATAGATTTTAGAGGAGCGACAGCTAATAGAGTAGATCGGTCAAGAGGGGTCACATGGTTTATGGGTGAGGCAGAGGCGGGTTCTACCCGAGGAGCAGGTCCGGATGGGATAGCGCTGGCTGAGGAGCCAGTGCGAGCCGGTGTGGAAGGAACGACTTCACCTTTCATGCCGATAGCAGTATCGACGGCTTCGTTAGAGAGACACCAACAACGGGATGATCATTAATGCCCTGTTGGACATAATCATTAATGTCCGGTTGGACAACCTGGGCAAACACGGGCACGGGATGATCGTGAAGCAGCACGTGAAGAGCCGGCCGTCTTATTCGATTTAGATGCATGTTCATCGATTTCCTTAGCGCCAAAGTCGATCTAGGCTGGCGAACTGATAGGCGCAACGTACTTTCATAAGAAGGGAGATGGATCGAAGGGTCCCAATTGAGTCCGCGGAGAGCAAAGATGAGGAATTGTTTTTGTACTGATTCGAGCATATCCTGAAATTTTTGGTAGTGAGGAGACCAGACACAAGAACCATATTCCAAGATAGGCCGGACCAGAGAAACATACAGTAGTTTTGTAGTATACGGGTCTATAAATTCCTTAGACCTTAGACCATCTTTTGACAAATCCAAGGACTCCTTTGGCTTTGTTAGAGATAGTAGAGATATAAGAATTGAAACATAGATTAGGTACAAAGGTAATGCCCAAGTCGTTAATTGTTTATTGTTTATTTTGTTTAAAGTTTAACAATGTACAGTTAAACTGTAAGGGTAAAATTACATATCAAATAATTAAACTAAAGGGCCAAAGCCAATACTCGGACCCGGTGGGGCTAATTATCGGCTCAGTAGCCGATAAGATCCCACCAATAGCCAAATTTAGGTAAGAGAAGAGCCGGTAGCCGAACATTTCCAAATTAAAGCTAGTTAAATTAAATTAAGTTATTGATTAAGATAATTTTGACCATATTAGAACTAGTATCAAAGGAGAACAGATGAAAAAATTGGTTATAGTTACGGCAAAGGCTACGGAAAGATTCATAATCCGAGTAGTTAGAAAGACAGAGTTGGAGATGAAGAGGAGAGTAATGCCTAGTAGGGCGGAAAGGAACAGCAATACTAATAAGGTTGATAAGGGCAGTCGATTCGACCTCACCAGAGAGAAGCTTATGGAGGAAGAGAACTCCTTGGCAGGTTCTACGGGATTTAAGAGAGTGGAGGTTAATTAGGCGCAACCTACTTTCATAAGAAGGGAGATGGATCGAAGGGTCCCAATTGAGTCCCCGGAGGGCAAAGATGAGGAACTGTTTTTGTACTGATTCGAGCATATCCTGAAATTTTTGGTAATGAGGAGACCAGACACAAGAACCATATTCCAAGATAGGCCGGACCAGAGAAACATACAGAAGTTTAGTAGTGTACGGGTCTGTAAATTCCTTAGACCATCTTTTGACAAATCCAAGGACTCCTTTGGCTTTTTTAGAGATAGTAGAGATATGAGAGTTGAAACATAGGTTAGGTACAAAGGTAATGCCCAAGTCGTTAACTTTGAAAAGGCGTTGAAGGATAAAGTTATTGATAGAGTAGTCGAAAAGGTATGGCTTATTGCGGTGAAAAGTCATTATGTAGCATTTAGAGATGTTAAGAGGTAGAGTGTTGATTAGGCACCAGTTATAAAGGGCATCAAGATCTGATTGCAAAGATAGTGGGGACAAGGGGTCACTGTAGGAAAAACATAGCTTAACGTCATCAGCATACATTAGGACACGGGAATAAGATAACATTTGTGGAAGATCGTTAATAAATAGGTTAAATAGCAAGGGACCCAGATGGCTACCTTGAGGAACCCCAGATGAGACAATAACAGGTTTAGAGAGAGAGGAGTTAAAGCAGACACGTTGAGAGCGGTTACAAAGGTAGGAATTAGTCCAATATAGAAGTTAGTATGATTGACGGAGTCGAAGGCTTTACTAAAGTCAGTATAAACGACATCAGTTTGATACTGTTTAGCAAAACCCGAAGTTACGAAGGTGGAAAATTCAAGTAGATTAGTAGAAACTGAGCGACGTTTAATGAATCCATGCTGTGATTCAGAGAAAACAGAACTACAAAAATGTTGAAGCTGAGAAGTGATGATTTTTTCAAAGAGTTTAGGAATGGCAGATAAATTGGAAATACAGCGGTAGTTAGAGACATCAGATTTAGATCCCTTCTTATGAAAGGGAACTATATAGGATTCTTTCCAGACAGTGGGAAAGTCACCAGTCTTGAGAGAAAAGTTGAAAAGTTTTAGGAGAGGCACACAAAGAGATTCTGCACAAAGTTTTAAAACCGCACTCGGAACCGAGTCAGGCCCAGTGGAGAACGAACACTTGCACGATTTTAAATTTGTTAGGAGACCATCATAGTCGATGAAGGGGGAAGGATACAGTTAGAACTATTTATAGGGATAGGATAAGAGTAACTACTACTAAAGTCGTTTGATGAGGCTAGGATAGAGGGAAAGTTAATAGACGGGACAGAGTAGCAACGTTGGAAAAAGGAAGCGAAAAGATCAGCAATATCACAATCTTTATCAGCATAACTACCATTTAAGTGTAGAGAAGAAGGAAATCGGGAAGATTTACGTTTAGAATTAACAAACCTGAAGAATTGTTTAGGGTCACGTTTAAAGTTAAGCTTGCATTGGGTCAAGTATCTGTTTCCAGACGGTTAACTTTGAAGAGGCGTTGTGGGATAATGTTATTGATAGAGTAATCGAAAAGGCTTATTGCGGTGAAAAGTATTATATTGCATTTAGAAATGTTAAGAGGTAGAATGTTGATTAGGCACCAGTTGTTAAGGGCATCAAGATCTGATTGCAAAGATAGTGGGGATAAGGGGTCACTGTAGGAAAAACATAGCTTAACGTCATCAGCATACATTAGGACACGGGAATGAGATAACATTTTAAAAGTTAAAATAGCAAGGGACCCAGATGGCTACCTTGAGGAACCCCCGATGAGACAATAACAGGTTAAGAGAGAGAGGAGTTAAAGCAGACACGTTAAGAACGGTTACTAAGGTAGGAAGTAGTCCAGTATAGAAGCTTAGTCAGAAACCCTAGAAGAGATAGCTTATGAATAAGTAGATTATGATTGACGGAGTCGAAGGCCTTACTAAAGTCAGTATAAATGACATCAGTTTGACACTGTTTAGCAAATCCCGAAGTTACGAAGGTAGAAAATTCAAGGAGATTAGTAGAAACTGAGCGACGCTTAATGAATCCATGCTGTGATTCAGAGAATACAGAACTACAAAAATGTTGCAGCTGAGAGCTGACGATTTTTTCAAATAGTTTAGGAATGGCAGATAAGTTGGAGATACAGCGGTAATTAGAGACATCAGATTTAGATCCCTTTTTATGAAAGGGAACTATATAGGATTCTTTCCAGACAGTGGGAAAGTCACCAGTCTTGAGAGACACGTTGAAAAGTTTTAAGAGAGGCACACAAAGAGATTCTGCACAAAGTTTAAGAACAGCACTCGGAACCGAATCTGGCCCAGTGGAGAACGAAAACTTGCACGATTTTAAAGTTGTTAATAGACCATCATAGTCGATGAAGGGGGGAAGGATACAGTTAGAACTATTTAAAGGGATAGGATAAGAGTAACTACTGCTAAAGTCATTAGATGAGGCTAGGATAGAGGGAAAGCTAATAGACGGGATAGAGTAGCAACGTTGGAAAAAGGAAGCGAACAGATCAGCAATATCACAATCCCTTTCAGCATAACTACCATTTAAGTGTAGAGAAGAAGGAAATCGGGAAGATTTACGTTTAGAATTAACAAACCTGAAGAATTGTTTAGGGTCACGTTTAAAGTTAAGCTTGCATTTAGTCAAGTATCTATTGTAGCACAGTGTATTGAATAAGGAAAATTTCGATTTTGCAATTGAGTACTTCGAAAAGTCTGATTGCAAACCGGATTTTTTAAACTTGTACATATGGGATTTTAAATTCTTCAGATTTATTAATCTGGGGGTGAACCAGATAGGACTGGATAGAATTCTGGAGGGGGTGACTAAAGGAACATGCATGGGAAAGGTGGAAAAAATAGAGCTAAAGAATGCATTCGTGGCAGACTCAATTTCCTGGAAATCGTCAAGGAATGACCAATCCATCTGAGATAGGGCAGTATTCAAGGAGAGAAAATCAGCCTTCTTAAAGCAATAGATATTCGAAGGTTTAATAAAGGACTTTATAGGGCCTGAAGAGGGCAACAGGAAATCAATTGAAAGTGTGGGATGGTATGGCTCTTCAGGGAATGATAGAGGGGATCCTCGACATACGAGATCAAGGGTCCTACACATGCTATTACGTATGCCATTTACCTGGCCTAACGATGTATCGGACAGAGAATCAACAAAGTCATGCTGCATAGATGGGAATATTAAGTTTGAGTCATTGGATGGAGACCAAGTGATATTTGGGAGATTAAAGTCACCAAGGACAATAAGACGATCAGAATCACGTCTCAGCTGAGACGAAACAGACCGAAGATGGGCAGCGTGAAGCATATAATTTGTAAATTCAGAACACGGTGGGATGTAAGAGCATAATATGAATGAATTAATGAAAATTAATAAATTATAAAAACAATTGGGAAGTTAAGTCGGAACGAACAGCAATTAGGACGCCGCCACTTCGCCAAATACTACGTTTATCCTTGAAGGTAAATTTAGCTACAACGATGATAGAGAAGCTATTGATGTTAAGATTGTAAAAGATATAATCTCGAACCATTACATCCGTAGTCGATTCCATAAGACGCGAGACAACTATAGACTTTAGAGGAGCAACAGCGAATAGAGTAGATCGGTCAAGAGGGGTCACATGGTTTATGGGTGAGGCAGAGGCGGGTTCTAACCGAGGAGCAGGTCCGAATTCAATAGCGCTGGCTGAGGAGCCAGTGCGAGCCGGTGTGGAAGGAACGACTTCAACTTCCATAATGCCATCCAATGGCACAGAGACGTCAACAACGGAATGATCATTATTGTTCGATTGGACAACCTGGGCAAACAAGGGCACGGGACGATCGTTACCGTCCAGTTGGACATCCTTGGCAGACACGGGCACGGGAGAGACAGCAGGTTAAGAGCCGGCCGTCTTTTTCGATGTTGATGCATGGCTGGCGAACTGATAGGAGGAGCGTGTGTGCCGTTAACTGCAAGAGAATTAGAATTATGAACACTGGGCAGACTAGGAGAAACTTTTTTTCTCTTTGGAGACTCATTTATAATTTTGAGATTTTTAAAATGAGTTTCCTGTAATTTCCGGAATTCCGAGTGGAGAGCAGCGAATTCGTTATGAGTCTGTCTCATAAAGGTTCTCATATTGACTTCAACTGTCCTGCAATTCCAAGAAGTCCAGTTGAGATTTGTCCACAGATTTGGAAGAAAGAAAAGAGAAAGTTAAAATATAAGTCGGAAAAACAGAGAGACAAGCACAGAGCGGCGGCTAACGCAGTGCGTGTGTGTTGGAATGAAAACAGATAAGCTAAGGGTAGATAAAAACAGAGAGCGGTTCAGAGAGAGCAATCGCACCGCACAAGAGTTGGCAACAACAAAACGGCTGCTATAAAAAATGTGCAGAGAAGGTAGGAATGCACAATAGCATTGAAAATTCGAAATAAATACACAAAAATAGGCTTGATGCGTATGCACTTATATTGAACAGGTTGCACGATTGGTTGAGAACACCAGAAATAAAAAAAAACACAATCACTTGCCTTAAACAATAGATGACGATTTTTTAAGTAAGAGCGAGGTATATATTCTGACTGAGTACCGGGTATAAAGTAGAGCCGCGGCTCACAACGTTCCCCATCGTTTTATGTCTATGATCGTTTGTACAGCGAGCCAGCACAAAAAAAAACGACCAACAACCGTAACGTTGACCGAATTCGTCTCTCTTTCGCTCCTCTTTCCGAAACAACCGAATTTCACGACTTTTTCGCTTTTTCTATAATTTTACGACTGTATGACTGCACAACTTTACATCTTCTGTTGAAATTACAATAAAACGCACCACCAACTTTAGACGAGGAAGACGTAGGAATGTTAATTGTAATTATGTTTATTGGTATCGGCAATGAAGGCTTACAATAGTTCGGGGGTGATTTGGAATTAATTAATTTTGACTTTTACGACTGACAACTGACGAGACTACTGATCAAGGTAACGGCTGACAACTGCATGGGGTGGAGCACGTCGGCTATCTCAGGCGTCGGCTGCCTCTCTCTGACGACCGCTCTTATGATCGGCTCTCTTTTCTCTCGCTATCGGGATAGGGGACGCGAGCTTACAGACAGACCAGCCTCTTCTTACATTTATGTGTTTAAATTTCGCTGTCAAGTCTTCTAGATTAAACATCAAAATGTGTAAATATTTGAACATAATACTCGATGGTCAAATATTACCCGAATATTACCCAAAGTAGATTTTTGCCGTCTATTTCTATTTCCCAAATGCATTTTTATCATTGAGTTTCGAAAATATTTGATTTTCAGCCCGCTCTTGTGTGTAACACCCAGAGGAAAGCGAAGTCGATAAAGCAGCTATCCGTCCCGATGAGCACTAGATCTCAGAGACTATAAGAGCTATGTATCCAGACTTCTGTGATATTACAAGTGTATTTTAAAATTTCGCTACACCCTCACAAAGGACGAAAATCTGTCGCATCTCAAATTTTTAAAGACGAGAATCTGCTAGATCATATCTAGCAGATTGCCGAATTTGAATCCGATCGGAATATTATTATAGCCAGAAACACCAAATTAAATTGCAGTGGCTACCCACTTACTCTTTCCCTCTTTCACACAATCGTCGGGTGCAGTCTGCGCCCTCTGGCGGAGGCCGGTCATACTGACTGAGTATCGGGTGTAAATGTATAATGGCGATTATGGCTGCAACTCAAAACGTTTCCGCTCGTTTATTTTCCAAATTTGAGAGACCATTAGAGGTACATATGTTGAGATCCAGTATTTGACAGTTCGCCAGAACTAGAACTAAAGCATAGGCTTATTCAAAGATGCTAAATGCTAAGTGTGCCAACACTTTTGTTCGCCTTGTTCTAGACCTGTTTTCGAATAATAAAGTGCAAAAATTAACATAAAAATTAGCCAAATAGATTCATTTTCAAAATCGCGATGGAAAAGCTCTTAAAACAACTGAAAATGTATTGCTGTGCCAACACTTAAGCTCGGCACTGTATAATAATATAATCGATTCATTATTTAGTGTGGCTTACGATGTTTTTTTTTTATTCTTCCTCGATCGATCCAAAACGGATCTCGCTCTCAATTTTCTATTTCTCTTTTCTTATTCATTTCTTATTCTATCCGCTCTCTGCAAGAAGAGTATATCACACATGCGTAGGTACTGCGAGTCCTACATAGTGGGCTTAAGAGCTAATTTGTTTGACGTAATTGTAGTTGCCTTAAGAATATGTACAGTGGGATTTGTTTGACGTAATCTAAGTTGGCTTAGGCATATATACAGTGGTATTAGGGATAATACTGCTATTATGTCACAGAAAAAAAGAGCATAACTATAAATAAATATTAAATTATTAAATAAAATATTCTATATATGACGGATGGCGTAAATACAACATTTCGACGGTTCCCCAATATTACTTTTTCTGATAGATTTGGAGATTTAAATTTTTGAAAAATTATGGTTTTTTTTCTAGGCTTATTTTTTTTTTTTTAATTTTTCTAAAATCTGGTATTTTTTTAATGTTGCATAACTTAACTTTAAGTTTCTGGTTGTATTGAATTTGGCAGTTCTGAGTTACAAACTCAGAAAAAAACAAAACAAAAATATACAAAAAAGTTCAATTTTTTTGTAGTGGTATCATTTTATTAAAGCTGGGTATCCAGCACCGCGGAAACTAAAAATTACTGCCAAACTTCATATAAAAAAAACAGGGCCTGTAATTTTTCGTTTGTTTTTTCCTGGAGTCAGTATCCAGCAACGTAAACGGGATCCACGAATTTGTATCGATAGTATCGATATTCACATGAATGTGGACTGTGAGAACAGCTGATAGGGGTGCCAGTAAAATATATGTGCCTATTTTTACTGAAGTCAAAGTGAAAGGTGGGGGTAAAATTTGTGCGCAAAACCAAAAAGAGATATGCAAATGTTTAAAGTGAGGAGAGGATTGCTTTAATAAAAGCAATTAAGGCAATATCATGTCTTTAGCGGATCACGGAAAATGAGCATTTTGATAATTTGGACATTTTGGCGCCTCCAACTGTGCTGTACTTCGTCTTATAACCATATGTGCCGCTACCAACACAATCACTTCATCGTCAGAATTACTTTCATTCCTTTTTTTAATTTTAGTTTAATTTTCAAAATTGGCGCTGTTTACAAAAATCAGCTGATTCATGAGAGTGGCAAATCACTTTTTAGGTTCTTGGTCACATTACATTAGGTGAGTTCCACATATCCGAAATAATGAGCAGTTTGCTTTCAGTAAAATTTCGCGGTGCTGGATACCAGCCTTAAGGCAATATCATGTCTTTAGCGGATCACGGAAAACGAGCATTTTGATAATTTGGACATTTTGGCGCCTCCAACTGTGCTGTACTTCGTCTTATAACCATATGTGCCGCTACCAACACAATCACTTCATCGTCAGAATTATTTTCATTCCTTTTTTTAATTTTAGTTTAATTTTTAAAATTGGCGCTGTTTACAAAACACAGCTGATTCATGAGAGTGGCAAATCACTTTTTAGGTTCTTGGTCACATTACATTAGCTGAGTTCCACACATCCGAAATAATGAGCAGTTTGCTTTCAGTAAAATTTCGCGGTGCTGGATACCAGCCTTAAGCTGGGTATCCAGCACCGCGGAAACTAAAAATTACTGTCAAACTTCATATAAAAAAAACGGGGCCAGTAATTTTTCGTTTGTGTTTTCCTGGAGTCAGTATCCAGCAACGTAAACGGGATCAACGAATTTGTATCGATAGTATCGATATTCACACGAATGTGGACTGTGAGAACAGCTGATAAGGGTGCAAGTAAAATATATGTACCTATTTTTACTGAAGTCAAAGTGAAAGGTGGGAGTAAAATTTGTGCGCAAAACCAAAAAGAGATATGCAAATGTTTAAAGTGAGGAGAGGATTGCTTTAATAAAAGCAGTTAAGGCAATATCATGTCTTTAGCGGATCACGGAAAATGAGCATTTTGATAATTTGGACATTTTGGCGCCTCCAACTGTGCTGTACTTCGTCTTACAACCATATGTGCCGCTACCAACACAATCACTTCATCGTCAGAATTTCTTTTCTTCCTTTTATTAATTTTAGTTTAATTTTCAAAATTGGCGCTGCTTACAAAACACAGCTGATTCATGAGAGTGTTAAGTCACTTTTTAGGTTCTTGGTCACATTACATTAGCTGAGTTCCACACATCCGAAATAATGAGCAGATTCCTTTCAGTAAAATTCCGCGGTGCTGGATACAGGCCTTTACGCTGAAGGCTTCTTTTCTGCTTTCAAAATTAATATGAAACATCGAAGCAAAGATTTCAAAAATTTGTATTCAAAGTGGCAATCAATAAGTCTATGGCCGTTTCACCAAATCTGCCGTTTGGCACCATCCCAAATGGCATTTTACCGTTAAAAACTGTTACAAACGTAGTTTTTTGTTATTTTTGTAAGAAAAAAACCGGCTAACGGAATTTATCGACAACTGCAACTTAGCCGTTTATCCATCTATTGTTACAAACGATACCTTAAACGACGCCTAGTTAATATGTTTATCTAAAACCAAAAATGTTAGCCACGAAATATATATATATTTTTTTCGACTTTTCCTGAGTTTTCAAAGTGAAAATTTAGGGAAAAAATTCTGAAAAATATTATGAAATTTGAATTTGAAAGCTTAATATCTCCTACACGTTAAGCAGCAGCGACAAAGTGTTTGTTTGTGTGTGTTTTTCAAAGTGAAAATTTCGGGAAAAAATACTGAAAAATATTATGAAATTTGAATTTGAAAGCTTAATATCTCCCACACGTTAAGCAGCAGCGACAAAGTGTTTGGGTCGGATTTATAGCTGCATTTGTTAGCTTTTCAGAACTGCAAATTTTAATACAAATAGTTATAAGAAACTTAAGTTATTTGAAAAATAAAAGCACTACTTTTGGAAAAAACATGAAAAATTTAAAAAAACCTTTTAAAAAAACTAAACCTTTAAACAAAAAAACCATAATTCTTTAAAAAATGTTAAATCTCCAAATCTATGAGAAAAAGTCATTTTGGGCCACAGCAGAAATGTCGTGCTGACTAGTTTAACACTAAATTTTGGTTTCGAAGGTTTTAGTTGAAAGAGGGAGTCTTCTACCATCAGATATTTCCATATGGTACCTTTATTGTCAACAACAACGTTTCTTGATTGCAATAGACCAGAAGCGGGCCGAATCAATAATGACGCGCACCAAACATAGGCAGCTTGGATAGAAATTTGTAACAATTTTAATTGCAACAAGCGACTATAATCTTTTATTGTCCTTAAACTATGTTTTTCCGGAAAAAAGGCAATTCGATTGACGACTGCAAAACTATACTGTGTTGAGTTTTTTTAAACAAAATTACGTAAACAATCAAGATTATTTATGAT
Organism: Drosophila algonquin; assembly: GCA_035041765.1. NCBI lineage: Eukaryota > Metazoa > Arthropoda > Insecta > Diptera > Drosophilidae > Drosophila > Drosophila algonquin. Next base: position 111,820 of record JAWNKY010001839.1, read on the forward strand.
GGCTAAAGAAGGACTTAAAAAAAAAAGCATACACTCAATTGCTCAATCAGCTAGTTAGTATGTATTTAGAAATTAAGTATATGTTCTCTTAATGTGAGTTATGTAAGTAACTCGATATCGGACAAAGAAATTCTATGGAACAACATTTCAGCGATGAAAATTCTATACGAATATCCTTGTCCGATCTTTAAACTATTTTCCATGTAGTCCAGTCGTATTTTCCACAACATTGATTAAAAATAAAGATTTAATTATTTTTTATTAAAACTAAAATAACTTTATAAATTTTCGTTAATTTCAGATACTTCGTGCACACCTTGCGAAATAAGCAAAAATTCTCTTCAACGGCCAGACGAGCATGACTTTGGAAAGTATTTGCCATTTTTTGTAAAGGATAATCCAGACGACTCATGTGCTAAAGCTGGTCATGCTGCATATAGCAAAGCTATTAAATATTCACTTGATCATAAAAGGCTACAAGTTGATTCCTCCTATTTTATGGCTTACCATACCATACTTAAAAGCTCAGAAGACTACTTTTTAGCATTACAGTCAGCTAGAAAGATATCGAAAAATATAACACAAATGTTGCAAGGCAGATTAATATCCTTTGGTGTACCTATCGAATCAGCTCTAAATGTCGAAGTTTTTCCATACTCCGTATTTTACGTTTTTTACGAACAATATTTAACCATGTGGGCTGATACATTGAAAAGCATGGGAATTTCTGTTCTATCTATTTTTATAGTTACATTCATATTAATGGGTTTTGACATACATTCCGCTTTGGTGGTTATTATTACTATAACCATGATTGTTATTGATCTAGGAGGCTTAATGTATTATTGGAAAATATCACTGAATGCGGTTTCATTAGTTAATCTTGTTATGGCAGTTGGAATATCAGTAGAATTCTGTTCACACTTAGTTCACAGCTTTTCTCTTTCCAAAGATATTAATCAAATAAATCGAGCTTCTGATAGTTTAACAAAAATGGGTAGTTCCATTTTTTCTGGTATAACGCTTACAAAATTTGCAGGCATCTTAGTGCTGGCGTTTGCTAAAAGTCAAATATTTCAAGTTTTCTATTTTCGTATGTATTTTGGAATTGTTGTAATTGGAGCAGCTCATGGTCTTATCTTCTTGCCGGTTTTGTTGAGTTATATCGGTAAGTTCTTTGTTAAAGCAATTTCGAAGCATATTAAGTATATATTAAACTAGCCAAAAAACTGCAAATTGTTATTTACTCAACGAACCAGAACGACTTTTCTGATAAATTAGGAGCTTAGAAAATCTTTAATGAACTGTGGTTTGTTTTGAAAACTTAATAATAAACTGTAAAATAAAGTTAAAAACTGTTTGGGTCCGATTTATAGAAGCATTTATGATAAAACACCCTATGTGAAAAAAATAATCACAACATCTGAAAAAAACATTGAAGAAAATACTATTCTTTTTAAATACAAAAAATTGAAAAAAACAACATTATTGATTTAAAAATTGTAAAGCCCCAAGTCCCTAATATATGAAAAAAAGTCCGTTTTATTCGCTGAGTAAAAGTTCTGCTGCAGAGTGTTATCAAAGTGGTAACCTCTCATACTAACCAATTTTATTGATGTACCTGTATACACAGGTATCGGACTATCCGACTGATTGACTCTCTAACAAGCAATCTAACCGGATATAATTAGAAATTTTAGAAATTGAATTTCGGTTGGTTTAAGGTTTAAACTTTGTTGGGGAGTACGCACACTATACCTGAAAGCAGACCTAAAAACTGAGCTAAAATCTCTTCATTGTGGCTATAATATTGATGCGATCTGATCAAGATTTAATACTCTGATAGTCATTCTCTATGATTCAGCGCTTTTAGTTTTCTCGTATCTCTAATACTGTGAATGGCACAGATTCTTGTTATTTGTGTGGGCGGAAAGGGCGTGTCGAAATTTTGAAATACCCTTGTAACAGTGCGATCACCAGAGTCTCTGAGATCTAGGCGCTGATCGGGACGGTCAGACCGACATGGCTATATCTACCATGTCTTTAATGCTGATCAAGAATATGTAAATGCTTTCTTATGGGTGTTACCAACATCCACTATCCCCACAATTCTAATATTTTTTATTGTTGTTTAAAGTTTAACAATGTACAGTTAAACTGTAAGCGTAAATATTACATGTCAACTAATCAAACCAAAGGGCTAATGCAAATACTCAGACCCGGTGGGGCTGATTATCGGCTCAGTAGCCGATAAGGTCCCACCAACAACCAAATTTAGGTTAGAGAAAAGCCGTTAGCCGAACAATTCCCAATTAGAGCTATTTAAATTAAATTAAGCTATTAATTAAGATAATTTTGACCATATTAGAACTAGTATCAAAGGAAAAGAGATGGAAAAATTGGTTATAGTTACGGCAAAGGCTATGGAAAGATTCATAATCAGAGTAGTTAAAAGACAGAGTTGGAGATGAAGTGGAAAGTAATGCCTAGTCGGGCGGAAAGGAACAGCAATACTAATAAGGCTGGTGAGGGCTGAGAAGAGAGAAGCCTATGGAGGAAGAGAACTCCTTGGCGGATTCTACGGGATTTAAGAGAGTGGAGGTTAATAAAGCGCAACCTACTTTCATAAGAAGGGAGATGGATCGAAGGGTCCCAATTGAGTCCGCGGAGAGCAAAGATGAGGAAATGTGTTTGTACTGATTCGAGCATATCCTGAAATTTTTGGTAGTGAGGAGACCAGACACAAGAACCATATTTCAAGATAGGCCGGACCAGAGAAACATACAGAAGTTTTGTAGTATACGGGTCTGTCAATTCCCTAGACCATCTCTTGACAAATCCAAGGACTCCTTTGGCTTTGTTAGAGATAGTAAAGATATGAGATTTGAAACATAGATTAGGTACAGAGGTAATGCCCAAGTCGTCAACTTTGAAGAGGCGTTGTAGGATTATGTTATTGATTGAGTAGTCGAAAAGGTATGGCTTATTGCGGTGAAAAGTCATTATGTAGCCTTTAGAAATGTTAAGAGGTAGAATGTTGATTAGGCACCAGTTGTTAAGGGCATCAAGATCTGATTGCAAAGATAGTGGGGGACAAGGGGTCACTGTAGGAAAAACATAGCATAACGTCATCAGCATACATTAGGACACGGGAATGAGATACCATTTGTGGAAGATCGTTAATAAATAGGTTAAATAGCAAGGGACCCAGATGGCTACCTTGAGGAACCCCCGATGAGACAATAACAGGTTTAGAGAGAGAGGAGTTAAAGCAGACACGTTGAGAGCGGTTACAAAGGTAGGATTAGTCCAATATAGAAGCTTAGTCGGAAACCCTAGAAGAGACAGTTTATGAATAAGTAGATTATGATTGACGGAGTCGAAGGCCTTACTAAAGTCAGTATAAATGACATCAGTTTGACACTGTTTAGCAAATCCCGAAGTTACGAAGGTAGAAAATTCAAGGAGATTAGTAGAAACTGAGCGACGCTTAATGAATCCATGCTGTGATTCAGAGAATACAGAACTACAAAAATGTTGCAGCTGAGAGCTGACGATTTTTTCAAATAGTTTAGGAATGGCAGATAAGTTGGAGATACAGCGGTAATTAGAGACATCAGATTTAGATCCCTTTTTATGAAAGGGAACTATATAGGATTCTTTCCAGACGGTGGGAAAGTCACCAGTCTTGAGAGACACGTTGAAAAGTTTTAAGAGAGGCACACAAAGAGATTCTGCACAAAGTTTAAGAACAGCACTCGGAACCGAATCTGGCCCAGTGGAGAACGAAAACTTGCACGATTTTAAAGTTGTTAATAGACCATCATAGTCGATGAAGGGGGGAAGGATACAGTTAGAACTATTTAAAGGGATAGGATAAGAGTAACTACTGCTAAAGTCATTAGATGAGGCTAGGATAGAGGGAAAGCTAATAGACGGGATAGAGTAGCAACGTTGGAAAAAGGAAGCGAACAGATCAGCAATATCACAATCCCTATCAGCATAACTACCATTTAAGTGTAGAGAAGAAGGAAATCGGGAAGATTTACGTTTAGAATTAACAAACCTGAAGAATTGTTTAGGGTCACGTTTAAAGTTAAGCTTGCATTTAGTCAAGTATCTATTGTAGCACAGTGTATTGAATAAGGAAAATTTCGATTTTGCAATTGAGTACTTCGAAAAGTCTGATTGCAAACCGGATTTTTTAAACTTGTACATATGGGATTTTAAATTCTTCAGATTTATTAATCTGGGGGTGAACCAGATAGGACTGGATAGAATTCTGGAGGGGGTGACTAAAGGAACATGCATGGGAAAGGTGGAAAAAATAGAGCTAAAGAATGCATTCGTGGCAGACTCAATTTCCTGGAAATCGTCAAGGAATGACCAATCCATCTGAGATAGGGCAGTATTCAAGGAGAGAAAATCAGCCTTCTTAAAGCAATAGATATTCGAAGGCTTAATAAAGGACTTTATAGGGCCTGAAGAGGGCAACAGGAAATCAATTGAAAGTGTGGGATGGTATGGCTCTTCAGGGAATGATAGAGGGGATCCTCGACATACGAGATCAAGGGTCCTACACATGCTATTACGTATGCCATTTACCTGGCCTAACGATGTATCGGACAGAGAATCAAAAAAGTCATGCTGCATAGATGGGAATATTAAGCTTGAGTCATTGGATGGAGACCAAGTGATATTTGGGAGATTAAAGTCACCAAGGACAATAAGACGATCAGAATCACGTCTCAGCTGAGACGAAACGGACCGAAGATGGGCAGCGTGAAGCATATAATTTGTAAATTCAGAAGACGGTGGGATGTAAGAGCATAATATGAATAAATTAATGAAAATTAATAAATTATGAAAACAATTGGGAAGTTAAGTCGGAACGAACAGCAATTAGGACGCCGCCACTTCGCCAAATACTACGTTTATCCTTGAAGGTAAATTTAGCTACAACGATGATAGAGAAGCTATTGATGTTAAGATTGTAAAAGATATAATCTCGAACCATTACATCCGTAGTCGATTCCATAAGACGCGAGACAACTATAGACTTTAGAGGAGCAACAGCGAATAGAGTAGATCGGTCAAGAGGGGTCACATGGTTTATGGGTGAGGCAGAGGCGGGTTCTAACCGAGGAGCAGGTCCGAATTCAATAGCGCTGGCTGAGGAGCCAGTGCGAGCCGGTGTGGAAGGAACGACTTCAACTTCCATAATGCCATCCAATGGCACAGAGACGTCAACAACGGAATGATCATTATTGTTCGATTGGACAACCTGGGCAAACAAGGGCACGGGACGATCGTTACCGTCCAGTTGGACATCCTTGGCAGACACGGGCACGGGAGAGACAGCAGGTTAAGAGCCGGCCGTCTTTTTCGATGTTGATGCATGGCTGGCGAACTGATAGAAGGAGCGTGTGTGCCGTTAACTGCAAGAGAATTAGAATTATGAACACTGGGCAGACTAGGAGAAACTTTTAGCTACAACGATGATGGAGGAGCTATTGATGTTAAGTTTGTAAAAGATATAATCTCGAACCGAATCTCAAAGGTAGAAATGCACATTAGGATTTAAAATTAAAAATAAATACACAAAAATAAGCTTGATGCGTATGCACTTATATCGAACAGGTTGCACGATTGGTTAGAAACATCAAAAATAAGTAAAAAACACAATCACTTTCCTTTAACAGCAGATGGACAGTTTTTTAAAAAATGTTTAAGTAAGAACGATTTAGAGCACGACCGTCTGCAACGATATATCGATATCGATTTCGCCCAGAAGGAAACGATTCCGATCCCATAAAGAATATATATTCTTGATCAGCATCAATAGCCGAGTCGATATAGCCATGTCTGTCTGTCCGTCTTCATGAGCGCCTAGATATCAATTTCACGCCGCTTCCTTCCGCCCACACAAAGAACGAAAATCTGTGGAATCCACAAATTTGAAGATACAAGAAAACTAAAGAATGAAACGCAGAATCATAGAGAATAACAATATCTATCAGAGTGTTGAGTCTGGATCAGATCGGATCATTAATATAGCTATAATGAAGAAAGCCATTTCGAAAAGCAGCGTTCTCTCTTTCTCTCTCCCGCGACCCCGTCTGCGTTCGTCCAGATGAGCGCCTAAATTTCGGGGACTATAAGAGCCAGATCAACCAAACTTTCTATCCAAGCCCTTATGACATAACTTTAACACAAGTGTATTTAAAAAATTTTGCACGCCCCCGCCGCCCTCACAGATACAAGAAAACTAAAAACGCAGAATCGGGAGGATTGGGCGTATCTATCAGATTTCTGAATATGGCTCAGGTCCAATCATTATTATAGTAAAGAAAAATCAAAAAAATTTCAGTGGCTATGCAACGCCTGCCGAGCGCTTAATCATTCCTCTCTTACTTCCTCCTCTTACTTCCACGAGCCGTAGATATATGTACGAGGGCGGTCCAATAAGTTTCCAGCCTGACAATGAAAACGACCTCCTACGTTAAACAAAATTTGGTATTGTGATTAGGCATATTTTAATTGTAGTTATCCTTGAACAATCGATTAACTATGTTGGTATCAGTGCTCTCGTAACAATTAAAAAAGTTGAATACCGTGCGGTCATAAAATATTTTTACATACATATTTTGTATGGGTACTCTTCCCCATCATTTCCAACTGTAACGTTCTGGGCTGCTGAATTCATGCGTGGTCGTACGAGCTTAGAAGTTGAGACACCTCCTGGACGCACAAAAACTTAGACTACTGACCAAAGCATCGTCAAAATTCACCAAATTGTTCTGCACGATCGGCTAATTAAAGTAAGAGAGATAGCTAATATCACTAATATGTCTAAAGACCTCGTTTGCCATATTTTAAACAACGAAAGCGTGTTCGAATGAACTGTTGCAAGTCTCTCTTGGCGATATTTACGAGTAATAAATAAAAGTTTTGGCGCCGACTCATAACTGTGGATGAAACATGGATACACCACTGTACACTAGAAACAAAATCCCAATCAAATAAATGGATTGCAAAGGGGTATCAGCTACCAAAAAAAGCGAAAACTGTTATTTCTGCTGGAAAAGTGTGGGAAACCGTGTTTTTGTGATAGTCGTGGAGTTATATATACCTATTATCTGGGGAAAGGAAAAACGATCACGGGAGTCTAAAGACGGAAATTACGGATAAACGGCCCCACTTGCAGAAGAAACAAATTTTACTTCACCAGGATAATACACCTTACCATACATCAACAGTTGCAATGGCTAAAATCCAAGATGTACGCTTTGAATTGCTTCACCACCCTCCTTACTTTCCAGAACTTCCAGCTTCAAGTGACTTCTTTTTATTCCCTAAGCATAAAGTTGCGCTTGGCGGATAGAAATTTGAGATTTTTTTGAAAAATTCAATTTGTTCCTTTTTTGAACATATAATAAACTACATGCATCTTAAGCTCGCATATACCTATACTGATTGAGCGGGTATTGATATCGCACGTTTGATATCGTAACATATAATTAAATACAAATATTTTCCCAAAAGCACAACGGGCAAAAAATTCAGTGAAATTATTAAAACGATTTATTTAACAATAAGTACATATTTTCCAAAAATTTCTAAATTTCACATTTCTAAAAATGTGGTATTTTTCTTCAGAGGTAGTGCTTCTATTTTTCAAATGACTTAAGTTTCTTATAACTGGTTGTGTTAAACTGTGCAGTTCTGAAAATATAGGTTAGGTTAGGTGATAGCGGCTGCCAGGCTCACTGAGAGCCCAGCACACTTAGGCCGTTTCCAGCCCGTTCTAGTACCGCAGGGAATCTCCCCTATTTTCGCATCGTGAGACCTAAATGTCAACAGTTATCCCAGCCTGCAGCTCTTATAAAGTTAGCTATCTTTCTGGAACATATGGTGGACATTTCCGAAATGTCTGCTATGAAGGGCGAGCCCAAGTTCTGTAGCCTTCTTCTGCTGAGAGCTGGGCATGAGAAGAACAAGTGTTCCACCGTTTCCTCCTCTTCCTCGTCTCTACATCTTTGGCAAAAGTCGTTGTATGGGGCGCCCAGTCTATTTGCGTGGGTACCTGTTGTGTCTCAGTGTCCCGTTAGGGAACGTATGACTGCGCTGCACCTTCGTTACCGAGATTGTATAGCTCAGAGGTGCGCTTCCTATCTATGGTTGGCCATGTTTGCCGAGTTATTCGACAACGTGGTACTGATTGCCACTTGTTGTCTATTAGTCGCTTATATAATACTTATACTTATAAATTATAATTTATATTATATTATGAGCCTACATGTGGCCATCGGCATACGAGTATCCTCATTATCTTGGAGAAGGGGGATTGTAGTGCCAAGTCTGGCCAGCGCGTCTGCAATACATTTGCCTTCGATGTCCCGGTGGCCCGGGACCCATATAAGGTTAATAACAAATTGCTGAGCCATCTCGTGAAGAGATTTGCGGCAATCTGCAACGGTGGCCGAGTTTGCAGAGATCGCATTAAGCGATTTGATTGCAGCTTGGCTATCAATATATATATTTATGCGGGTTACAATGACGGTAGTTTCCTCCGCTAGTTGACCTCCGCTTGGAAGGAAAGGAGTGCACTCGAAAGGAGTGCCTAATGTTTAGCTGTTCGGAGTATATTCCTCCTCCCTGTTGTTCAGCTTTGACCCATCTGTGAAGATGTTTATGGTCCCTTCTGGGCCTGGGGGTCACTCACTCCACTCGTCTCTGTGAGGGATAATTACATCGAAAGAGGTGTCTGTATATTCCCTTGGGACACAGGAGTCCGTTTTCATGGGGACGGAACTGCTGTTTAGTATTGAGGAGTGACCTGTGTGCTGAGGTGCCCATTGGTCGGAGTCTCTCAGATGTATTGCTGCCATCTCTACCCTTTATTTTCCTGCGAGGGCAAGGCTTTGGAGGCATAGAATGGCATCTAGCGCATAAACGTAGGAAAATTGCCCCGATTGCAGATAAGAAGATTAGAGTTTAGGATGAAACTGAAAAGTGACTCACCCCTTTTATTTGTATCCGAGCTCCCCCATTGGGTGTGGTGGGCGTTGGCGTTGCAGCCTGTTATTACGCTTATATCCGACCTTTCGCTATCTCTGGTGAGCTTGCGAACTAGGTCACTGGGAGGATCGCTTTCCTCATGAGCCATATAGGACGACATCAGCCTTGTGTGTGATCCTTTGAGCTCAAGGCTTGCCGCCGTGTTGTCGCCATTGCTAAAGTTGTAGAGCAGAAAGATATTTAAGTGCTTCCCTGCAAGAATGCAGGTTCGGATTTTACCTTCTTTTTGAGCTACAACAAGCTTTCGTCGCTAATCCACAGACCTTGTCTCCCATTACCCAAGGCTCTTGCATCAGGACTACATCTGCTCAGCTCATATCCAAGCGGAGTATAAGGGCAGCGGATGCTGCTTTACACGGGTGGAGATTGAACTGCAGGAGTCTTAGAGACATCGTCAGAGTTCTCCACCACTGTATTGTCGGCGTCAGAGTCGTCCGCTATGGTGTCGTCGCGACACATCGCCTCGAACTCGCGCATCAGAGTCGTATCGGAGGAGTAGCCGTCATGGGCTGGCTCCAATTTGTCGTCAGGTGCTTTGATTTCAGAGGCAACGTCCTGTTCGACTGTGTTGTCGACAGGACGTGCCGCGGCCGCTGCATCCGACTTGTATACTTTGATGCTTACCGCACTGAAGCCGAAATTACGCTCCCCTTTTGTAGCCTCTATTGGGGGCTAACGACACTTTGTTGAGTACGAGCACCGCCTGGTTCATAGGACCTTGTGTCGCCTCAACTTTGACTACCCTCCAATCGGAGGTGGGTAGCCCTGGGTTGCATCGCTGCAGCATTTTAAGGATGCGATCCGGCTCCTTCACAGAGGCGGGAACCCAAACTCTCGCCCTTGGTCTACTGGGCACCTCGCTCCAGTCGACTGCGACGATCTTCGCCCCAGGACTAGGATGGGACCCCTTCAGGTTCGCCCTAGCGTCTTCCACCGCGCAGGTTTCTCTACTACATATGTCGTGGGTCAGGCTAGGCCTTTGGGCCGTTGCTTTTCCCTGAATGGGATTGCTCCCTGTTGGCAATTGGGGAGTGCCAGACTAATTCTTGTTTTTGTTTTCCATATCTAATCCCACGACTTGCAAAGAAGGGGCGGTCCGTCCGGGCACAGATTCATCACTAGAACAGGGGGCTGCCAAATCCCTGAGCTCTCCGTTAACGACTGGGCTAGTTTTAATACCGGGCCCCCAGTCAGGCTGACTCTCGGCACGGGTCGAATAACACACTTAGTCCGGCCCGGTGTGAGATGAGTGTGGTAGTTGGGATGTGGGTAGGTGATGTGTAGGGATGGGGGTTGTGTGAGCTACTTAAAACGAGGCGGCACCACAAGCGCATCGTCAGTGTTGCTACTTCGCGAACACCCGCTGGCTGTCCGGGACTGCTTATTTCGGTGCTTAGGGATGACCGCTTATTTGTAGCTGACCTACCTACAAAGGTAGGTCGTTCGCTATCCGCAACCTGCGACCCGTCCGGTGGCCTCAGCTAGGCCCCCTCTGAGCCATCTCACATGCTCATCAGACCAGATCTGGAAAGTTAACAAATGAAACTATAAATCCGGCCCAGACTGGAAAATATTAAGATTTCAAATAAAAATTTTTCATTTTTTGGTTCATACCGCCCAAAAAATGAAAAAATTTTTGGTTCATACCGCCCAAAAAATGAAAAATGTTCCCGAAATTTTATTTATTTACTCGCCAACGGATAAACCTTAACTGGCTAAACTAACTTATAGCCTTTTTACACTACCGCATCATTGTCGAAGTTGCGGAAAATGTATGCGAGGCGTTTACACTTAAGCTGCATCTTTTCCGCATCATTTTGTCAGCCGTTCGGCTTACAAACGTAAACAAACCGATTGAATAAGAAGAGAGCACACGCATTTGTGTTGAAATTAAAAGAAATTACCCATATACTGAGCGATGTATTGTTAAATGTGGAAAACGGTGCATTTGGGAATTTCGTGCTGCTTACTTTAATTTTGAAGTGGCGGTTTAAAAGTTATAATCAGTGCATCCTAAAATATATTTGTAGACCCTTGCAAGTATTTATGTTACCATTTTGGTTTTTGCAATCAGGTTTATTTTTTATTGAAATGGTTTGGCCGCTCAACTTTAAATTGAATTTATTGATTGATTCGGAAAAAATACCCCGATACCGCGTCGATACCCCGAATAATTTCATTATTTTGTAAAAATTCTTGTCAGAATACGGTAACACTTGCAAATGATTCGGCGAATGTTTAAAAATGCGGCCGCATGTTTATCTTCTTCTATCCACAGGGTTCTTATGGGCATCATTGTCTCATGTTCCATTTAACGGAAAAATCCAATGATGCGCCCTTATGTAAAAAACGTATTACATCTGTCTTACACAATAAGAAAAAAGCAAAAAAAAATAATTGAAAATGAAATAGGAAAAAGTCAGAAAGTAACCGTCTAACGACTGCTTTCCCCTAGCAAAAATCGAACCGCATCTCAGTCGAGAGAGGGGAGATGCACGAGGCGGCATCTGCACTCATATGATGGCAATGGAATTGTAAACTGCAAAGGCTGGACTTCCAAAACTTTCTCTGCAATCTCTCGATACGTGCAATCTGAACAACCCCAGTAGGGTTCCAAACCACTGAAGCATATTCAAGGCGCGAGCGCACAAGGAAAGAGTAAATACTTAGTCTCGTATATGTATCCTTGAACTGGGATGAGTTGCGCGTAACGAATCGGAACATAGCATAAGCTTTCGGCAAAATGTAGTTGAAATGATCAACAAATAGAAATTTTGAATCAAACAAGATGCCTAGGTCGAGTATCTCTGTCTGCTTTAAGAGCGGAAGGCTATCTGAATACGAGGTATGAACTTCAAATGCACAGTTGCCATACGAAACCAAATAACATTCGCTAATGTTGAGAGGAAGCAAGTTAAGTGTGCCCCAACGAGCATTCAGGAGCTTGAATGCTGAGACATATGTCATTGATAAAAATAGAGAACAGCAGCGGACCAAGAGCACTGCCCTGTGGAAGGCCGGCAGTACCCAAATATAGATCCGACTGCTCTCCATTCACCAATACAAAATACTCTCGCTGCTCCAGATAAGACATGAACCAACTGAGCAGGCTCGAATGAGTACCCAACCGATGTAGCTTGGCTACTAAAGCACAGTGGGAGACTTTGTCAAAGGCCTTAGCAAAGTCAGTGTACACAACATCGACTTGAAAGTGCACTTCAAAGGCACGCGTGCAGAAATTACTGAATGCGACCAGATTAGTGGTTGTAGATCTACCCGGCATAAAGCCATGCTGATTTGAGCTAATATACGACTTCAAGAGGAAAGTGATCTTTTTGGCAATGATACGCTCAAAAAGCTTTGGGATATCGCAGAGTTTGGTCTATAATTGGATATACAATTCTAAGAAAATTTGTGAAAAACAGGCATGAGTGTGGCAGCTTTCCACTTACCAATAAACCGACCCGTTATCAAAGAATTTGTGAAAAGAAGTTTCAGCGGTTCACAAAAAGCATCATCACAATTGCGAAGCAGGAAGGCAGAAATACCATCACTGTCGGGTCTGAAAAAAGGAGCAAAAAGGTTTGCTATGCCACTATCAGTATTTGAACTAAGCAAGACCAAGATTCATAGCTGAGGGAAGAGCACTCGTCGACCTTTTAGAATTTATGAAATGCCAGAATGTCCTGGGATTAACTTTAAGCCCACTCTCAACGTCGACAATATATTGATTATATAAAAATTTTTTGCACATACCTGGCCCAGTTAACAGGGTCACGGGTCTTATCAAATCGCTTAAAAACTTATTACCCAGATTGTTATATCTAACAAGACCCTTCGTGTACCATAGTAATTTATAGGAGCCATGCACTCTTCTGGAATCATTATTACCAACAATATGACGAACAGTATGAGTGAAAACACTACATGAAGTATCAACACTAGGAAGCGAAAGAACAGACGCCCAGCTTACATTTAACCTGTCATCCCGTATAGCATTGAAATTTACATCAGTAAGACAATATTCAAAATTAAGTTCCGCCCGCGGCGAGTAACAATAGAATTTAACTGATAATAGCAACGGCATGTGATGCATGTCGCATTCTGCAATCGGCAGTTCGCAACGCTTAACACGACAATCGACATCAGTTCCAACAAAAACTAAATCTATAATCTGATTAAACCTACCTAAAGGAAATAAGTATATGTGCATACAAATATGTTCAGTTAATGAATTAAAGTTATTAATTTTTTTTCTTCAAAATTTTGTTAGAATACATACATTTCAGTAAGTATTATAAAAATAAAAAATTATAATGTAATTCTTTTAGTATTACCAAAATAAAACACAAAGTAGTTTAACTAGGAAATAAGTATATGTGCGAAAATCCAAACTTGTGCTTAAAAACTATGTGTTGAGCTATGTGTTCTTCAGCAGGGTATTTTCGAGAAATTTAATTAAAACGCAACTGGCTCGATTTCAATGTAAATTATTCGTGTATTTTTTGGTTTTTTTTTTTTATACTTTGTAATGCGAGAGATGCAACAATAACACAGGTTACAGTGCCAACGAAACGAAATTAACGAAACGACGTTTGCTCACGAAGACCGTCAATTCTGCTGTGTCTTCTGCTCTGCTGATGAGCCTCCCTCACAGCTCTTGTCGGACGACGAACTTAGGCAAGCCGCAGCAACGATGCATTGAGAGTAATATGTAGTAAAGAGAGTAAACTAGTAAACTTAGCCGAACACTATGTATCAGTTTTTTTCTTTAATTTCAGTTATTTATTTGTTTCCCGCCATTACGTAGCACATCTTTTATTCGCGTTGGCATGGAATCTATTAGATTATGCAGATTGTTTGGAGCTCTTTCTGCCCATTCTGCGAGCAAAGTTCTCTTTAGGTCATAAATGGTCTCAATTTGACGTCCCCTTCTATAGACTTTATTGGAAAGTATTCTCCGAAGGTCCTCGATGAGGTTTAAATCGGGACTGACTGCTGGCCACTCCAATAATGGTATTTTCCTGGACAAAAAAAAGGCCTTAGTCTTATGGGCTATATGGATCGGAGCATTGTCCCGTTGAAAAATCTAGTTATCCCCATAGTGCTCCTCAGCAAAACTAATTAGGACACTGTCTAAAAGCTCCACGTAGATGTCCACATTGGCTCTGGTAGGAATAAAACATAGTGGAGATCTTCCATCATACCCAAATTCTGCCCAAACCTTAAGCGATCCTCCACCGTGATTCCGATTGTGGGATGTTTCGCATGATTGCCTCATATCCCTCCAATATTTCTGACAGTTGTCAGGGACATCCACTTACACTTACACACTAACTCCCAACACTTATATTTTTCGGCAAAGGCCAAACGGTCGGTTATATGGCGCTGCATCAATTTAGGAACATGCTCCTTGGAAGCATATTGAGCGTTTTTATTTTCCTTCAAAATTTGGTTGACCCGTCTCCTTGATACATTTAAATTAAAATGTCCTGAAATATGCGAGCAGGACATATTTTTTTGGACAACTTAATTGAAAATATGCCTCTTACAGCGGTCGGCGGTATCTGTAGGCCTGCCACTACGCTTAATTTTCCATAATTTTCCCTATTTTCGAGGAAGCTAGAGATAGTGTTTCTATGGCGATTAAGCCAACAGGCAATTTAACTAATTTTAACGCCAAGTTTGGATATTTCCTTAATCATGCCTTCTTGTTCGGCAGAAAAATGCTCAGCACGTGGCATTTCTAACTATAATGCAATTAAAACTATTAATTTGCAAAGAAATTTATTAAAATCTGTACATTTACGTCGATGTTGTCGCCAAATAATAAAAAACGGAGAAAAAACGACGATTTTTGCGCTTCTCAAGGGCAGAAACTTAAAAGATCACGGTGTGCACATATACTTATTTCTTATGAAAACGGCTCGCAGCCAGAAATATATGGGAAAACGGTACTACAAATTAGTAGAAAAACAAAGTTTGGCGTAAAATAAGTGAACGTAACAGTTGTATGAACAGAATTGCATACACAGTATTTAAGTGCCGGTATTATTTGAAAAGATAGAAGCAAAAAGAAAAATGCACATACACTTATTTCCGTGAGGTATTATAAACATTGTTGACTTGGGTTAAGCCCATACTAAAACAGTCATCCAGACAAAGAACTTCGTGCTGCAAATACATATTGGTCGGCATCATAGCCGCACCAACGAACCCAAATTGAAGTCGCCAACAACGCAGAGATGCTGACGGTCTTTTAAATTAGCATGTATGTTGGTAATATTTCGTATATGCGCCTTGTAGACATCGTAGCTACCACTCGGCGGAATGTAAGATGCGCTGAATAACAGAGTCTCCGACTGGCCGGCCACCAACACACCAATCTGATCATACATGGTGTCCCCATCCAAGAGACAAATCGGACTTAACGGCCACAATGACCCCACCTCCTTTGCAGCGCTTTGTTTTGGCACAATTTCTGTCCTTAGGAAACACTTGGAAAAGCTTGCTATCAAAGTGCTCACTGTCGAAGACGTTATCGTTGAGCCAGCTTTTAACCAAGATGATAACGTCGAAAACCGAAAACCGCCGAAATGCTCCCTGGTGGAACAGCAGACTAGAAAATCTTAAAAAAGAGAAAAACAAAGCATGGAACAAACTAAAAAACAAATTTCGCAAGAAAATATAATAAGATTTAGAAAAAATAATGCACTCTTAAGATACGAGCTCAAGAGAGCCAAAAAAATAGCAACCGCAGAATTCACAGCCCAAATAAATCCCAATACTCCTACGTCCAAAATTTGGACAAACATTCGAGCCTTTCACGGCCTCAACACTATCAAATCCATGCACGCAATCACAGATCCATATACCAACAAAAATTCCACTGACCAAAACCATATAGCAAATGTCTTTGCCCAATTTTGGTCTGACGCTTCGCAAGACTACAACTTTTCACATACATTTAATTTTCATAAAACAAACATGACCATCTTACCTCTTAACATCTCACAAAGCCAATAGGCAAAACAGATTGAATTTAACATAAGTCCCATCGAACTACTGAGCTCCCTTGACTCCCTCAAAGGCCACACCCCAGGATTTGATAGAATTTCATACCCAATGATAAAACACACCATCCCAACTCTACAAAATAGACTAACCAGACATTTCAATAACATTTTCAATTCTTACATACCGCAAAAATATAAAAAAAGTTTAGTAATCCCAGTTAACAAACCTAATTCGGATAAAACTATAGCTGATTTATACAGCCCCATATCCCTCAACCAATGTATTTCCATAGTAGTGGATAAAATAATTGCAAAGCGCTTATGGTGGTTCGTAGAACACAACAATTTCATTTTAAATAACCAATTCGGTTTGAAAAAACATAAAGCAGTAACGGATTGTTGCTCACTCGACAAGAAAAAACATACCTCAATCGTCTCCCTTGACTTTTCCAAGGCGTTTGACAGAATTGGAGTTCATGCAGTACTCCAACAATTGATCGAATGGTTGGACCAAAAATGATAAAATACATTAAAGAAAAGCATGAAAAACAGGAAAAATATAGTAAAAGTATAGGCACACATATCAAAAACGGTCCCAATCATCTTTATCATCTTTATCCTTAATTGTTTTTCTTATCGCCTACAACAAACTCTGCAAAATCATCAATATTCAAAAAGACAACCTTTTGTAGCTATGCTGATGACTTCCAATTAATTATTAACTTTAACAAAAAGAAAAATACCACAAAAAGCCTAGACAATCTTTTTCAAAGCATCCAAAACTGGGGAGATTATTCTGGTTCGAAGTTATCTCTTGACAAATGTAAACACATACATATTTGTAAAAAACATCAATGTCTAAGTCAAATTACATCAAACATCGTTATTATTCCCACAGTAAACACAGTTTGCAAAAATTATAAATGGAATGAACATATTAAGGGACTAGTTGTTCCCCTACAAAATAAACACAATATCATAAAATGTCTATCCAGTCATAAATTCCAATGTGATACTACCACCCTAATTGCAAAAACAAAAGCTCTTATTATTTCTAAGACCGACTTTGGGCTCTTTCTTTACGGTCGGGCGCCAATTCTATTCTTAACAAAGTTCAAACTGTAATAAATGCAGCACACCGTACCACACAAACTTATAATCTTTTCTTTGAAGCAAATATAGCTACACTACAGGCACATTTTTCGATATTTGAAATCGATCCAACGTTAGATGTTTTAATCAAAAACTGCAGAAGATATGAAATACCTTTTTCACCAATAAAAAATTAGATTAACACCATACTGGCTATTCAAGGACAACACAATAGACCTATGTATCTTTAAGACAATACAATAAACGCAATACGAACAATGTAATATATCAACTGTTGTTTATATCCATCAAAGAAACTTACTCGGATCGCAATTTTATTTACACTGCCGGCTCGGCAACTGATAATTCTATCACATTTGCCATCACTTCGGAAAATTCAACATTTAGGTACGGTTTATTGCCCAATTAGTCAATTCGGTCTTCTCAGCAGAGATCATAGCGATACAATGAAGCTATCACACTAATTAAAAATACCCGTGGCAAACACATCATTTGCACAGACTCATTATCTGCAATAGACGCCATTAGTAATACCAATAATCGTGACTACTACCCCCTTACTACGGAATTCTAATTACTATTAGAAGTCTACTTGCATAGGAAAACAAACATAGGAATAAAATAAAAATTCTGTGGGTACCAGGTCATACCAACATTAAAGGCAATGAGCTTGCTGATTCAGCAGTCAAGCTTGCGCACTCACTTCCATTAGTGCTTTCAAAGAACTTAAATAAAATTGACATGGAACACTACCTAAATAACGAATTCAAACTAAAATAGAAAGAGTTAATGAAGTTTACATCTAACCATCACCACACACCCCAGCCCCGTTTTTCAACGACTTTCCAGAAAAACTGCAAAATATCCAGACTTGACCAAATTAAAATAACCCGCCTCAGATTAGGTCACACAAACATTACACACCAACACTATCTCAATCAAAATATATCCAACTCCTGCCAACTTTGTCACCCTATCCAGAAATCTAATATTTAATGGTAAATCCCCCATCTCTCTACTCAGAGAGTCTGCAAATAACAACGTTGAAACCATAGTAAAATTGCTTAGACATAGAATTTAAACTTTTCATTATCATTATTGATTCGCATACTTTGATACTAAAATGATCAAATAAGCTGAAACATATATTTTGGCCAATCCTATGTACATATTTTCTTATAAAAATAAAAATAAACAAAATAATCTCAATTATCTTAGCTTGTAAATATTTAAGCATTTGTAAATAGCTCAAGGCCTCATTAGCCAAAGCTGTTAGTCCTACTAGTTTTCAAGTTTACTTAAGAACTCTGTAAATAATAGATAAATAAATCTTTAGTATGTGACGAAATGCGTGTTTAATTACAAGTGCGACAAGTAAAAGTGATTATACAACAAAGTTAGTAAGCCAAAGATAAACACAGCATTATTTTAAATTTAATTTTTTCGGCTCTTTGAAGGGCTTTTCTTCTTTGTATTTCATATAGCCCAGTCCCTGTCTCTACAGTTCTTGCATCTATAAATATAAACCATAATTATAGGTAGTAGACGGAATAATGAAAACAAGTAAAAGCAATACTAATGAACTTCCATTTTAAATCACGGAGATTCCGAATTTCTCTACATTTTCCATTTCGCTTTCAAGTTTTTCTTTTTCACCGAACGACTTTTTTCCCGCTAACCCGAGTTAGTTTGTCTGAATATTTCTTCTTTACTTCCTTTTTGAGCTGCCGTACATATGTGCCGTTTGCTGTACACTGTAAAGTTAAGATAAGTTTTTCTGTGTCTTTCCTTTGGTTTACTAACTTTATTGTAAAATAATTCGTAATTCACTTTTACTTGTCGCACGTGTAATTCAACCCTCATTTCGTCACTTACGAAAGCCAAGTAGTTCGGTCAATCGCCACCGCCAGTACTGCAGGGTTAAATTATGTCACCATGCTTCGGAATATAAACAAACCCAAACTATGCAATGGTGATAAGAAAACATCGAACAAAATTAAAATAATCTATTTCAGATCTAATTGCTTCGCTTATATGGATAAAAACTTAGTCAATCTTTATTCCGTTACTTGAAATACGACCGTTTTTTTTTTCTTTAAAAAAAAACCACAAAATTTGTATTTATAACAGTATTTTACGGTAAAAAGACGAGAAGGTACCGAAAGGAATTTAACGGCAAAAAGCGCATTCGAAGGTTTGGCCAAACGGCTTAATATATGATGTGTCTTAAGTTAAAAACACAGTCCTGAGTTTTTAAAGTCGAAATTTCGGGAAAATATTCCGCAAGAACTGACCAAACTAGAATTTGAAAGTTTAATATGCTCCAGGGAGTAAGCTGAAAACGCGACCAATTCTCTTTAAAAACCGGAACCTCCAAATTGATTTAAGACCCATTGTTTCTTCGGCAAACCTTCTTAGATTACAATTTTTACAACCGCTTGGTCAAGAAAAGAATTGACCCACTCTTATGTACATATAGTAGATAAAAATACATTTCCATATACTTTTGTCGCGATATTATTTTCTAAAGATATAGAAACTCAGCTAATTAGCTTTGAGCGGAAAACCTATTAAAATAAGCAAGAGTTCACTTTTTCGGTATTTGTTGGTATTTTTATAGTCATGTTTCCTTTACAATTTTCCCTAATAAGAATTAATGATTCTTGATAAAAGTTTTCCTCAAAGTCTCCCCAAAAAGCAAACAAAACTGTTCATTAAGGAAATATAAACTGACTTATGAGATAATGTGATAAAAGTAAGAAAACATGGAAGATCGTACGTTCACGACCGGTCCTTAATTCAATTTAAAAACAAACCAATAGAAATAATTTATTGTGTAAAAGAAATAAATTAATCGATTTAGAATATTCCGTTTCACTTCGCAGATTTTTGCATTTTACTACGGAATTTGCCGCAGCGCAGAACATTTCCCCTTGTTTTTATTTTGAAATTGCTTCCAAAAAGTCAGATTCAAGGACAAATACTCCAACGAGCAGGCGCTTTTTTATCAGCACCAAGCGATTGTTGCTAAAGCACAGCAAGCCGCATGTGTCGTATCCTTCTCGGTATCTACACGCAGATTGACTCGTCTAAATTTATGCGACCGTCCTCTTCACACGCCTCTTTACCTCATTTTCCTCTTTTGTGCTTTCTTTTCGACACAACAACACTTGGGCCAAGCTCATCTGTGACGCTCTCTCGCTCTCAGGCTATGCTCTCAGCATCATTGGGTCACAGTAGACATAAAATACAAAAGACAAAAGCTATCGAGGCTTGTATCGTTTGAATAACATTTATTGAAAATCGCTAATTTATTTACTAACAAAATAATAATGGTACTTCTCAATCTCCGACACGGCCTTCCTGACACTCACATGTCCTCGTGTGCCGTGCCTCACATAATAACAACCAAATACTTAGTAGCTCCCTTCCTTACTTAAGTTGCTTAACATTAAATTTACATTCGCTCTATAGTTTTTTTTAACAATAGATAATTTCAACTCAAATTGTTTTTCAAATCTTTATCTCTATTCTTACATCATACTAGAGCAACACGGTCTCTTTTTTCAATTTTACTTTGCATCGTACCATCACTCTCACATCGTTCTTTTATATTTCTTAAGCTCATATCCTTCATACTACGTTCTTAGGCTTTTGCTGCCTCAATACAACGCTCTCACGCACTCTTTGCGTCATGGTATTCCTTTAGACCCTCATGGTACTCATAACGGTCAGGTAGAGCCGTTAGCGCGACTAGCGCCAGTTGTGACAAATATGAATCAATCTTTTGCGTAGAGCTAAACTATCGGAATCAGTGCGTCCCAAAAGACCTTGCAACTCTTTGTGTCACCATTTTGTTGCTTGCAATCAGACTTATTTTAATTGAAATGTTCAGGAATGGTTTGGCCGCTCAACTTTAAACTGAATTTATTGTTTGATTCGAAAAAAATACCCCGATACCGCGTAGATACCCCGAATAATTTCAGTATTTTGTAAGGAAGGATTATCCTGGACAGAATGTGGTTACACTTGCAAATGCTGCGACGCATGATTTATCATGCGGCCGCATGATTGCGTTCTTCTATCCATGGGGCTCTTATGGGCATCATTGTCGCCTGTTCCATTTAACGGAAAAATCCAATGATGCGACCTAATGTAAAAAGTGTAGAAGGCCAGTAAAATGCAAACGAATAATTAAATAATTCCTGGCCCTGTTTTTTTTAAATTAAGTTAGGCAGTAATTTTTAGTTTCCGTGGTGCTGGATACAGGCCTTTAGGTGTTATCTGTTTTCATTTTTGTTAACATATGTTTTTTATATTTGTCTTCTACATTCCTACATCTATATATATATATTTACGGCTCGTGGAAGTGGGTGCGAGAGAGAGAGGGAAAGAGTAAGCGCTTGGCAGGCGTTGCGTTGCTACTGGTCCAGATTTGGCAATCTGGTATCTGTAGATAATTCCCAAGGTAATTCCCAAATTTCTATTTTTTTAGTTTTCTCGTATCTTAAAAATTGTGGATTCCACATATTTTCATCTTTGCGGGGGCGTAGTGAAATTTTGAAATAAACTTGCATTGAAGTGATACTAAAGGAGCTTGGATAGAAAGTTGATCAAGCTCTTATAGTCTGTGAAAATCAGGTGCTCATCTGGACGAACAGGCAAAGCAGACAGGGTGGTGTGTGGGAGAGAGCGAGAGGGAACAATGCCTTTCAAATTGATTTTCTTCATTGTGGCTATATGAATGATGCGATCTGATCCAGATTCAACATTCTGATAGAAATAGTCATTCTCTATGATTCTGCATTTTTAGTTTTCGCGCAACTTGAAAATTGCACGCAGATTTCATTCTTAGTGAGGGCGGGTAGGTGCGTGGCAAAATTTTGAAATGCTCTTGTAAGAGTGGAATATTAAAAGTGTGTTGACTTTTACATTTGAAGTTTTGGTCAATCGGCTGCAACTTAGCCGTTTATCCATCGATTCTTACAAACGACAACTAATTATTGTTTTTAGCTAAAACCGAAAATGTTAGCCACGAAATATTTTTTTCTCGACTTGTCCTGAGTTTTTGAAGTCAAAATTAAATTTTTTATTTTAGCTTTGAACTAAGCTGACTTTTTCTGATCGATTTGGGGCTTTAATATGTTAAATTAATTATGCAGGCTTTTTTTTAATCAGCCATTTCACCAAACCTTCTAATGCAGAATTTTACCGTTATGTACCGTTTGGAACCTTCCCAAATGTCACTTTACACCGTTAAATACCGTTAGAAATACAAAACGTTGGTATTTTTTGTAAAGAATATTCTTTATATTCCGAGGAAAGAATAAACTGAACCTGAGGTAATTTATTGGTTATTGTGTCCTGGTTAATGTAATGTGTCTTAATTGGGTTAGATTTTTTTTCGTATGAGTCAGGGAGGTAAATATACTTTATTTTATGTAAAATACTTACAATGGCAAACTTCGCCCTTCTCACTTTCGTTTATAGACTACTTTATCTTTATTTATCGTTATCGTTATTTATATAATTATTTATCGTTAATACTTCAATTTAATTCTTTTGTATTTAGCACGTGGTGGCACTGTTTGATGCCACTTCATCGGTCTGCAAAGGTCCGGTAGATACTCATTTTGCCTCTTGCTGTAAAGTGGGTGAGATCTGCTAAACAATCCTTTCGAATTGGCTGTTGTACTATATTTTTAGCGTTACACATTACGACTTAGACTCAGATCCGAAAAAAATTGCTTATGAACAGAATCAGAGTTAATATTAAACCGATAAAAAAATTGTTCTTGCAAAATCTTTTTGCTATGGTCATTCCGAAAGAAGTACTGAGATCGACAAACAAACACGACAATATAT
>JAWNKY010001860.1:0-77267 GCA_035041765.1 Drosophila algonquin
TAGAGGACCCAACCCAACCCGACCCAGCCCATGGGCCGAAGAGAAACATTTTACCCGTACCCGAAAGCTAAAAAAATGTTGTAACCCGAAACCAACCCGCCCGCCCGAAAAAAAAATAAAAACGAGAGGGAACGTTGTGAGCCGCGGCAAAGGCCGCGGCTCTACCTTGTACCCGGTACTCAGTCAGTATATATATACATACATATATGAGCCTACGATTTATGAAATTTATTATATGTTCTCAAAAGGGACGAAAATAATATTTAAATTAAAAAAATGAATTTTTTTGAATTTTTATACATGTTTCCATTTTTGTTTATATATGCTTTGTATATCTGCGCCTAAATTTCTACATGATATGTATAACTACATATTTGAGACGTACAAGTGTTTAGGACAGAGAGAGAGAGGAGGGGGCATGAGTCAGCGCTTGGCAGGCGTTGCGTAGCCACTGAAATTTAATTTGTTTCTTCTGGCCATAATATTGATCCGATATGATCCAGATTCGGCAATCTGGTAGATAAGGTAATTTTCCATGATTCTGCGTTTTTGGTTTTCTCGTATCTTCAAAATTGTGGATTCCACAGATTTTCGTTCTTTGTGGGGGCGGAAAGGGGCGTGTCAAAATTTTGAAATACACTTGTGCAGGTTTGGTATCACAGGAGCTTGGATAGAAAGTTTGGTTGCTCTAGCCCTTATAGTCTCTGAGAACTAGGCGCTCATTTATACGTATAAGCAAAGCAGATGGGGTCGCGTGTGAGAGAGAGCGAGAGGGAATGATGACTTTCGAAATGGTTTTCTTCATTGTAGCTATAATAATGATCCGATCTGATCCAGATTCAACACTCTGATAGAAATGGGCATTCTCTATGACTCTGCGTTTTTAGTTTTCTCGTATCTTCAACATTGTGTACGCCACAGACTTTCGTCATTTGTGTGGGCGGAAAGGGGCGGGTGAAATTTTGCAACACATTTGGAGTAGTGTGATCACACAGGAGACTGGATACAAAACTTGGTTGCTCTAGCTTAATAGTCTCTGAGATATAGGTGCAAATGAAGACGGACGGACAGACGGACAGACGGACGGACGGACGGACGGACGGACGGACGGACGGACAGACAGACATGGCTATATCGACTCGGCTATTGATGCTGATCAAGAATATATATACTTTATGGGGTCGGAAACGCTTCCTTCTGGGCGTTACACACAACCGTTATCCCCACAAATCTAATATACCCCTATACTCTTCGAGTACCGGGTATAAAAAAATTTTAATACAAAATACATTTTTTTTTTTTATTTATTTGATGTCAGAAAAGGCTTGCAAAGCCAAGTCCAGCATGAGATCTTATATCGTGCTAGCTGCCAGGGCCATCGACTACAGAGTTAATTAGATATGTATAAGTTGTAAAGCTATGATATGTACAGATATATATATTATGTTTTAAATTTAATTAAGTTTAGATTTCGTGGTATATATTTGTCTTCTTTTAGATATTCTATTATTAGTTTGATGTTTTCTTTGGATGGATTACTTAGATATTGGGTGATATTTAGATTTTTAAATATTTTTTGTTTAATTTGGGTAGTTGCAGGGCATATTAGGATGTGCTCCATGGTTGCTGGAGTATGTGACTGGCAGATCGGGCAGTTTCGTGACGCTGTGGGATCCAGGTAGTGTTTGTGCGTAAGTTTTGTGTGACCCAGTCGGAGTCTGGTGAATTTAATTTGGTCGAGTCGCTTTGTTTGTTGCTGTATTAAATTTGAGTAATGGGATGTGTGTGTGTTGTTGGTGTTAATGTTTCTGTACCAAGTGTTGCATTTGGAGACAAGGTTTTTTGTGTTTTGGGCCAGTTGTTCTTTTAAAAATCTGTTAATGTCTGTAGTATTAAGGTTGTCGGTGTAAATTAGTGGCATTTTTAAGGCTGATTTTGCTGTTTTGTCTGCCAGTTCATTTCCTTTGATGTTACTGTGTCCTGGTGTCCACAGAATTGTTATTTTTGGATTGTGTGCTATGAGGATTGATCGGATGGTGGCTGGGTATGTGTTGTTGTTGCTTGTGTTGGCTATTGCCTCGATTGCACCAAGGGAGTCTGAGCAGATTACAAACTTGCCCCTTTTTATACCCGGTACTCGAAGAGTATAGGGGTATATTAGATTTGTGGGGATAACGGTTGTGTGTAACGCCCAGAAGGAAGCGTTTCCGACCCCATAAAGTATATATATTCTTGATCAGCATCAATAGCCGAGTCGATATAGCCATGTCTGTCTGTCCGTCCGTTTGTCCGTCTGTCCGTCCGTCTTCATTTGCGCCTATATCTCAGAAACTATTAAAGCTAGAGCAACCAAGTTTTGTATCCAGTCTCCTTTGTGATCACACTACTCCAAATGTATTTCAAAATTTCGCGCCGCCCCCTTCCGCCCCCACAAAGGACGAAAGTCTGTGGCGTATACAATGTTGAAGATACGAGAAAACTAAAAACGCAGAACTATAGCGAATAATCATTTCTATCAGAGTGTTGAATCTGGATCAGATCGGATCATTATTATAGCTACAATGAAAAAAACCATTTCGAAAGTCATCGTTCCCTCTCGCTCTCTCACACACGCGACCCTGTCTGCATTGCTTATTCGTTTAAATGAGCGCCTAGATCTCAGAGACTATCAGAGCTAGAGTAACCAAACTTTTCATCCAAGCTCCTGTGATATCAAACCAGCACAAGTGTATTTCAAAATTTTGCCACGCCCCTTTCCGCCCCCACAAAGGACGAAAATCTGTGGAATCCACAATTTTTAAGATAAATGAAAACCAAAAACGCAGAATCATGGATTACCAAATCTGCCAGATTGCCGAATATGGATCAGGTCGAATCAATATTATGGCCAGAAGAAACAAATTAAATTTCAGTGGCTACGCAACGCCTGCCAAGCGCTTACTCATTCCCTCTCTCTCTGTCGCAAACACTTGTTCGTCTCAAATATGTAGTTATACATGTCATGGAGAAATTTAGAAGCAGATGTAAAAGCATATGCAAAAAAAATTGAAAATATGTATAATATTCCAAAAATTATTTGACTTAATTTTTTTGAAATATTATTTTTTGCCCAAAATTTAAGTTGTCCCTTTTGCGAACATTGCTCATATATGTATGTATGCATGTGTATACTGACTGAGTACCGGGTATAAGGTAGAGCCGCGGCCTTTGCCGCGGCTCACAACGTTCCCCCTCGTTTAGCTGTTAATTTTGTTGCTTCAAGTATGCTTATAATTTCGGCTGTTTGTATTGAAGAGTATGTTGGTAGACTTCCGTATTTAATATGTCTGTTTCTGAGGTGACTGCGAACGTTGTAATAGAGATATGTTGGGATCCGTCAGTGTAAATTTATTTTTGTGGTTATATAGTTTGTGTTTTAGTTCGTTAAATAGTTTTTGGTATATATCGGGTGGTGTGTTATTTTTTTTGTGGATGTGCAATGATGTGTCTATTAAGTTTTTTGGTAACTGCCATGGGGGTTTTAGTTTGAGGATTTTTTGGGGATGGTAGGGTATGTTATAGTATTGGCATTCTTTTATTGCACGCTGTATTGTTGAGGTCCATTTTTTTTTTTAAGTTTTCGCTTTTATGAATTTATGTATTGGGGTGTCTTTGGAATGTATTAGAGATTTAAAGAGTTTTGCTGTTAAATGATCTCGTTTTTGTTCTATTGTTGGTGTGCTGGTTTCGTACAATAGGTTGTAGATCGGTGTGGTGTGAAACGCTCCTAGTGTAGTCCGGATTGCTGAGTTAAAGGTGGTTTTTAATTTGTTTAGGTTGTTTTTTGGTGTGTGGCCGTAAATTTGTAGTCCGTAGTCGATTTTCGAGATTAATAATGCTCTTGTTACATTAAGGAGAGTGTGGGTGTTGCAGTTGAAACGTGGGCTGGCTAGACATTTTATAATGTTTAATTTGTTGGAGAGTGCTGGGATGAGGGCGTTAATGTGTGAGTTCCAGTTATATTTATTGTTGATCCACAGTCCGAGTATTTTGAGTGATGTTGTATTGGTTATGTTGGTGCTATTGTTGCAGGTAACTACACAGTTGCAGTTCCGCTTTCTGCATATGTGTAAATGTTGACATTTTGTTGGTGAGAGGGATGCTCCTGAGTAGGTGCACCAATTTTCTATGTCTGTGAAGAGTGGTTGTAGGTTGAAATTTGTATTTTTGATTTTGCTTAGGTTTAGGATTAAAAAGAAATCATCTGCGTATGCGCTGAAGTTAATTTCCTTGTGAAGTGCGATGGTATTGGTCAACTTGTTGAATGCTATAAGAAATAGGACAACAGATATAGGAGAGCCCTGTGGTATTCCGTTTTCAAGAGGATGTATAGCCGATGTGTTTTTTCCTGTTTTCACTGTAATTTTCCTGTTTTTCATAAAGTTTTGGATGTATTTAATTATTTTTTTCCGCATTTCCATTCCAAAAGTTGATCTATTATTGAGTGTGTACCTACTCGATCAAATGCTCTTGCAAAGTCAAGAGAGATGAGTGAGATATGTTTTTTTGCGTTGAGTGACTTCGTGATAAGATGGTCTACGTAGAGTAGACTATCTGAAGTCGATTTTCCTTTCTTGAATCCAAATTGGTTTGGGTGTAGAAGTTTATTATGGGTTAGAAACCACCACAATCTTTTAGCAATGATTTTATCCAGTACTTTTCCAATGCAACAATTTAGCGAGATGGGTCTGTAGGAAGAGATATCCGTTTTATCCTTTTTTGGTTTCAGTATGGGTATGACGAGGCTTGTTTTGTACGACTGTGGTATGTAGTTGTCGAAGATTTGGTTGAAAAGATTGATAATTCGAGCTTGGATTATTGGATTGCTGTTTTTTATCATGGGGTAGGAGATTTTGTTGAGTCCTGGTGTTCAGCCTTTTAGAGATTGTAAAGCTATGTGAAATTCTGTTTTTGTAATTAATTTTTCAATTTCTTCTGCTGATTTGGATATGGTGTAGTTTATGACTGTGTCTTTTTATTTGTGAGTTTGGAAGTTTGTGCTAAAGTTGTAGTCTTTGGAGAGATCGGACCAGTGTTTTGCAAGAGTGTTGGCTATTTCCTTTCGGTTAGTTATGTTGTTGGATGGATTTGTTAGGCAATGAATCTGTTTTATTGGATTAAGACCACAGAGTCTTCGTATGTTGGCCCAGATTGTATTTGTTGGTGTGTTAGTTTGAATCTGGTCTGACGAGCATGTGAGATGGCTCGGAGGGGGCCTAGCTGAGGCCACCGGACGGGTCGCAGGTTGCGGATAGCGAATGACCTACCTGTGGAGGTAGGCCAGCTGCGAATAAGCGGTCATCCCTAGGGAAGGCACCGAAATAAGCAGTCCCGGACAGCCAGCGGGTGTTCGCGAAGTAGCAACACTGACGATGCGCTTGTGGTGCCGCCTCATTTAAGTAGCTCACACACACCCCATCCCTACACATTACCTACCCACATCCCTACCCCCACACTCATCTCACACCGGGCCGGACTAAGCGTGTTATTCGACCCGTGCCGAGAGTCAGCCTGGCTGGGGGCCCGGTATAAAAACTAGCCCAGTCGTTAACGGAGGGCTCAGGGACTTGGCAGCCCCCTGTTCTAATGATGCCTTATCCGGGCAACGTGAATCTCTGCCCGGATGGACCGCCCTTTCTTTGCAAATCGTGGGATCAAATATGGAATACAACAAAAACAAAACCAACAACAACAACGAGTCTGGCGCTCCCCAACTGCCAACTGGGAGCAATCCCATACAGGGAAAGGCATCGGCCCAAAGGCCTGGCCTGACCCGCGATATAGCTGGTAAAACCAGCGCGGCGGAAGACGCTAGGGCGAACCCGAAGGGGTCCCATCCCAGTTCCGGGGTGGGTGGCAAATCGCCGACCAAAGCTGATACCTTGGTAGAGTGGCTCTGCAACCCTGCGGCTGCCCTGCCTGCTGGTAAGGCTGCGGAGAGCGAGTTGCCATCGACTAGCGCCCAAGCCAAAGCTTACACGTATGCCGAGAGGAGGAGTGCTGGCAACATACTCCGTCGGCAAAATGCAAGCACGATGTCCAGCCCGACCGACCAGTGGCGGAAAAAGGTCGAATGGGCATCAAAGGTGCTGCCCAACTTTGGCAAAGAGGCACCGAAGAGGGTTGCCCCGCCGAAGACGACAGCCCCGCAAACCAAAAGGCAGCGCTCACAGGAGACTCCTGGACCGGCTCCGAAGCGCTCCAGAGTGCTGCCGAACGTGTCGTTCGCGCAAATCGCCAAAGAGAGGACGCTGATCGGCGTCCTGGATAAAGGCAGCGCGGACTCGAAGATCCCCAGGAACCAGTGGAAGTGGGTGGAAGCGGCACTGGCCGACCGCTGCTTCGAGCTACTGGACAAGCAACCCGGCCCCCCTCCAGTCTGTAAAGACATGGGGTGGTACCAGGGCTGTATTAAGATCATAGCCTGCGAAGACGAGCGCTCCGTCCAGCTCTATAAAGCAGCGGTAGCGCAAGTCGGAGAGGTGTACCCAGGGGCGAAGCTTGTCGCAGTCGACTGGAGCGAGGTGCCCAGTAGGCCTAGAGCGAGAGTTTGGGTGCCCGCCTCCATAAAGGAGCCTGAGCGCATCCTGAAAATGCTGCAGCGGTGCAACCCGGAGCTACCAACCTCCGATTGGAGGGTAGTTAAGGTGGAGGCGACTCAAGGCCCGATGCACCAGGTGGTTCTCGTCCTCAATAAGGAATCCTTAGCTCCAATTGAGGCCAAAAAAGGAGAGCTCAACTTTGGCTTCAGTGCGGTGAGCATCAGGGTATACAAGTCGGATGCAGCGGCCGAGGCGCGTCCTGTCGACAACCCAGTCGAGCAGGACGTTGCCTCGGAGATCGAAGCACCCGATGACGACCCAGAGCCTGCCCACGACGGCTACTCTTCCGATACGGCTCTTATGCGAGAGTTCGAGGCGATGTGTCGCGATGACACTATCGAGGACAACTCGGACGCCGACAATACAGTGGTGGAGAACTCTGTCGATGTCTCTAAGACTCCTTCAGATAAATCTCCACCACTGTAAAGCAGCATCCGCTGCCCTCATACTCCGCTTGGAAGCGAGCGGAGCAGACGTAGTCCTGATCCAAGAGCCTTGGGTAGTAGGAGACAAGGTCTGTGGATTAGCGACGAAGGAGCACAAGCTTATTGTAGCTCAGAAAGAAGGTAAAATACGTACCTGCATTCTTGCAAGGAAGCACTTAAATATCTTTCTGCTCCACAACTTTAGCAATGGTGACAACACAGCGGCAAGCCTTGAACTACAAGGCTCCCAAATAAGGCTGATGTCGTCCTACATGGCTCATGAGGAAAGCGATCCTCCCGGTGACCTAGTTCGCAAGCTCACCAGAGATAGCGAAAGGTCGGATATAGGCCTTGTAATAGGCTGCGACGCCAACGCCCACCACACCCAATGGGGGAGTTCGGACACAAATGTAAGGGGTGAGTCATTATTCAGCTTCATCCTAAACTCTAATCTTCTTATCTGCAATCGGGGCAATGATCCTACGTTTATAATTAAGAATAGACAAGAGGTAATTGACCTAACATTAGTGTCTCACAAACTGTCAGACATAGTAACGAACTGGAAAGTTCTGGGAGACCATTCCTTTTCGGACCACAGGTATATCGAGACCACACTATCTCTCGAGAGCCCAAAACCCACTGTCTTTGCTAACCCTAGGAAAGCCAACTGGGAAAAATATGTCACAGTCATGGAGGGACTTCTTCCCTCCAAGGCACCAATCTGCCTGAACACAGAGCACGATCTAAATCATCTAGTGGACAGGTTTACTAAAGCATGCAACACGGCTTTCACGGCAGCATGCCCATCAAACCAACACAAGGGGAAAAAGAAACCCCCTTGGTGGTCAAAACAAATAGATACCCTACGAAAAAGCTGCAGGTCCCTCCCACAGGGCCAAACGCGCTAACGAGGAGCAACACTGGGCAGATTATAAAAATAGTCTGGCCCTATACAAGAAAGAAATCAGACAGGCAAAAAGGGCCTCTTGGCAAAGATTTTGTTCTGAAATCGAGGTAACGTCGGAAGCTGCAAGACTGCGCAAGATCCTCTCCAAAACGACCCCCTCGGTGGGATACCTTAAGAGAAGCGATGGTACGTGGACTAACTCCAGTGAGGAGTCCCTACACATTCTTCTCGACACTCATTTTCCAGGGTGCTCCATCAATGGACCGACTCACCTCCCTAGTGAGGGTTCGATCACCTCAATGGAGCATATTTTCTCAAAACGGAACATAGGCTGGGCAATAAACAGCTTCCATCCGTTCAAATCCCCTGGTCCGGACCAGATCATTCCGGCCCAATTACAAAAAGCCGGAGACACGGCCATCAACTGGCTGCGATGTATCTTTAAGAAGATACTGGTAGTGGGGAGAATACCACACGCTTGGCTTAAGGCAAAAATAGTCTTCATCCCTAAAGCGGGTAAAGCCTCGCATTCTACACCAAAGGACTTTAGACCAATCAGTCTATCATCCTTCCTTCTCAAAACCTTTGAGAGACTCGTCGGGCTACAATTGAGAACTACTATAAATTCTCAATTGTTGTCAGGAGCACAGCATGCCTACCGGAAAGGAAAATCCACGGAAACGGCACTTCACGAAGTAATTTCGGGGATAGAGAAATCACTATACCTCAAAGAATACTGTCTAATCGCTTTTCTAGATATCGAGGGAGCTTTCAACAACGTCATACCCGGTGCCATTACGGAAGCGCTGACTGACCTTGGGGTGGATCGTCACTTGGTGA
Source organism: Drosophila algonquin (assembly GCA_035041765.1). Taxonomy (NCBI): domain Eukaryota; kingdom Metazoa; phylum Arthropoda; class Insecta; order Diptera; family Drosophilidae; genus Drosophila; species Drosophila algonquin. Next base: position 8,814 of record JAWNKY010001860.1, read on the forward strand.
TGCTCATTGATCAATTGCTCACATGCAGGACGGTGACATCATCGATGGGATCGTCCACTCAGTCAAGGTATGTCAGTAGAGGCACACCGCAAGGTGGTGTCCTATCCCCCCTTCTATGGAACATAGCAGTCAACAAGATTCTATGTGACCTGGAAGGGGGGCTGCAAAGTCGTGGCATACGCGGACGACGTAGCAATTATCTTCTCGGGCAAATACCCTCAAACACTCTGCGACTTAATGACCGCAAAGCTCGCGAGACTGTCAAGGTGGACAGAATCGCGAGGTCTTGGAGTTAATCCCTCAAAGACAGAACTTGTGCTATTTACAAGCAAATACAAGATTCCGTCTCTAAACCCCCCCACATTAAACGGATGCAGGCTCTCCTTTAGCGACAGTGCCAGTTACTTAGGGTTAGTAATCGACAAAAAGCTAAACTGGAACCTGAACATCAAAGACAGAGTGAAGAAGGCCACGATAGCCCTCTACACTTGCAAAAAAGCTATTGGCTTGAAATGGGGCATGAACCCAAGTATAGTCCAATGGATATACCAAGCCATAGTCAGACCGATAATACTTTATGGAGTTACTGTATGGTGGCCGGCCTTATCAAAAAGGACGATCACCAGACAACTCGACAAAGTTCAGCGAACAGCCGCCCTTTGCATCAGCGGAGCTCTTCGTACCACTCCAAATGATGCGCTAGATGCCATTCTGTGCCTCCAAAGCCTTGCCCTCGCAGGAAAAGAAAGGGCACAAATGGCAGCAATACGACTGAGAGACTCCGACCAATGGGCACCACAGCACACAGGTCACTCCTCAATACTAAACGGCAGTTCCGTCCCTACTAAAACGGACTACTGTGTTCCAAGGGAATACACAGATACCCCCTTCTATGCAATTATCCCCCACAGAGACGAGTGGAGTGAGGGACCCCCAGGCCCAAAAGGGGCCCTAAACATCTTCACAGATGGATCAAAGCTGAACAATAGGGTCGGAGGAGGTATATACTCCGAACAGCTAAACATTAGGCACTCCTTTAGACTCCCTGATCACTGCAGCGTCTTCCAAGCGGAGGTCATTGCAATCAAGGAAGCCCTAAACTGCCTTCAGGAAACTACCGCCATGGTAACCCGCGTAAATATCTACAGTGATAGCCAAGCTGCAATCAAATCGCTTAATGCGATCTCCGCAAACTCGGCCACCGTTGCAGATTGCCGCAAATCTCTTCACGAGATGGCTCAGCAATTTGTTATCAGCCTTATATGGGTCCCGGGCCACCGGGACATCGAGGGCAACTGTATTGCAGACGAGCTGGCCAGACATGGCACTACAACCCCCTTCTCCAAGACAAGGAGGGTACTCGTATGCCGATGGCCACATGTAGGCTCATAATAAAGGAGCAATATAAGCAACTAACAGACAACAAGTGGCAATCAGTATCACGTTGTCGAATAACTCGGCAAACATGGCCAACCATAGATAGGAAGCGCACCTCTGAGCTATGCAAGCTCGGCAGACGAAGGTGCAGCGCAGTCATACGCTCCCTAACGGGGCTACTGGTTCATAGGTACCCATGCTAATAGACTGGGCGCCCCATACAATGATTTTTGCCGTAGCTGCAGAGATGAGGAAGAGGAGGAAACGGTGGAACACCTGTTCTGCTCTTGCCCAGCTTTCAGCAGAAGAGGGCTACAGCACTTGGGCTTGCCCTTCATTTCAGACATTTCGGTAATGTCCACCATATGTCCCAGGAAGATAGCTAACTTCATAAAAGCTGCAGGCTGGGACAACTGTTGACCTTAGGTCTGGCTCACAATGCGAGAAGGGGCAGATTCCCCCGCGGTATCACAACGGGCCGGAAACGGCCTAAGTATGCTGGGCTCCCAGTGAGTCGGGCAGCCGCTGTAACCTAACCTAACCTAGACACGGTCATTTTCCATGATTCTGCGTTTTTCGTTTTCTCGTACCTTAAAAATTATGGATTGCACAGATTTTCGTTTTTTGTGGGGGGGAAGGGGGCGTGGCAAAATTTTGAAATAAACTTGTATCGAAGTGATATCACAGGAGCTTGGATAGAAAGTGTGTTTACTCTAGCTCTTATAGTCTCTGAGATCTAGGCGCTCATTTGAACGAATAGGCAAAGAAGACAGGGTCGCGTGTGAGAGAGAGCGAGAGGAAACGATGCTTTTCGAAATGGTTTTCTTCATTGTGGCTCATATTAATAATCAGATCTGATCAAAATTCAACTCTCTGATAGAAATGGTTATCCTCTATGATTCTGCGGGAGTTTTTCATTTATCTTCGAATCTTGCTACGATTGTACTTTCACAGTTTTCGGTCGCATTTTGCGGTGCAGAATTTTACAGTCAGCTTGCACATTTCTAACATGTACACTGGATAAGACTGTGCTAACTAGCTTTGCAGAGAGATAGGGAATGAAAACTTGGCAGGCGTGCTAGCCATGAAATGGTATATGATCTCGGCCATAATGATGACGGACCAGACTAGATTCGGATCGGATAGACATGGCTATTCCGATTCTGCGTTCATGCTGATCCGTATCTCTACAAATTATGGATTCCACGTTTTCTCTTCGTGGGGGTTAAAACCGTAGTCAAAATTTTGAATATACACTTGTATTCGAGTGACGTCACAGAGCTTGGTAAACAGTGTGGTTGTCTACATTTTATATTTCTTGTACTAGGCTCATTTACGATAGGCTGACAGACAGTGTACGTGTGAGAGAGAGAGAGGGACGATGACGTGGAAGGTTTGCGCATTGTGGTATATGATAACGATTGTCGATTCAAGATGTTAGCAATACTGTCTATGATCTGCGTGTCACGATCTGTTGAGATGTGTGAGAGGCTCGGGCCTAGCTGAGGCCACCGGACCGGTCGCAGGTTGCGGATAGCGAATGACCTACCTCTTGAGGTAGGCCAGCTGCGTAATAAGCGGTCATCCCTAGGGAAGGCACCGAAATAAGCAGTCCCGGACAGCCAGCCGGTGTTCGCGAAGTAGCAACACTGACGATGCGCTTGTGGTGCCGCCTCATTTAAGTAGCTCACACACACCCCATCCCTACACATTACCTACCCACATCCCTACCCCCACACTCATCTCACACCGGGCCGGACTAAGCGTGTTATTCGACCCGTGCCGAGAGTCAGCCTGGCTGGGGGCCCGGTATAAAAACTAGCCCAGTCGTTAACGGAGGGCTAGGACTTGGCAGCCCCCTGTTCTAATGATGCCTTATCCGGGCAACGTGATCTCTGCCCGGATGGACCGCCCTTTCTTTGCAAAGTGGCCAGCTGGAATACAAGATACTCAGGAAGACAACAAAAACAGTCCGGACAGCCACCGAGTGCTCGCGGTAGCAACACTGACAGGGACTGGGAGCCGCCCATAAGGCACAAGGCCTCACCCGCAAATACCTGGCACATCCACCCGCCGAAATACTGCTCACACCGGGCGGACGAAGCGGTAGTCGCACCTGTGCCGGGGTCAGCCGTGGCTGGGTGGCGCCGACCAAAGCCGATACCTTGGTGGAGTGGCTCTGCACTCTGCGGCTGCTCTGCCTGCTGGTGAGGCCATGCGGGGAGCGAGTTGCCATCGACTAGCGCCCGCTTCAAAGCGTACATGTATGCCGAGAGGAGGAGTGCTGGCAAATACTACCGTCGGCAAAATGCTAGTACAATGTCCAGCCCGACCGACCAGTGGAGGAAAAGGTCGACTGGGCATCAAAGGTGCTGCCCAACTTTGGCAAAGAGGCACCGAAGAGGGTTGCCCCGCCGAAGACGACAGCCCCGCAAACCAAAAGGCAGCTCTCACACCCTGGACGGCTCCTGCGCTCCAGGTGCGGCCGAAGCGTCCATCGTGCGCCGCAAACTTCGCCAATGCCAGAGAGGACGCTGATCGGCGTCCTGGATAAAGGCAGAGCGGACTCGAAGATCCCCGGGAACCAGTGGAAGTGGGTGGAAGCGGCCACTGGCCGACCGCTGCTTCGAAGTACTGGACAAGCAACCCGGCCCCCTCCAGTCTGTAAAGACATGGGGTGGTATCCAGGGCTGCATTAAGATTATAGCCTGCGAAGACGAGCGCTCCGTCCAGCTCGTATAAAGCAGCGGTAGCGCAAGTCGGAGAGGTTTACCCAGGGGCGAAACTTGTCGCAGTCGACTGGAGTGAGGTGCCCAGTAGGCCCAGAGCGCGAGTTTGGGTGCCCGCCTCCATAAAGGAGCCTGAGCGCATCCTAAAAATGCTGCAGCGGTGCAACCCGGAGCTACCAACCTCCGATTGGAGGGTAGTTAAGGTGGAGGCGACCAAGGCCCGATGCACTGTCGCGTGTCAATGGAATCGAGTCCCAATAGGCCATCTTGAGCTCCAATTGAGGCCACGAACGGAGAACTGAATTCTGGCGGTAGTGCGGCTAATGCGATGATGCAGGGGTAATGGCTAGTCGGAGGGTGTATAAGTCGGATGCAGCGGCCGAGGCGCGTCCTGTCGACAACCCAGTCGAGCAGGACGTTGCCTCGGAGATCGAAGCACCCGATGACGATCCAGAGCCTGCCCACGACGGCTACTCTTCCGACACGGCTCTCATGCGAGAGTTCAAGGCGATGTGCGCGATGATACTATCGAGGACAACTCGGACGCCGACAATACAGTGGTGGAGAACTCTGTCGATGTCTCTAAGACTCCTTCAAATAAATCTCCACCACTGTAAAGCAGCATCTGCTGCCCTCATACTCCGCTTGGAAGCGAGCGGAGCAGACGTAGTCCTGATCCAAGAGCCTTGGGTAGTAGGAGACAAGGTCTGGAAGGTAAGGGCAGTTAGCTGCATGCTTGCAAGGAAGCACTTAAATATCCTTCTGCTCCACAACTTTAGCAATGGTGACAACACAGCGGCAAGCCTTGAACTACAAGGCTCCCAAATAAGGCTGATGTCGTCCTATATGGCTCATGAGGAAAGCGATCCTCCCGGTGACCTAGTTCGCAAGCTCACCAGAGATAGCGAAAGGTCGGATATAGGCCTTGTAATAGGCTGCGACGCCAACGCCCACCACACCCAATGGGGGAGTTCGGACACAAATGTAAGGGGTGAGTCATTATTCAGCTTCATCCTAAACTCTAATCTTCTTATCTGAAATCGGGGCAATGATCCGTTTATAATTAAGAAAGACAAGAGGTAATTGACCTAACATTAGTGTCTCACAAAGTGTCAGACTTAGTAACGAACTGGAAAGTTCTGGGGGACCATTCCTTTTCGGACCACAGGTATATCGAGACCACACTATCTCTCGAGAACCCAAAACCCACTGTCTTTGTTAACCCTAGGAAAGCCAACTGGGAAAAGTATGTCACAGTCATGGAGGGACTTCTTCCCTCCAAGGCACCAATCTGCCTGAACACAGAGCACGATCTAAATCATCTAGTGGACAGGTTTACTAAAGCATGCAACACGGCCTTCACGGCAGCATGCCCATCAAACCAACACAAGGGGAAAAAGAAACCCCCTTGGTGGTCAAAACAAATAGATACCCTACGAAAAAGCTGCAGGTCCCTCTTCAACAGGGCCAAACGCGCTAACGAGGAGCAACACTGGGCAGATTATAAAAATAGTCTGGCCCTATACAAGAAAGAAATCAGACAGGCAAAAAGGGCCTCTTGGCAAAGATTTTGTTCTGAAATCGAGGTAACGTCGGAAGCTGCAAGACTGCGCAAGATCCTCTCCAAAACGACCCCCTCGGTGGGATACCTTAAGAGAAGCGATGGTACGTGGACCAACTCCAGTGAGGAGTCCCTACACATTCTTCTCGATACTCATTTTCCAGGGTGCTCCATCAATGGACCGACCCACCTCCCTAGTGAGGGTTCGATCACCTCGATGGAGCACATTTTCTCAAAACGGAACATAGGCTGGGCAATAAACAGCTTCCATCCGTTCAAATCCCCTGGTCCGGACCAGATCATTCCGGCCCAACTACAAAAAGCCGGAGACACGGCCATCAACTGGCTGCGATGTATCTTTAAGAAGATACTGGTAGTGGGGAGAATACCACACGCTTGGCTTAAGGCAAAAATAGTCTTCATCCCTAAAGCAGGTAAAGCCTCGCACTCTACACCAAAGGACTTTAGACCAATTAGTCTATCGTCCTTCCTTCTCAAAACCTTTGAGAGACTCGTCGGGCTACAACTGAGAACTACTATAAATTCTCAATTGTTGTCAGGAGCACAGCATGCCTACCGGAAAGGAAAATCCACGGAAACGGCACTTCACGAAGTAATCTCGGGGATAGAGAAATCACTATACCTCAAAGAATACTGTCTAATCGCTTTTCTAGATATCGAGGAGCTTTCAACAACGTCATACCCGGTGCCATTACGGAAGCGCTGACTGACCTCGGGGTGGATCGTCACTTGGTGATGCTCATTGATCAATTGCTCACATGCAGGACGGTGACATCATCGATGGGATCGTCCACTCAGTCAAGGTATGTCAGTAGAGGCACACCGCAAGGTGGTGTCCTATCCCCCTTCTATGGAACATAGCAGTCAACAAGATTCTATGTGACCTGGAAGGGGGGGGCTGCAAAGTCGTGGCATACGCGGACGACGTAGCAATTATCTTCTCGGGCAAATACCCTCAAACACTCTGCGACTTAATGACCGCAAAGCTCGCGAAACTGTCAAGGTGGACAGAATGCGGGTCTTGGAGTTAATCCCTCAAAGACAGGACTTGTGCTATTTACAAGCAATAAACGATTCCGTCTCTAACCCCCCCACACTAAACGGATGCAGGCTCTCCTTTAGCGACAGTGCCAGTTACTTAGGGTTAGTAATCGACAAAAAGCTAAACTGGAACCTGAACATCAAAGACAGAGTGAAGAAGGCCACGATAGCCCTCTACACTTGCAAAAAAGCTATCGGCTTAAAATGGGGCATGAACCCAAGTATAGTCCAATGGATATACCAAGCCATAGTAAGACCGATAATTCTTTACGGAGTTACTGTTTGGTGGCCGGCCTTATCAAAAAGGACGATCACCAAACAGCTCGACAAGGTTCAGCGAACGGCCGCCCTTTGCATCAGTGGAGCTCTTCGTACCACTCCAAATGATGCGCTAGATGCTATTCTGTGCCTCCAAAGCCTTGCCCTCGCAGGAAAAGAAAGGGCACAAATGGCAGCAATACGACTGAGAGACTCCGACCAATGGGCACCACAGCCCACAGGTCACTCCTCAATACTAAACGGCAGTTCCGTCCCTACTAAAACGGACTACTGTGTTCCAAGGGAGTACACAGATACCCCCTTCGATGCAATTATCCCCCACAGAGACGAGTGGAGTGGGGGACCCCCAGGCCCAAAAGGGGCCCTAAACATCTTCACAGATGGATCGCTGAACAATAGAGTCGGAGGAGGCATATACTCCGAACAGCTAAACATTAGGCACTCCTTTAGACTTCCTGATCACTGCAGTGTCTTCCAAGCGGAGGTCATTGCAATCAAGGAGGCCCTAAACTGCCTTCAGGAAACTACCGCCATGGTAACCCGCGTAAACATCTACAGTGATAGCCAAGCTGCAATCAAATCGCTTAATGCGATCTCCGCAAACTCGGCCACCGTTGCAGATTGCCGCAAATCTCTTCACGAGATGGCTCAGCAATTTGTTATTAGCCTTATATGGGTCCCGGGCCACCGGGACATCGAGGGCAACTGTATTGCAGACGAGCTGGCCAGACATGGCACTACAATCCCCCTTCTCCAAGACAAGGAGGGTACTCGTATGCCGATGGCCACATGTAGGCTCATAATAAAGGAGCAATATAAGCAACTAACAGACAACAAGTGGCAATCAGTACCACGTTGTCGAATATCTCGGCAAACATGGCCAACCATAGATAGGAAGCGCACCTCTGAGCTATGCAAGCTCGGCAGACGAAGGTGCAGCGCAGTCATACGCTCCCTAACGGGGCACTGGTTAATAGGTACCCATGCTAATAGACTGGGCGCCCCATACAATGATTTTTGCCGTAGCTGCAGAGATGAGGAAGAGGAGGAAACGGTGGAACACCTGTTCTGCTCTTGCCCAGCTCTCAGCAGAAGAAGGCTACAGCACTTGGGCTTGCCCTTCATTTCAGACATTTCGGTAATGTCCACCATATGTCCCAGGAAGATAGCTAACTTCATAAAAGCTGCAGGCTGGGACAACTGTTGACCTTAGGTCTCACAATGCGAGAAGGGGCAGATTCCCCCGCGGTATCACAACGGGCCGGAAACGGCCTAAGTGTGCTGGGCTCCCAGTGAGTCGGGCAGCCGCTGTAACCTAACCTAACCTAACCTAGTTTGAATGGTGGATGTAAAGATGTTTGTTGCTTCTTTTTTTCTTATTTTTATTTCTTTTTTTAAAATGGCATTAGCTTTTCTATAGTTGATGATGTTTGTTTGTGTTATGTCTCTGTTTAGAGTTTTCCATGCCTTTCTTTTGTTTTGATGGAGGATTTGTAGCGTTTTGTTCCACCAAGGGACCCTGTGTGTATGTGTGTTAGGTGTTGTTTGTGGGATGCTATGGTGGGCACTTTGTATTAAAATTTTGTTGATTGTAGCGGCTTCCTTGTTGATGTTTGTGCTTGGGGGGTGTGCGGTGTTGATTAGGGTGTTAAGGTTTTGGAATTTTTCCCAGTTTGCTTCTTTTATTTTGAAGTGAGGTTTGTCGTAGTTGTTGTGGGGATCAGTAGGGAAAAGGGAGGTGAGAATTGGGAAGTGGTCGCTTCCGTAAAGGTCGTCAATGATGTTCCAGCTTGCGAAGGGTATCAACGAGGGGGAGCAGAAGGTTAGGTCGATGTGTGTGAAAGTGTTGTGTGTAGTGAAGTGTGTGGGAGATTTGTCATTTAGAAGTGTGAGCTGTGATTGTTCTATAAATTTGGCTATAGTTTTTCCTCTTCGGTTGGGTATCGGGGATCCCCAATTGGGATGCCATCCATTGAGATCACCTGTTACTAATATTGTGTTGTTGTTGCTGTTTATAATGTTGTTGAGGCTGTTTCGTGAGATGGTTTTGTTGGGTGGTATATATAATGAGTAGATTGTAAAATTTTGTTTAGACTTGATTTCAGCAGCTATTATTTCAAAGTCGTCATTTGTATTACTCTGTGTATGTTGTATTGATGTGTGGATTAGAAGTGCTACTCCACCAAATCTGTTCGACGCGGTGTTTGAGATTAATTTGTAATTAATTGTTATGGGTAGGTGGTTTGTGTATTGTATGTGTGTTTCTTGGAGGGATATAATGTGTGGGGAATGTTTTTTAATTATGATAAGTAGTTGGTTGTAGTTGTTTACATAACCTTTTATGTTCCATTGTATTACTTTTATTGTCATATGTAATTTATGTTGTTAGTTGTGGTTGTGGGTGTTTTAATAGATTAGGTATAGATTTATGTTATTTAATTTTTGTTTAAATTGTTTTGTAAGTGTTGTGCTGGGGTTGTTTTGAATGTTGTCCTTAGCTTTTAGTGGTTTGATTAGTGTGTTGGTTTTTTCTTTGTTATGGCTTCGAAGTATTAGGTCTGATGCAGTTGAGCTGTGTTGAGTGGGTTCGCTGTTGGTTTGTGTGTCCATTAAAATGTCGTCTATGTCATAGGTTATGGGTGTCCTGTAAGGTTTTTTTGAGGTGGGCTGGGCTTTTGTCGGGTACCCGTGGGTACCCGCGGGTACCCGTGGGTATGGGCTGGAAAATCTAATTTCGGGTTGGGTGCGGGCGGATATGGGTTAGGACGCTCAACCCGAAAAACCCGAAAATAAATTTGGATACATAAAAACGTACACTATCGATTACGTTTGCTATCGATTATCTCAATCAGAATTATCATCACCATCTATTACAATTGTCATCACTAAGAAAAAAAAAGGGCAAAGATAAAGATTAAAAGCACGCTGAAAATGGAAAAAAGTGACGAGAATAATAATGAAAATGAGTCTTTTACTGAGATGGTACGAACGAAAGCTCAAATTCAAAGAGCAATTAGTGCCGGTGACGTTCGATATAAATTGATTGAGAATACAAGTGGAAAAAGTGGTGTGTGGAAAAATTGTAAGCACGTGGAGTGCGGCGGCAAGCGTCTGGATTTTGTGTGCTGTTTCAAATGCAAAACTGTGTTTGCTTTTAGTGCAAAACACGGCACCACAACGCTTGCTCGGCACAAATGCGCTTTTGTTGCTCCGCCTAATCAGCCAAAGTTAAACTTTGCATCAAAGGCTGTTCCAAAAAAAGTTCTTGATGAACTAGCTACAAAGCAGCTAACATTTGTAGCAAAAGATTTGTTGCCATTAAATGGCACTGAGGGTAAGTCTTAGTTAAATTTCATATATTTATCAATTTTAATATTTGCTAAATTTATAGGAACTGGCTTTCGTGACTATGTTCAAGCTGTGTTGAACATAGGCGCTCAATATGGAACTCAAAACTGCCATGACATCATTGTGTCCAGGAAAAAACTTACCGGCAGTGTCATGGTTGCCAAATACAACCGAATTAAGGAACTTCTTACCACTACCTTAACCGACAAGTACATGGCATTTACTACGGATATGTGGACGGACCAGTATACACAAAAGAGCTTTGCGTACTTAAGTGCACATTACATTGATGAGTCGTATTGTTTAAAAACATTGATTCTAGGTGTTAAAGAATTCCTGGAGGAAAAAAAACTGGCGTTAATATTTTAGATCAAATTCAGCATATATTGATCGATTACAACTTACAAAGTAAGTTAAGAAATTCAGTAATTGTTACTGACAATGGGGCGAACGTGGTGGCCGCGTTCAAAACTTACAAAAGGCTTTCTTGCGCGTGCCACAATTTAAACTTAGTTATGGACGATGTTATGGAAAAGAATCCCGTTGATGAAATTAAATTTTTAATAGACAATTCAAAAAATCCTGTAAAATTTTTCAAGCATTCCGAACTTAATCACAAATTAAGCAAATCTCTAAAACAAGAAATAAAAACGCGTTGGAATTTATGCTTGAAAGCTTTATTATGCTTGAAAGCATTTGTGATGTTCAGGAAGAAATTAAAGTTTTACTTTTATCAAAAAATGAAGTAAAACGTATAGCTAATATTGACTTCGCTTTAATTGAAAGTCTAATTACGTTTTTAAAACCATTTAAAGATTGTTCTGACAAATTATCATCTGAAAAAGAGCCAAAAATACATATATATGCTTTATGGTATGAAAAACTAAAAAAACAATGTAAAATTGAAATATTCGATTCAAATGTTATAGAACAATTAAAAAAAAAAACTTTAAATTCTTTGGAATTGCGTTTTCAGCCAACTTCAGTACATTTAGTTGGATTATTTTTAAACCCTCCATTCAAAGAATTGAGTTGTTTACCTGAAGAAAAAAAAAATCATGTTTTGGAGACCGTTAAAAGCATGATGAATGAAATTTATGAAATCACAAGCGACACAGATGACGACTCAAAAATTGAAAACACTTCGCCAAATAGCAATAATGAATTTCAAGAGTATTTCGACAAAAATCAACCAAAAAAAATGAAACTTGACAAAAATCCTATAGATTAAGAAATTGATAAATATTTTGCCACAACTACTCGTTCAAACATGCCAATTTTAGATTTTTGGAAACAGGCAACTGACCTGAAATTATTGCAAGTGGTGGCCAAACAAATATTATGCATACCTGTAAGCTCTGCCACAAGCGAGAGAGTTTTTTCATCGTCGGGGAAAATATTAAATGAAAGGCGCACAAGATTGTCCAGCGCAAATCTCGATATGTTACTTTTTCTTTACAAAAATATGTAATTAAGATTTGGATTTTTTCATACCTATTATTCATTTATAAAATATGTAATTTATGTACTGTTTTGATGAAAACATAAGAAATACAAAATTGTATTTTTCATTTCTATTAATCCTTTATAAAAAAATGTAATTTAAGTACTGTTTTGAAGAAAACAAAGGAAATAAACAATTTTATTTTGTATTAAAATTTTTTTTTTCGGGCGGGCGGGTTGGTTGTTAAAATTTTTTTAGCTTTCGGGTACGGCTAAAATTGTCCTCTTCGGCCCATGGGCTGGGTCGGGTTGGGTTGAAAATTTCGGCCCATGCCCACCTCTACTCCAAACGAATGCAGGAATTGACAGTGGCGTTCCACAAGTTGTGTGCATGTTAGCCAGGTCGGTAGCTTTTGGTAGTCTAGTGATTCCTTCCACTTCTTCCGAGTGAGCTGATCACACTTGTCCATCACGATGGATTGAGCCATGCTGATCTACATCGTGATGGACAAGTGTGATCAGCTCACTAGGAAGAAGTGGAAGGAATCACTGGACTACCAAAAGCTACCGACCTCCGGTTTGCCGATGGACTCCAACGAGCTAAATATCGCAGATACCATATCAAACAGGCTGCGAAGCTGCTGACAGTTGGCCTTCTCAATCGGTTGTAGTGCGAACAATGCATCAATGGCTTCTTAAAAGATAAGAGTTGGATTATCGTACCGGTTCCTAAGTTTCTCTAGGGCCTTCGGAAAGTTCTCGCTTGTGACCTGGAATGCCTGAATGGTGTCTAACGCCGGCCCCTTAACGCAGCCCAGCAAGTAATTAAACTTTTCAATGTTTGACAATCCAGACTCACGCACGACAAGTTGTTCAAACGAATTGATAAAGTTCTTGCATAATTTCCGTCAAAGGTGGGCAACGACAACCTTGGCAACGATGATCTCACTGGCGGTGGGTGATAGTCTGGCGCAACCATACTGGTGTTTAAGTCACCTCCCAATTTGTCCTTTATGGATAGCTTGATTACTATGTACGTATCCTCCAAGTCTGCCCGTCCTTCATCATTTGGGTTAAGGTCTTCAATGTCAGCCTGAACACTTAGAACCTTCTTGAAATAGGTTTCCAAGATGCTTAAACGATACCGAAGCTCATCGTTGAAAATCGGCTTTTCCGTCTTTCCTTCCACCACAGATTTGATTCGAGCTATATTTCGTTTTACGTTGCTCCGTTGGCGTTTTAAATCTTCCAGAGTCGTCATTTTGTTGTGTTGTGTAATTGCACGCACACAGAATTAGAGGTTCAAACAATAACAAATCCAGGCAACAACAGCACGGACGCAACCAGGCAGCAGTAGCCAAAGCACAAATCAAACGGGGGAAGCGAAGGCGGCAGCAAAAGGTTGAGTGCAGTTTTTCCAAGGGAGAGAGAGTCAGCGACAATTCCGACGGAAGCGAATTCCGACGAAAGCGAAACGAAAAGAAGCGGTGGAATTCCAATAGATCACTGCGTTGACCTCTGGACCAGAGCAGGTAGCAGCAAAGGAGTGCAAGCGCCGTTGCTTGCGTTGTGGGTGACAAGCGAATGATAGAATTAACCGAGAACCGCGAGAGCAAAGCGATGGTGATGACCTCGCAATCGAGACGATAGATAATAGGTTTTCGGCAATTTCGACGGCAGCTGCAAAACTAAAAGAATACTGCAGTTGTTGTATTTGCAAATTATGTACCGACGAAAAGTGTTAGTAGAGATTGTATATAAATGTGAGTATTTTAATTGTTCACCAAGAATTAACAAACGGGCCATACGTTGGGCGCCAAAATGTTTGAACAAGAAGCGTATTTCTTGTTGATATTTATTTGTCTAATTGTGGAGGTGTGTTAAAACCAAGCAAGCGAATTAAAACCGAGCTGCAAGAAATAATAACGATGATGAAGTGCTGTTGAGTATCAGTCGACGACTACTTTATTGGGCTCTTAGTGCATGAGCACCGAGCATAAGCGAGAATAGTGAGAGCGTGCAATTGTGAGAGTACGTTTTGACTACGAGAGGTGTTTAACTACTTCTAAATTAATTGGGTGGACGAAGTTTGACCGAACACAAAACAATCAGAAACTTTATACCCGGTACTCAGTCAGTATATATACATATGTATGAGCGAACGATTTATGTAATTTATTATATGTTCGCATAAAAGGACGAATTAAATTTGGACAAAAAAATTATATATAAAAAAAATTGAGCGAACCCTATGGGAGATTTTTATATATTAGATGTTATCTGTTTCCATTTTTGTTTACATATGATTTTAACATCTGCTTCTACATTTCTACATGTACATGTATCACTACATACGAGACGTGGAAGTATTTGCGAGAGTGAGGGAATGAGTAAGCGCTTGGCAGGTGTTGCGTGAGGACTGAAATTTCATTGGTTCCACTTGTCTATAATAATGATCCGACCCGACCGGATCCAAATTCGGCAAGCTGGTAGATACGGTAATTTCCTATTATTCTACGTTTTTGGTTTTCCTTTATCTTCAAATTGTGTATGCAATTGTGTATTCATATGTGTATGTGTGGGCGGCAGGGGTCGGGGCGAAATTTTTAAATAAACTTGTAGTAGTGTGATAACACAGGAGACTGGATACAAAGCTTGGTTTCTCTAGCTTTCATAATCTCTGAGATCTAGGCGCTAATGAAGACGGACTATATCGACTCGGAAATTGATTTTGATAAAGAATATATATACTTTATGGGGTCGGAAACGCTTCCATCTGGGCGTTACACAAATCCACTATCACCAAAAATCGAATATACCCCTATACTCTTCGAGTACCGGGTATAAAACGAGGGGGAACGTTGTGAGCCGCGGCAAAGGCCGCGGCTCTACCGTATCACGGTACTTAGTCAGTATATATGTACATACATTTATGAGCTTACGATTTATGAAATTTATTATATGTTCGCAAAAGGGACGAATTAAATTTTGGGCAAAAAATAATATTTAAAATAAAAAAATTAAATCAAACCATTTTTTGAATTTTTATACATGTTTCCATTTTTGTTTACATATGCTTTTTACATCTGCTTCTTCATTTCAACATGTACATGTATAACTACATATTCGAGACGTACATGTGTGTACGAGACAGAAAGAGAGGGAATGAGAAGCTCTTGGCAGGCGTTGCGTAGCGACTGAAATTTGATTTGTTCCTTCTGACTATAATAGTAGTTCAACCTGATCAAGATTCGGCAATCTGTTAGACAAGGTTATTTTCCATGATTCTGCGTTTTTGGTTTTTTCGTATCTTTAAAATTGTGCATGCCACAGACTTTCGTCCTTTTTGTGGCCGCCCACAAAGGGCGGTGCGATATTTTAAAACACACTTGTAGTAGTGTGATAACACAGGAAACTGGATACAAAATGTGGTTGCTCTAGCTTTCATAGTCTCTGAGATCTAGGCGCTAATGGAGACGGACGGACGGACAGACGGACGGAAAGACAGACATGGCTATATCGACTCGGCTTTTGATGCTGATCAATATACTTTATGGGGTCGGAAACGCTTCGTTCTGGGTGTTACACACATCCGCTATCACCACAAATCTAATATACCCCTATACACTCCAGTACCGGGTATGAAATGCGCTACCTCTTTAAAAATACCAGATTTTAAATAATTCTGTAAAAAAATAAACCTAGAAAAAAACATAGTTCTTAAACAAACTTAAATCAGAAAAAATAATTTTGGGCCACAGCGGAAATGTCATTTTGACGAATGTAATTAGCATATATTTATAGAGTTATAGTTTGTATATTTGTATTACTCGTCATCTTGAAAGAGCGCCATATTTGGGATAGGTTAAGAATGACTTTAAAGCAAGTGAACCCTCCTATCGTCATACATTTACTTGAGAAGATTCGGAGAACCTGATTTTTTAAGTTGGTGCCTTAGCCCCATTTTTCTTTTCTGACCGAAGAGAGAAAATGTGTAAGCACGTGGCTGGGAATAGCGTAAACACTGCAATTTTGTTTGTTTCTTCTGGCTATAATAGAGATATGATCTGATCCAGATTCGGCAGTCTGCTGGATATGGTCATTCTCTGTGATTTTGGCATTCTCGTATCTTCAAAATTGCAGATGCAGATGTTCGTCCCTTAAGGGGGAGAGGAAACAAATTTGGAAACAAACGAATTCAATATGATATCAGAAGCTCACACAAAATTTGGTTGCTCTAGTTCTAATCGTCAAAGAAGTCGCTTCATCCAGTTCCACCACAAATCTATACTTTTCGAGTACTGGGTATAATAATATAGCAATATACTCTACGAGTTTCGGTATTAGGGACCCCTCTGCGCCTTCTCTCTAGCGACCTGAGTGTTCGCATCACGCTAGATGCAAACTCCGCGGTCGCTTCCCATGTCTTCGAGTCTGTTAGAATCAGGGATACCATATTCTCAATACCATATTCGACGCTGATTATAGCCCCTGCCGCTGCCTCCAACGCTATCGCTCGTGGTCATCTGTGCACTTGAAGACATGTCGCCCCCATTATGACCGTCCTACACGCCGGACTCAGTCCTCTGCCTCATGCCCGTAGCGCTATAGGTAGCTGTGGAAGAAGCCATGAGTACGCTCAGCGCCTGAGTACGATCGAATTCTGCCTACCCATGCTTGGGTTGTGCCTGTGGGTCCAGCTCCCTTCGGTTGACCTGTCTGCCTTGACTGACTGGGTCTGACATCTCTATATGAAGCTTCTTCTGGCAGTCTGTTTTTACTCGGCCATGATGCGTGGGTCCGATACCTTGTCCTGTTTGTCGGCGTGAACCTCCTTCCTCTCCCGAATTAGCTCCCTGATGAGAACGAGCCCGACGATGGCCAGCGCTTCTTCGTCCGAGATGGTCCGAAACGAGCACGCTCATTGCTCTTAACCTTAACCATAGCTTTTAACCTTCGCGGCTTCAGCCCAGGGGCTCTTTAAAGAACAAGTGCGCCAATCGTTGCCTCTATCTGCCCCGCTTAAAATTAAGCTCTCCAGTGCGCTAACGAAGAACTGGGGCATCAGCGTGTCCTGACGGTACGTCGTTCCCTGCCAGGGTGGGATTCCTCTCCCTCGAGCAGGCATGACCAGTTAGCACTGTATGGCAGGCAATGCGAAGGAGGCCGAGAAAGCGGAGAGAACGAGCTCCTTCATTGTCAGCGAAGTGCTTCAAGGCAAGAGATGAGCACGGAGGCGTGTCAGCCGGCTGTGAATTGCACGCAGGAAAGGCAACGTATGCGGAGGCCCAATAAACAGTAGCCCAAAAGGCGGCAGGCAATGCAAAGAAAACCGATTGAGTCGAGAATTCGGGTATACCACAGGGCAGCCCTCTAAGCCCCTTTCTCTTAAGACTCTTCATAAATTACCTGCCTTCTGTATTAACATAACCTCGAGTACTTATGTATGCGGATGATGTTAAGCTCTGTGTCCAAAATAGGGACACTTGTTTTCAATCTATGCTGCAATCCGATCTCGATTGATTTCAGTCATGGTGTTGTGCAAATTTATTATGCCTTAATGCTTCAAAATGTAAAGAAATGACTTTTTATCGCTCTAGCGCTTTTTTGGCTTCTTACACCCTTTGAGGTGGTTCTCATGGAAGATTTACCCGGGTTGATGATCTTGGTGTTCTATTAGATCCTCAGTTAAAGTTTTCAGAAGTTTTCGTGCTTGGGTTTATAAAGAGATGGTCAAAGAAATACGACAACCCCTATATAACAAAGACTCTCTACACCTCTCTAGTTCGTTCGATTTTAGAATACGGCTCTTGTGTATGGTGCCCTCAGTACAACGCAACGTACACCAGGACCGTATAGAATCAGTTCAGAAAAACTTTTTACTTTTGCTCTGCGCTGTCTCAACAGGGATGTGGATGTGAGATTGCCGTCTTACCCTAACAGATTGCTTTGCTTGGTGTAATTTTTGTGCACAACTTGATCAAGGGTGACGTAGATAGCCTTGACCTGTTGAGCCGCATAAACTTCACGATTCCCATTAGAAGCACTATAAACTATATTTCTTCCGCTTTGAAGATCCAATTATTCCTTGCATGAACCGTTTAGGGTCTCATGCTCGGATTATAATTCCCTCTTCCATAAAATAGCTACTACTAACTCCCATCCTAGTCTTAAACTCTCGTATACTCTCATATCTTTCACGTAATTAGAAATTGCTTTAGTAAGATTAGTTCTACTTGTCCTCGAATACTATTCTAACACCTATCTTTTCGGCACGTACTTGCCTGGGATTCGCGGCTAACAGCCTTCTGCGGTGTCGCTTGGCCCACTTGATGGTGCAGTCATTGAATATCAACGTCCTAAAGTAAAGTAAAGAAGGAGCTCTTTCCACGAATATTTCCTAAATTGTAATTGGGTAATAAATTCTCTTTAATTCACGTTAAAAATTAGGTATAGATGTCTGTATATATATATGTATGTATATGTATGTATTAGACGTCTGCATGAATGGCAAAAAAAAAAAAACACATTCAAATGTACAAAGTCAAAATTGAATTGAGTGAATACTTTAACAAAACGAAATGAGAATGAGTGAGTGACTGAAGTCGTGTTTCCCTCGGCTGCACAAAAATATACCCGAAAAGAAACGAAGCGAGTGAGTGAGCAGCAGAAGTAATTAAATGTTGTATATTGAATACATTCGAATATTGTCAGCTGTTTTCTGCTGTGTGTGTTATCTGCTAAAAGAAAGAGGAAAAAATAAAGAAATATGTGTGCAATGTATTTTTTGTTGTGGATTATTTAATTTATAGACGGTCACAACTACAAATTTTGTTAGTAAGACTAAAACACAAGCTTTAAACAAAACACAAAAACAACACGCTGGAATTTGCCGGCAAATACATACATACATACAAAGTGGCTACTCAAAGTATTCTGCGAACTACTTGAGTGCTTCGAATGTTTTCGAAGTTTTCATTTCCTTTTGCTCTTCTTTCGTTATACTCTGTCTTTCGACATGAGACACAAGATATTCTTTTTGCGAAACAGTAGTATACACATTCGTCTCATTCTGTCTTTTTCACTCACTCATATTCTACTCAATTCGAATGTACTCAATGCGGCTTTGTTATGAATGCATTCATGCAGACGTCTAGTATGTATATAAGGTAGGCTAATAACACTAGTCGACACGAGTTTTCCACTGTCGCCCAAAACAACTTTTTCTGACAGATTTGGATGCTTAAAAATTAAAAAAGATTGTTTTTTTCTTTTTCCAGGTTCCACGATAGGCTCCGTGGACGCTGAGTGCTGTCTCCTGGACTCCTTCTGTTGTGGGTTTGGCGAGACTAGGCTCCTGCTTCGACTCCACCACTGACTTTCTTTTAGGCGTGTTCCGTCCGTGGTTGGTCGCATCCATGCTCTGGTGTCCCTATGCCTTATCATCGTCGCTGCGAAGTTCATTCTACTTTCTCATCTCCCTTAGCCATATATTGCGACTCCGCAAGCCTAGGATGCCTTTCCTGTGTGCACTCACAGCCGACGGACACTCCTTCGTGCTCATCTCGTTCCTCGGAGCACTTCGCGAACTGTAGTAATCAGCAAATTAAAGGGAATTTCTTCGAAGATTATTTGGCTCAGTCACATTGTGAGACGTCCTACCATTTTTATAAGGGCCAAGCTTGAGCAACTCTTAAGTTATCTTTAAAGCTTTAACCGCTCTTAAGTTGGAACACCCATGCATGCAAGCGACGAACGGTGTGAAGCATAGACGGCAATCGTATAATTATAGAGTTAATCTATGCTGTGCAATAGGCGATCGTCTTACGCTGCTTAACCATCGTCTATTACTGCTTTATATACTCGATGAAAATGTATTTTATTTAACCATTTTTGTATTCGAACTCAGTGCTGCGCTTATAATACCGACCATATAATTCTGACTTACGTATTCTGGAAGCGTATACTCGGAAGTTTTAGAGCCTTTTAATATACTTAGGGATCGCTCAAATCTGGGAAAAGAACAAAAATAGAGCTTATATTCCTAAACTCTTCGAAAAAATCATCACTTCTCAGCTGCGACATTTTTGTAGTTCTGTATTCTGAATCACAGCATGGATTCATTAAACGTCACTCAGTTTCTACTAATCTCCTTGAATTTTCCACCTTTGTCACTTCGGGATTCGCTAAGCAGTGTCAAACTGATGTCGTTTATACTGACTTTAGTAAAGACTTCAACTCCGTCAATCATAATCTACTTATTCATAAACTGTCTCTTCTAGGGTTTCCGACTAAGCTTCTATACTGGACTAATTCCTTCCTATTGTCTCATGGGGGGTTCCTCAAGGTAGCCATCTGGGTCCCTTGCTATTTAAAATATTAATTAACGATCTTTCACAAATTTTATCTCATTCCCGTGTCCTAATGTATGCTGATGACGTTAAGCTATGTTTTTCCTACAGTGACCCCTTGTCCCCACTATCTTTGCAATCAGATCTTGATGCTCTTAACAACTGGTGCTTAATCAACATTTTACCTCTTAACATTTCTAAATGCAATATTATGACTTTTCACCGCAATAAGCCATACCTTTTCGATTACTCTATCAATAACATTATCCTACAACGCCTCTTTAAAGTTAACGACTTGGGCATTACCTTTGTACCTAATCAATGTTTCAACTCTCATATCTCTACTATCTCCAACAAAGCCAAAGGAGTCCTTGGATTTGTCAAAAGATGGTCTTAGGAATTCACAGACCCGTATACTACAAAACTTCTGTATGTTTCTCTGGTCCGGCCTATCTTGAAATAAGCTTCCTGTGTCTGGTCTCCTCACTACCAAAAATTTCAGGATATGCTCGAATCGGTACAAAAACAGTTCCTCATCTTTGCTCTCCGCGGACTCAATTGGGACCCTTCGATCCATCTCCCTTCTTAAGAAAGTAGGTTTCGCTTAATTATCCTCCACTCTCTTAAATCCCCAATCTGCCAAAGAGTTCTCTTCCTCTATAAGCTTCTCTTTGGGGAGGTCGAATCGACTGCCCTCACCAGCCTTATTAGTATTGCTGTTCCTTTTCGCCCGACTAGGCATTACTTTCCTCTTCATCTCCAACTCTGTCTTTCTAACTACTCGGATTATGAATCTTTCCGTAGCCTTTGCCGTAACTATAACCAATTTTTCCATCTGTTTTCCTTTGATATTAGTTCTAATATGGTCAAAATTATCTTAATCAATAACTTAATTTATTTTAAATAGTTCTAATTGGGAATTGTTCGGCTACCTGCTCTTCTCTAACCTAAATTTGGCTGTTGGTGGGCCCTTATCGGCTACTGAGCCGATAATCGGCCCCACCGGGTCTGAGTATTTGCATTAGCCCTTTCGTTTAATTAGTTGATATGTAATTTTACCCTTACAGTTTAACTGTACATTGTTAAACTTTAAACAAAAATAAACAATATATTTGCAAAAGGCATGTTTTTATACCAATGCCGTACACGTGCTAACATAGCAGGAAATTGCACCTTAGCTGCCCCATCGCGGTAAAGTTTGGAAAAGACTATAGTTTCTAAAACTACAACGTTAAGAAATATTGTCTGGGCCCTAAATTGACCCTCTTGCCAGACGATTCTTCAGTACGGCCTGAATCCGTATAAATCACCTCAGGCGATCTCAAGCCCAACATCAGAAGGACAAGGGTCATCGGTACAGAGCCTCGGAACCAGAGTTTGATTCAGCTACATTTATTAAATTATTTAATTCCTACGCATAGATATAAGAAGTGGAACGTAAATGAAATTGAATTGAAACTTTAGTGACACCACTCTCTAAGCTACGCGAATACATACATATGCACAGACGTGCACCTTAAACTTATCCTTCGTTTGTCTTCCTTTTGATTCTTTTTTCGTTCTTTTCTCGTTATTTTTTGCGATATTTAAAACAAAAACAACTGACTGATAACTAACTTCATATGCCGTTTGGCACCATCCTAAACGCCATTTTACCCCTAAAAACTGTTAAAAACACAGAATTTTGGTATTTTTGTAGGAAAAAAAAAAGTTACACGTCGGCTAACGGAATTTATCGGCGAAATTCGTCGAAATTTTCTGATTACTACAGTTAATGAAGTGCTCCGAGGAAAGAGATGAGCACGAAGGGTGTCCGTCGGTTGTGAGTGCACACAGGAAAGGCAACCTAGGCTTGCGGAGTAGCAATATATAGAGGCTCAAAAGGCGGCGGGCAATGCAAATGTGGATAAGCGAGATGAGAAAGTTGAATGAACTTCGCAGCGACGATGATAAGGCATAGGGACACCAGAGCATGGATGCGACCACCCACGGCCGGAACACGCCTAAAAGAAAGTCAGTGGTGGAGTCGAAGCAGAAGCGTAGTCTCGCCAAAACCCACAACAGAAGGAGTCAGGAGACAGCACTCAGCGTCCACGGAGCCTATCGCCATTGTCATACCTAAGGAGGCCGAGATATTTTGCTCAAGCCTATCTAAGCTCACTTTTATCGTGACTTTTTTAAGGAACATATATAGAACAAATATCGGAAAATGTTTTTTTTTTTTAATTTATACCTCTGACGTACTCTCGCTAAATTGAATTAAATCGCCTGTTTTATTTGTTGGAAGCAAGCCTGACCTCCGCAGGAGTTGTGAAGCGGAGTTTCGGCGGGCCATCCACAAGTTGGCGCCGGTACCAGTGGGTTGAAGCCTTGCAGGACTTCAACGGGGCCGGTGTTTCGGGATTTCAAATTTATATGAATTGTGTTTATGTTGGATGGATTGAATTGTATGCCGCCTCTATGTTAAGGAAACATACTAAGCCAACATGCTCGTGGAATGCAACTATAGCTGGCACAATGAAAGAATGGCATCGTATAACGCTCGAGAGGTTACCGGAACTCGAAAGGCTACAAGGGACTTTAAGGCAATCAGACGCCTCTTCAAGGAGAGCAAGCGCAAATGCTTTGAATAGCTCTGCGACCATACAGATGCGAACCCTTGGGGCTACGCATACAGGCTGGGAACGAAGATACTGCGAGTGTTCAGCGCACCACCTCCAATGTGTGCAGATCTGCTGGCAAACATAGTGGAAGCCCTATTTCCAAAGCAAGTGGTAGGCCAGAGGGTGATAGATGGAATTCCGCCAATTGAAGCCACCACAGAAGCAGAAGTTCTCGAAGCTCTAAAACAGACAAACCCACAAACGTATGTTGACTATTAAATACTGCATGTCCGAATGAATCTTTCCAGCCCATGAAAACGACAGTTCTTATACCCAAACGAAATAAGCCTACCGAGGAGTCATCATCGTACAGATCACTTTGAATGTTGGACACAGTACATAAGATCCTCGAACCTCGAAAAAACTGGGCTGTGAAAAGCAATATGAGCATAAATGATTGACGAGTCCTACGGTCAGCTGCCCCCGCCGAAGTAATATCTCGCGAACGTACTGCCGGGAACCGGGATAGGTGTTTTTGGTTTTAGAGGTGTTAAAGTTCCTCACTTCGGCTGAGTCGGCACTGAGCTTCGTCACACAACACAAAAAAAAAAAAAATAAATAAACAGATCTAAACGTATGCTGCTTTATGCTTATGCTTGATATGCTCGAAGTTTAGCAAGTATATATGTATGTGTTCATTAATGCAGATAATTTAGATTGTTTTAGGTTTTGGTTATCAGTTCATACGCGAGATTAATAAGAATGACTTTATAAGTAAAATTCGCGACTGAATTGCAAGGGCTGGCGGCCTAATTGCCGTTCTCTATGAGGCAACGCCTAAAGAGCGTGAGAGAGTGCAAGTAATGAGAGAGTTAGAGCAACTCGGGTTGCTACTAAGCCGAGTACGAAGAATGAATGTGAAGAATGTAAACAAAGTAGACGAAAGAAGGCCGCTGCCGTGCGTAAGCATATGCGGTTATACATGATTTTAAAGTGGGCATTGCAAATAACACACATCGGGACATTCATTTACCTTAGACCGCACAAATTGATATATTTGCTGCTATTTATGCTGCTTGATCCGACATACTCCCCCGTTGAAAGCCTCCAACAGCATCTTTAAGGGGCATCAGACACAGCTTGTTGACGGCTCGCTTGGTAATTCCAAATGAAGTCTTCAGAAAGGCGACTGGCGACTTGCTGGTAGAAGCTCGACCACCCTCGCCAATGGCCACTTCATAGGAGGAAGATTCTCATCCTTGACAAGGACCAAATCTGCCCCTGCTAAGCTGGGCTTTGTAGTACACCATTTTGAGAGTTGCTGAATCGAAGTGATGTACTCTTGTTTAAACCGGGACCAGAAGAGCTGGAGCAGGTATAAAACGCGCTGCCATCAATCCAAGCGATCGAATTTCAGCTGCGTGACGTCAGGCTAAGCGAACGAAGTAGGAGGGCCACCATTCAAAAAATGTGCTGGAGTTAGAACATCAAGATCGGCTGGGCTCTCTGGAAATGAAACTAAAGGACTTGAATTAATTACTGCCGTGATGTGGCATAATAACGTCCGCAGCTCGTCTAATCCAAGATCCAAGTTTCCTATCGCACGGTAGAAGTGGTTCTTTTCCGTCTTCAATGCGTCTTCCCATAGGCAACCAAAATGCGGGGAGCGCGGAGGAATGAAATGCCAGTCTATAGACTCAACTAAGCAAAAATCCAGCACAGCCTTGTCATGGTTATTGCAGAGGAAGAGCCGTATTAATTCCACCAGCTCATTTCTAGCGCCAACAAAATTTGTTGCGTTATCCGACCAAATTTGTTGCAGTTTCCGTCGGGTGCATATGAAGCGCTTTAGTCCATGAAGAAAAGCAAGTGTAGAAAATCCTTAATCAGCTCCAGATGAACCGCCTTCGTAGCGAAACAAATGAAGACACAGACGTAGCACTTGATTGAGACTTATTGCGTGCCATCCGTTTGTAGAAAAATGGCCCATAAAAGTTTATGCCTGTGATCTCAAAGACATGAGAACCGTCGAGGCGCTCCTTTGGAAGATCCGCAATAATATGCTCCAATACTCTAGGCTTCATTCGAAAGCATCTTACGCACTTGTTCACTGCCTTGGTTAGCGTCTTGCTCCCCCAATGGGCCAATATTAGGATCGAATGTGTCCAAGCAAAGCTGGAGGTCCAGAGTGGAGATTCCGCTCATGAAAGTGAGAGATTATGGAAAGAGTTAGTGGATGACTGCTGGGCAGGATAATTGGATGACGGCCATCAAAATCCTTCGTTGGATTTTCTTCAGTCTTCAGTCTTCAGTTCTTCAGTCGACCATCAACCCTGAGCAGACCAAACTGATCCATGAATGGCGACAACGATGCAAGTGAGCTAGATGGGGAAACTGATCCCCTTGACCGCAGCGACTTCATGTCCTCCCATAGCTGAGTGCGCTGGACTAGTCGCAGCAACAACTGTGTTCCATGCTCAATGTCCGAGACAATCAGTCCGGGATGCCGAATGCGATTGCAAAACTTGTAAATGTATCCGAAAACGCGTTGCAAGGAACCAAACGAGTTTGCATACTTGGAATCAGCTACAAGTCAATGTAGGGAGATTTTGCCCGAAGGGCACTCCGGCGAAGCTCAAGGGCTGGCTTATCCGGTAGTACCGTGGGCGGCCAGTCATCTGAGGGGCCGCAAAGAAATGGAGGTCCATGAGCCCAAAGGGCAGACTCCTTCAGCTCAGCCGGAAGAGCCCCTCGAGAGAGAATGTCGGCTGGGTTTAACACTGTGGGAACATAGCGCCATGTCATGTTGTCGGTCATTTCCTGAATCGTTGCTACTCTATTTGCGACAAATATATTAAATCTTGACGACTCGTCCCGAATCCAGGAAAGTGCAACCGCAGAATCACACCAACAGTAACACCTTCCCTTGAAGACATTCATTCCGGATATTTCAGATATGAGCCTAGCCAGCAACTCCGCTCCACAAAGCTCCAACTTTGGCACCGTAAGTGTCTTCAAAGGAGCAACACGAGATTTGGCACAAAGTAAGTGACTGCTGGAATGCTGACCTTTTGACACGACATATATGCATGCACCATAAGCCTCAATGCTGGCATCGCAGAATCCGTGAATTTCTAGCTCGGAGTCTGGAAGGAGGACAAGACGAGGAAATTCAAGTCGACGAATCTGGCCAAAACTGCTGCATATTTCCTGCCACTCGGTACTCAGTGAGGCTGGGAGGCTTTCATCCCAGGCTAACTTCTCTTTGCACAAACGCTGAAGAAAGATTTTTGATTTAGTAATTAAAGGACCAGGAAGTCCGAGAGGATCGTAGAACCGCGCTATGGTTGATAACACAGAGCGCCTGCAGGGATTCGGAGACGATTCTAGGGCCGAGAACGAAAATAACAGTTTATCAGAAATCGGATCCCAAGCGAGTCCTAGCGTCTTAGTAAAATGGCTGCCATCATCGAACTTTGAGTAAGTTTCCTTGTCCTCATCAGGAACTCCATCCAGCACGGTGGGAACGTTCGAACACCATTTCCTCAATCTGAACTGACCCCTAGACAGGATTCCAGCAGTTTGCTGACGAATACGGATGGCCTCTTCCTGAGATCTGGCGCCAGATATTAAATCATCCACGTAGAAGTCACGGCGAAGAACTTCAGCTCCAACTGGAAAATCTGCCTGCTCGTCGGTTGCCAACTGGTGCATCGCTCGCACAGATAAATAGGAGGCAGGCTTCGTCCCATAAGTAACGGTGTCCAGTTGAAACACGCGCAAGTCATCTTGCGTGGAGTTTCTCCACAGAATACACTGCAAGTTGCTGTCCTCGGGCGAGACTCGTACACACCGATACATCTTACAGATATCTCCCGTAATCGCAACTGCGTATGAACGAAATCGAGCAATAATATGAAAGAGTTTAGGTTGTATTACGGGGCCAGCCATTAAAACATCATTCAAGGAATAGCCAGATGACGTAGAAGCGGATCCATCAAAAACGACCCGAAGCTTGGTCGTAGAACTATCTTCTTTCAAGACGCAATGGTGAGGCAGAAAATATCGGCAGTTGCTGATTGATTGGGCAGGAACAGGAGACATATGACCTAAGTCAAGATACTCATTTATGAAGGCAGCATACTGAGCCTTCACCTCAGGGCGACGATTTAACTTCCGCTCAAGGGACAGGAATCTGCGACGCGCTTGATTGTAAGATTCTCCCAGGAGATCCAAACTTAGCTGGAAGCCGAACACAATAATCGCCATTCTCTAATCGACGGACATGCTGGACAAAATGCGCTTCACAATCCAGCTCTTCCTTGGTAGCCTTTACTATTGGTTCGATGCAATTCTCAACCTCCCAAAACCTCCGAAGAAGCACTTCAAGTTGCTCGTCTGGATTGTTATCCGGAGCGTGAGCCACCATTAAAGACGACCCATTTAAACGAGAAGAGCCTCCAGACACTCCATCCCAAGCGAGTTTTCTGAATTGAAGGCAATCCTGGCAGTAGTTTGATCTGGCCAACACAAAGGAAATCGTAAAACAGACTTGCTCCAATTAACAGATCGACGCGCTGAGGCCTATAAAACTCCGGATCCGCTAGTGGTATGTTCGCCGGAATGTTCCAGTTATGAGTGTCAATTCCAAAGCATGGCTGACGATCAGTTATGTTAGAAGCTACGATAGCAGTTACGACAGCTGAGAAATCAGATGAACGAGAATGCAGGCTAACACTGACTGAATATCCATCGGTCATCGGCCAATTCCCGAAACTGCAGTTGATGACTTCCTTTTCCGAAGCTGAAGCTGATTGGCGAAACGAGAAGTTATCAGATGCAACTGGGAGCCGGAATCCAGCAATGCTCTGCAGGGAACTAAAACTCCGGAACGATTTTTTACCAAAACTGTGGCAGTGGCAAGTAGAACAACATTATTACTTAGACCTTGGGCTATAAGTGCAGACGAAGTAGGCGCTGAAGTAGAGGATTCAGTGGTAAGCTGAGCCGGATTAGAAGGAGGGAGCGCAAACGGAGACTGAGCATCAGTTGACTGACCTTGGACTGCAGCCGAATCAGGGTTACTGAAATGAAGCGTAGTATGATGCTTACAGCCGCAGATACGACAGTGGCTCGAGGTGCACTGGCTTAATCGGTTTCCTGTTCTAAGACAATTAATGCAAAGGGACAGTCGTTTGGCTTCTTTGTGGCGATTTTCGGGGGACAGTGCCTTGAACTTCGGACAGTACTGGACTTCGTGAGCGCTGTTACTGCAGAGCACGCAGCCTGAGAAGGTTTGGCTCGTTGCAACTAAGGTGGACCTGGAATTCTTATATCTTCTATTCTTGCCCACCTGACTGCTCGGCGCATAGGTTGCCCTAGCAAAATCCACTGTCTCCAATGATCTGCATCGCTGTTTCAGGAACGAGGCCACATACTCCCATGACGGAATCGAGTTGGCATACGCTGGCTCCTCAAATCGCTCCTCCCACTTGGCTTGGATTGCTGGATCAAGTTTACGAAGCAGCTCCTGCACGATAATGCATCCTGCGATCTGCTCAGAAGTTCCCAAACTCTGAAGCGCACGCATATGAGCGTTGAATCCGTCCGACAGCTCTCGAAGCATTACCACTGAACCACTCTCGACAGCCTGGAGCACTAGGATCTCATTGATGTATGCCTGAAATACTAAGCGTCGATTATTAAACCTTCTTTCCAATAATTCTAAAGCCACGTTATAATTGCCATCCGAAATTTCCAGCGACCGCACAGTCTCCAAAGCCGCATCACGCAGACAGAAACGCAAATGCTGAAACTTCTCTACATTGGTTAGATCAGGATGATTATCTATGATGGTTACAAACGTGGAGTTGAAGTCGGTCCATTTAGCATATCGTCCGCTGAAATTGGAAGTTGTATAGGAGGCAGGGATGGTACCTGTCTACGTCGAGGTAGAAATTGCGAGCCGGCAAAATCAGCGGTGATGTTTCCTCCAGCCATGGTAGAATGAAGAGGGATGTGTCCGCTACTCTTTGCTATTTCCCGCATAATTGACGCCTTCACAGTAGTGGCAAGCGATTCGAACATATCACCTAATCCACTGTGAATCTCGGCTTGATCCAATTCCTCAAGCTCGGTGTGGAGCATCTCAAACTTCCCGATCAGCTTATCGAGTTGCTCTTGTTTTACAACGAGCATATAATAGTCTGACATCTTTTATATATCTTATCATATCATATATCTTATCTTATCCTATCATATCTTTTCCGCATAGCTCCGTGGATTTAAGCTTTAAAAATGACACCCTGTTTTGCTCCCTAGCAATTGGAATTTCGTTAGCAGCGTCGGCAGCTTAGCAAACGTTTACTGCGGGAAGATGAACGCAAAGAGTACCACGCGTAATAACAGTCTCTAGCGGGAAGACCAATGCAAAGAGGAGCGCAAGCACTAGAAAGCAACGACCAAAAACCGCAAGCAAAGTTATGTGCAATACCAATATGCACGGGCCGGTATGGGAATCGTTTCTTGAGGGAAGATGTAAACAAAGATCACCGAGCGTAATAGACGATAAGAAATGAGAGCCGTAAGCTGACAGCTGCAAGGGAGGCCGGTGTATACATGTATGTATGATGTAGTATATTATGTGGCTGATGACACTGATTGAATTGGCAATTCAAATAATGTTTTATTGTAGTTTGTGATTGCACTGGTCACCAATTTGAAGCTATTAAACATTTTCAATAGCTGTTAAATTTAATAAATAAATACAGAAAGTGTGTTGGTTATGGGCACAATTTCTATGGACATATACATATATGTATATTGAGTAGTGTGTGTGCGTACGATAGATAGATATATAGATAGCACAATTATCCCGATGGGTTTTAGTTCAAAATCGAAACTGACTTGCAAGGGCTGACGGCCTAATTGCCGTGCCCTTTGAGGCAACGCCTAAAGAGCGCGAGAGAATGCGATTAATGAGAAAGTTAGAGCAGCTCGGGCTGCTGCTAAGCCGAGAACGAAGAATGATTGCGAACAAAGTAGACGAAAAAAGGCCGCTGTTGTGTATAAGCATTTTTTTTTCTTAAATTTTGCGCGTGTCACTAGCACTTTTTTTTTGGCTACACATACACAAAGAACCTTCACCAAATAAATAATGGAATTGTAATACTTAGCTGGCAGTTTCTCTGTAGGAAACTCGCGCTTGAAAGCCGAAGGATTGGAAAATGGAAGATCCGAAGAACACGACTTTTTCAGTCGTTAGACTAAATTTTTTTTCCTCGATTTGTTTTAAGAACTAGGTTGTGGTCCCAGTGTCTCACTGACTAAGCAGAAAAAAAATCAACCAAATCATTCGAAACAATAGAAGTGCAGTCCAGAGCTAATCCGCTCGAACGAATACGTGTGTTACATACATGTACATTAGTACCTCTGCAAAGCCCCAGAGAAAGAAAGATGAATAAACATCGAAAACCCATCCTCCTTAATCTGTGCGGTTCCAAAAGTTGTAAATATGAGCGTGACGCAACCGTTTTGGGAAAATTACCTTATTCCTATTTCCGGCTATTTCCGGTTTTATTCAAAATTAGAGTTGACTTAGATTCTGGAATTGCATAAAAGTCACGTTAGATTGGACAACTAGCAGCAAAACGAAAAAGCTTTTGCCGGAACTTGTAGGTACCAACAACCAGCTGATCCAAGCAACGTTCAGTGAACTTTTACCACGCTAAGCAAAGCCCGCCTGCTGTTCGTACTAAAAGCTTCGAATCGGCGTATTGGCGGTTTTGATGAAAAAAATATAACGTGAACTAAGAATTTGGTGCTTTCAGTGCTACGTACAAAAACCATTGCAAAGCTAACCTCAAGGCGTCTGATATATGAAATATGAAAATATGAAAAGATCTGAGTACCTACACTAATCCAATACTAATTCCCCTCGAATACTTACTCAGAGTTTCGTTGGAAATCGAAGATAAATAAATGTTTTTTTTAAATTTTCCTATGTTGAAAAAAGTTGGAGCTTTTCAAGCTCGGCAGCAACCCGGCAGTGAGCCTTTGCAATGCAGAGCAGGCAGGTCAAGCTATTTCACTTTTAATTTCAATTCAATTTAAACTAAAGTTTCAATACCCCTCCCACACAGAGACACCAGCTACAAAAGATCTTTCGCCGCGAAAACAAACTGAAAGTGTGCATTATAATTATATATTTATGGTCTATGTTAATGTCCCCGAGGCTCTACATTATACTAAGTCAGTATATATTTTATATATTAATATATATAAATCAGATACGTTAGCTTACATCTTAGCACAAGAAGAGCACAAGAATCTCAAGAACATCGTGACGAACGTCTGAAACTGACTATTACTAGATCAAGAGCAGCACGAGAACTAAACATAGATACAGTATGACTATAAAAACGACAGAGGCGACGGACAAGCCGCTCATTAGCACGGAGTCACTGGGAGTCATTCAAAAATTGCTATCGGCCCGATAGATAAATTATGTCAATATTGTCAGGCATTGAAATTTCGGAATAATAAACCAGTTATGTGCTGCGCATCGGGATGAGTTTTGCTGTCATCTCTATCCACTCCGCCGGAACCTTTAATTTCCCTTCTTGCCGGAGTTTCAAATTATTCAAAATTATTTTTTTCTCGACGACAACGCTCCAACTGTTGATGGGGTTGCTGCACTCCAATATCTATTAATATTTTGGCAAGGACAGGATGAATATCACCTTTACATCAAGCAGCGTGATCCAAAAACCGGTAAATGTGGCAATTAACTATTTATTTTTTTACTGTATGTACTGATTTCGTATTTTTTTTTTTTAGGAGTTAATAGAAATAAAAAATTTGATTCAATGAACTACTACGTACACTGATTGATGGTTTGCCTAAATCAGGACAACTATATCCTTCGATATAGTCAGCTATTTCATCAATACATTATTCATAAGGTTGAAAGCGAACGCTTACGATTTATTCGATGCAACCAGGCTAAATTACGCTTGGAAGAATATATTCACATACGAGATGCTGTTGCTGGAAACATCGACGGCATTTTAAATTTCAATGACTTCGGTAATGCTTTAATTTTACCTTCATCGGCATCATCGGCAGTCCAAGGAACATGCAGAAATACATACAAGATGCGATGACTTACGTACGACATTACGCCCGACCGGATTTTTTATTACATTCCAATGTAATCCGAATTGGGAAAAGATGCAATCTTTACTATTACCAGGACAACAAGCAATTCATCGTCAAACAAAAATTAAAATTCGTAATTAATTTTATTGTTAAATATTTGGTTTCACACGTGTTGGCTGTATTCGATTAAGTGATACAAGGGAGGTTTGCCTCATGACTACATTTTAATTTGACTTCAAGATAAAATTCGTCCAGAAGAAATTGATTAAATAATTTCAGCCGAAATTCCAGACACATTAATTGATCAAGAATTATTTGATATTGTTTCCAAACATATGATCCAAAGCCGCATACGAATTACACTACGGTTATCCAATGTATCGACGTAGAAATGCTGAGAATGGTGGCCACACATTCACTTGGCGACTGCCGAATTATCCAAATCAATTATACTCGACAAAATTCAACTTTTTTTTGATATAGGTAGTGCTTCTATTTTTCACATAACTTAAGTTTCCTACAACTGGTCATATTGAACTTTGCAATTAAAAAAGCTGACAAATGCAGCTATAAATCATTCAGACATTTTGTAGCTGCAACTTAACGTCTGGGAGATATTAAGCTCCCAAATTGAAATTTCATAATTTTTTTTCGGTATTTTTCCCCAACTTTTGACCTTGAAAGCTCTGGAAAAGTCGAAAACAAATATTTTATTGCTAACATTTTTAGTTTTAGATAGATACATTAATTAAGTGCACTACTCCTGCAGAGGTCAGGCTTGCTTCTAACAAATAAAACAGGCGATTTAATTCAATTTGGCAAGAGTACGTCAGAGTACGTCAGAGGCATAAATTAAAAAAAAAATTCAAGGTAAACTTTTTCCGATATTTGTTTTATATATGTTCCTTAAAAAAGTGACGATAAAAGTGAGCTTAGATAGGCTCGATTTTGAGCCAAACATACTCCTTCAGGTATGCCAATGGCGATAGGCTCCGTGGACGCTGAGCGCTGTCTCCTGACTCCTTCTGTTGTGGGTTTTGGCGAGACTAGGCTCCTGCTTCGACTCCACTACTGATTTTCTGAAAAAAAAAAAAATCTCCCTTAGCCACCTTTGTATTGCCTGCCGGCTTTTGAGCCTCTATATATTGCGACTCCGCAATCCTAGGTTGCCTTTCCTGTGTGCACTCACAGCCGACGGACACTCCTTCGTGCTCATCTCGTTCCTCGGAGCACTTCGCGAACTGTAGTAATCAGCAAATTAAAGGGAATTTCTTCGAAGATTATTTGGCTCAGTCACATTGTGAGACGTCCTACCATTTTTATAAGGGCCAAGCTTGAGCAACTCTTAAGTTATCTTTAAAGCTTTAACCGCTCTTAAGTTGGAACACCCATGCATGCAAGCGACGAACGGTGTGAAGCATAGACGGCAATCGTATAATTATAGAGTTAATCTATGCTGTGCAATAGGCGATCGTCTTACGCTGCTTAACCATCGTCTATTACTGCTTTATATACTCGATGAAAATGTATTTTATTTAACCATTTTTGTATTCGAACTCAGTGCTGCGCTTATAATACCGACCATATAATTCGGACTTACGTATTCTGAAAGCGTATACTCGGAAGTTTTAGAGCCTTTTAATATATTTAGGATCGCTCAAATCTGGGAAAAAGAACAAAAAATAGTGCTTATATTTCTAAACTCTTCGAAAAAATCATCACTTCTCAGCTGCGACATTTTTGTAGTTCTGTATTCTCTGAATCACAGCATGGATTTATTAAACGTCGCTCAGTTTCTACTAATCTCCTTGAATTTTCCACCTTCGTAACTTCGGGTTTTTCTAAACAGTGTCAAACTGATGTCGTTTATACTGACTTTAGTAAAGCCTTCGACTCCGTCAATCATAATCTACTTATTCATAAACTGTCTCTTCTAAGGTTTCCGACTAAGTTTCTATACTGGACTAATTCTTACCTTTGTAGCCGTTTTCAACGTGTTGAAGCACTCCTCTCTCTCTAAACCTGTTATTGTCTCTTCGGGGGTTCCTCAAGGTAGCCATGTGGGTCCCTTGCTTTTTAATCTATTTATTAACGTTCTTCCTCAAATTTTATCTCATTCCCGTGTCCTAATGTATGCTGATGACGATAAGCTATGTTTTTCCTACAGTGACCCCTTGTCCCCACTATCTTTTCAATCAGATCTTGATGCTCTTAACAACTGGTGCTTAATCAACATTCTACCTCTTAACATTTCTAAATGCAATATTATGACTTTTCATCGCAAAAAGCAATACCTTTTCGACTACTCTATCAATAACATTATCCTTCAACGCCTCTTCAAAGTTAACGACTTGGGCATTACCTTTGTACCTAATCAATGTTTCAACTCTCATA
The DNA here is from genome assembly GCA_035041765.1 of Drosophila algonquin. NCBI lineage: Eukaryota > Metazoa > Arthropoda > Insecta > Diptera > Drosophilidae > Drosophila > Drosophila algonquin. The sequence continues at coordinate 43,120 of JAWNKY010001860.1, forward strand.
TTTCTACTATCTCTAACAAAGCCAAAGGAGTCCTTGGATTTGTCAAAAGATGGTCTAAGGAATTTACAGACCCGTATACTACAAAACTTCTGTATGTTTCTCTGGTCCGGCCTATCTTGGAATAAGCTTCCTGTGTCTGGTCTCCTCACTACCAAAAATTTCAGGATATGCTCGAATCAGTACAAAAACAGTTCCTCATCGTTGCTCTCCGCGGACTCAATTGGGACCCATCGATCCATCTCCCTTCTTAAGAAAGTAGGTTTCGCTTAATTAACCTCCACTCTCTTAAAACCCCAATCTGCCAAAGAGTTCTCTTCCCCTATAAGCTTCTCTTTGGGGAGGTCGAATCGACTGCCCTCACCAGCCTTATTAGTATTGCTGTTCCTTTTCGCCGACCTTGCCATTACTTTCCTCTTCATCTCCAACTCTGTCTTTCTAACTACTCGGATTATGAATCTTTCCGTAGCCTTTACCGTAACTATAACCAATTTTTCCATCTGTTTTCCTTTGATACTAGTTCTAATATGGTCAAAATTATCTTAATCAATAACTTAATTTAATTTAAATATCTCTAATTGGGAATTGATCGGCTACCGTAGTTCTCTAACCTAAATTTGGCTGTTGGTGGGCCCTTATCGGCTACTGAGCCGATAACACTACTCGACAAATTTCAACTTTTTTTCCGCTGTCTCCAAAAATGACTTTTTCTAATAGATTGGGAGATTTAAAATTTTTTAAGAATTATGGTTTTTTTTCATGGAGTAGTTTTTTTTAAAGAATTTTTAAAAAATCTGGTATTTTTTGTCATAGGTAGTGCTTCTATTTTTCACATAACTCTCGTTTCATACAACTGGTCGTATTGAACTTTGCAGTTAAAAAATGCTGATAAATGCAGCTATAAATCCGACTCAAACACTTTGTAGCAGAAACTTAACGTCTGGCAGATATTAAGCTTCCAAATTGAAATTTCATAATTTTTTTCGGTATTTTTTACCCGAAATTTTGACTTTGAAACTTCAGGAAAAATCGAAAAAAAAATAAATGAATGGCCTGATTTTTGATTTTAGATAGACACATTAATTACGCGTCGTTTAAGGTATCGCTTATTAAATTATAAAATCAAACGGCTAAGTTATAACCGTTTGACCAAAACGACCCAAATCTCATTTTATCTGAAAAAATACCGAAAAATACTTGAATTTATTTAAGTGTTATGATACTTAAATATTTTTATTGTTATTGCTTGTTACTAAACTTGTTACTTGTAACTTGTTGTTTCTAAACTTTCCTCACTGCTGTCAACAAATAACCTCCAATCGTTTGGGTCGTAATCTTCACCCAGTTCCTTGAAGAGGCCGAAAATGTCGTGACAAACGCACATGTCATCCTTCGTCACATAAAACTGTGCGTGAACCAAGTGACGCATCCGGAATGAGTTTTTTGACAACTTCCTTCAATAAACGGGCATCCTTTAAAATAGATCCAAGAATCTGAGCTTTACTTTTAGGAACTTCCAGGATCCTCACCAAATCGTTCAATTGTTCCTGTGAAAGTGGCTTGCAAAATTTATATTCTCCTGATTGGTCATTACTTGAATCCGTTTTTCCATGCGACGAAGAAGACTCTCTTTTTTGCGTTTAAATGGCGATATTTCCTTCAAAGGAGGAGCAGGAAGCGTAAAGCCTTGACGAGACTCTTGCAGGTATTTATATTTCTCACCTACCCCAAACCCAGTTTTTTTCGAATAAACAAAAGAAACATTCAGTGCTGTGATTTTTTGGTTTTCTCCATAGCATTGGAGTTCCAAATCGAAATTGTTTTCTAAAAAAAAATGTGCAAGAAAAAAGTAATGCTTAGTATTTTTTGTACACTTTATAGCTTCTGATTTAGGGTAACTTACTTTTCCTCTTTATTAAATGCTGTTAAATTCAATTTGCAAGTTTTGCATATACACCTTTTAGCCCACTCTTCGCCAATACTTTTGGGCCACATCTTATAGTTTTCCTTATACTGTTCTTGGAACTTTTCGGTAAAAACGATTTTTTCTTCTTTGCTGGTCATATACTTTCCACATATGTAGAAAAACGAGTCTGCTCGGTAAGCACATGAAGACGACCGGCTTGAGTTGTCCATTTCAATTAGAAACAAGTGGTATTTTTCGAAAACACACGATCGTATTCTGCTGGAAGTCAGAACTACACTGAGGCAGGGATACTATAGGTACAGAGTTATATATCCTTTTTATACCCGGTACTCGAAGAGTAAAGGGTATATTAGATTTGTGGGGATAACGGTTGTGTGTAACGCACAGAAGGAAGCGTTTCCGACCCCATAAAGTATATATATTCTTGATCAGCATCAATAGCCGAGTCGATATAGCCATGTCTGTCTGTCCGTCTGTCCGTCTGTCCGTCCGTCCGTCTTCATTAGCGCCTATATCTCAGAGACTATTAAAGCTAGAGCAACCAAATTTTGTATCCAGTCTCCTGTGTGATCACACTACTCCAAATGTGTTGCAAAATTTCGCCCCGCCCCTTTCCGCCCGCACAAAGGACGAAAGTCTGTGGCGTACACAATGTTGAAGATACGAGAAAACTAAAAACGCAGAATCATATAGAATGACCATTTCTATCAGAGTGTTGAATCTGGATCAGATCGGATCATTATTATAGCTACAATGAAGAAAACCATTTCGAAAGTCATCATTCCCTCTCGCTCTCTCTCACACGCGGCCCTGTCTGCTTTGCTTATTCGTATAAATGAGCGCCTAGTTCTCAGAGACTATAAGAGCTAGAGCAACCAAACTTTCTATCCAAGCTTCTGTGATACCGAACCAGCACAAGTTTGTTTTAAAATTTTGCCACGCCCCCTTCCGCCCCCACAAATGACGAAAATCTGTGGAATCCACAATTTTTAAGATAAATGAAAACCAAAAACGCAGAATCGTGAAAAATTACCATATCTACCAGATTACCGAATCTGGATCAGATCGGATCAATATTATGGCCAGAAGAAACAAATTAAATTTCAGTGGCTACGCAACGCCTGCCAAGCGCTGACTCATGCCCCCTCCCTCTCTCGCTCTGTCCTAAACACTTGTACGTCTCAAATATGTAGTTATACATGTCATGTAGAAATGTAGGCGCAGATATACAAAGCATATGTAAACAAAAATGGAAACATGTATAAAAATTCCAAAAAATTCATTTTTTTAATTTAAATATTATTTTCGTCCCTTTTGAGAACATATAATAAATTTCATAAATCGTAGGCTCATATATGTATGTATATATATACTGACTGAGTACCGGGTATAAGGTAGAGCCGCGGCCTTTGCCGCGGCTCACAACGTTCCCTCTCGTTTATGAATAGCTTGAAGGAGAAAGGTCAAATATCTGCGGGACCAGCACCTGTGAAGGAAAAAGGTCAACATTTGACCCTAACAGGTATATTTATGTATATTTATCCTCACCAAGGCTTAGGTATAAGGAATAAAACTGTCCACAACACTTACACCCCAAATAAATATGACCAGGTAGGATATATATCCGATATATATCAATACCTAAGACTCGGTAAAACCAAAATTACAGGTCCTTTTTGTTTTTTGCAATCCCATTTTGGAAGTTGGACCAAAAACGTACCGGACGGTATTTTTTCAGGTAAAAGTCATTTTGGGTCGTTTTGGTCAAACGGTTATAACTTAGCCGTTTGATTTTATATTTTTATAAGCGATACCTTAAACGACGCGTAATTAATGTGTCTATCTAAAACCAAAAATCCAGGCATTCATTTATTTTTTTTTCGATTTTTCCTGAAGTTTCAAAGTCAAAATTTCGGGTAAAAATACCAAAAAAATGATGAAATTTCAATTTGGAAGCTTAATATCTGCCAGACGTTAAGTTTCTGCTACAAAGTGTCTGAGTCGGATTTATAGCTGCATTTATCAGCTTTTTTAACTGCAAAGTTCAGTACAACCAGTTGTATGAAATGTGAGTTATGTGAAAAATAGAAGCACTACCTATGACAAAAAATACCAGATTTTTAAAAATTCTTAAAAAAAAAACTACTCCATGAAAAAAAAAACATTCTTCAAAATTTTTAAACATCCAAATCTATCAGAAAAAGTCATTTTTGGAGACAGCGGAAAAGTCGTGTCGACTAGTGTAATCAGCCCCACCGAGTCTGAATATTTGCATTAGCCCTTTCGTTTAATTAGTTGATATGTAATTTTACCCTTACAGTTTAACTGTACATTATTAAACTTTAAACAAAAATAAACAATATATTTGCAAAAGGCATGTTTTTATACCAGTGCCGTACACGTGCTAACATAGCAGGGAAATTGCACCTTAGCTGCCCCATCGCGGTAAAGTTTGGAAAAGACTATAGTTTCTAAAACTACAACGTTAAGAAATATTGTCTGGGCCCTAAATTGACCCTCTTGCCAGACGATTCTTCAGTACGGCCTGAATCCGTATAAATCACCTCAGGCGATCTCAAGCCCAACATCAGAAGGACAAGGGTCATCGGTACAGAGCCTCGGAACCAGAGTTTGATTCAGCTACATTTATTAAATTATTTAATTCCCTACGCATAGATATAAGAAGTGGAACGTAAATGAAATTAAATTGAAACTTTAGTGACACCACTCTCTAAGCTACGCGAATACATACATATGCACAGACGTGCACCTTAAACTTATCGTTCGTTTGTCTTCATTTTGATTCTTTTTTCGTTATATTTAAAACAAAAACAACCGACTGATAACTAACTTCAGAAACAAAATATGTTTGGCACCATCCTCAATGCCATTTTACCATTAAAAGACGTTACAAACACAGAATTTTGGTATTTTTGTAGGAAAAAAAACGGTTATACGTCGGCTAACGGATTTTATCGGCGAAATTCGGCATATGAAAGTTTGGTCAAACGGTTATAACCTAGCCGTTTATTTTTTTATTCTTATAAGCGATACCTTACACGACGCCTTATTAATGTGTTTATCTAAAACCAAAAACTTGTGAAGCACATATCAATGTCGGGCTTTGCAGTTCTGTAAAATCAATTAAGTACATATGTAAATATGTAAGCAAAGGCAGTGATTTTTCCATACTTGAAGTACATAATATAATTAACAATGACGAAATAGCACGATACCAAATGGACAGATACAGTGGCTACAGCTTAAAGTATGCAGTATGCCTTTGTGCGCGACTGGGAAGATGGTTATTTTCTTGCAAATGAACTTAGGTCTAGGTACTTCTATTACAAAAATGATTAATTTCTTATTAGGTAGTGCCCTCACATTCGCAGCGCCTAATAGTTGGGTTACGCTGATATCTGTGGGACTTTTTCTCAAAATCGCCTCTAGGTCGTCACTGTCGATGATGGCTGGATTTACGATTTTTATTTTTGCCAAGGTGGTGTCGATTATTATGTTCTGTAATTCAAGCGTCAAAATTCTATTTCTGGTTAGAAGGTTCATAGGTGGGAATTGTTAATTTCCTCATTTATGTTTACTTTTAGCAATTTATTCACGGCTTCGGTGAGGGCATCGATTTGTGTTTGAGTTCTCGAGTTGATAGTTATCTCTACTTGTCCGTTTGATGGGCTGTGCAACGGTGGGGCATTTGCTACATCGACGTTGAATTGGTTCTTCAATAAGGGCCGAATGGTCTCAGAATTGAAGGCTGGCTCATTGTCTTAATAAATGGTCTTTATGGCTGGGAAGATGTTCACCAGTTGCACAATTGGTATTTTAACGTCTGTTATTGTGCGCGAAGCGACTTGTTGCGTTATTGCAAATTTTGAAAATTTGTCAATCGCGGTTAGGAAGTGTTTTCCTGCGGTGGAAAATGTGTCGATATGAATCAACTCGCCTACTCTTGCCGGTATCGGCGTCACCCCTAATTCTTGCCTTCTAGGGTATCTGTCATACTTAGCTTTTTTGCATATCCTGCAGTTAGATAATACTTCTGATGCGATTCTTTCCATTTTTGGAAAGTAGTAATCGCGCAACACCTGCTTTACATTCTCCTGGGCTGCACTGTGAGCCGGATTGTGTTCGGTGGTTACTATCTCCCTTCGTTCCCCTTTGTTTGTAATGTCTGTCACTAGGGTCTTACAATACCGAAATTTTGTGTCCCGAAAGGCCTTCGCAAGGTCTGCACGAACGCCAAAATCGGTAGAGTGCAATAGATGGCGTTAACGACCCCAGGCTTTACTACCTCTTTGATGGATGCAAGAAGTGTGTCCCGACTGACAAAATCAATTTTGTGACGGGTTTTTTCAGCGAAGAAAATGTGAAGCCGCTTCGATGGGGTGTCTGCCTTTTTCAGGATTATTCGATTCCTGAAGCAGTTCACTGGTTTGTCTGTGGCCTCAATTACATAAGTAAGCGAGGCTTCACTATGAATTGTAGCTGCGTCGGATCGACTCTGGCTCTCTAAGGCATTAATATCTTGCCTCGACAGCGCATCCGCTACATGGTTATCCTGCCTGGTTTGTATAAGGCTCTAGCGCCACACTCATCGATTCGCGCTTTCCATTTTTACCTCCGTTTACCGAAAATGATGTTTTTTGGCGATCAGCTAGCGTGATTTGGTGGTACCCTGACTTTAGGTCAAGGGTAGTGAAGGGTCAAGGGTCTTGCCTTCCCCAGATTAGAAAATATCATAGAGATACAAGGCATCGGGTGCTTGTTTGGTATGGTCTTTAAATTAAGCTTGCGGAAGTCTATGACTAGCCGTTTCTTGCTTGTACCCGAACAGTCAATTTTTTTTTCTGACAACCCATATGGGGTTGTTGTACGGAGAAGTCATTGACGAAGTCAGTGGCTCCTACAGGAAAAGGTACATCTTTGAGTAAATCGGCTCCTAATGCTTCGGGCTTTTAATGCCGAACATGGTTAGGAAACATTTTTGATTTACTTTGTTGAAGCCGTGTAGGGATTTTACAATGAATGGGGCTTCTACGGGACAATTCCTTAAAGTTCTTTTAGTGGCTTTATGTAATTTTTCGCGGCCCCACTATCTATTAAGATGTTTACTGTTCTCTCCGCTACTATTCGCTTGACGAACGGGAGAAGGGACTCTCCCCTAAAAAATTGACAAAATCACTTTCGTATCCCGCACTGTTCTTCTCATCGATCTTCACCACCGCCTCAGACGCCAACTGATCGTACTTTTGTTCGTACTGATCTGGGTCCTCCTAAATGGTTTGATTAACCCGCTGTCTGCGCTGGTCGTCTCTGGGATTCAGCCGGCCTCTTGAACGCACCCTGTTGGTGCCCGATAATACGGTTTGTCCCAGCCGGTGGGCCTGATTTATATCCCAGTTGCTTTTGAAAGTTAGTCGGTTGACTGAACTTAGAGGAAAATGGATCGACATCCATCATTTCTACCTTATCTTGGCCACGGTGACCGTTTGTTTGGTGAGTGCCCTGATTATTCGTGTAGAAAGGGTTTTTTGATTGTCTTTTATAGTGATCGGGCTTATTTTGCCCACCTTGTTTGTATCTACTTCTGTTCTGGCCCTTGTTTTCTAGCACTCTTGTGTAATTCGCCGCAAAGTCATGCCTATCGATTGGCCTCAATTTCTTGCGCCATGGCTAGAGCTGATGGTAAATAGGCTGCGCCGCAAACAGTGTGTCAGTGACGTCTCTTCTTAGGCCTGAAATGACACACGGAGAGCGTCAGCCCTATACTTTTCATTAATGTATTGCGCCTGTGCGGCGTCTTGTGACATGATTGTATTGTTTGTGAGAAGAGTAAGTTTCTTCTCAACCTCTGCATAGAATTGAGTTATGGACATGCCACCCTGTCGGAGCGTGGCAAGCTCTTGTTCTAGCAGGTGCAGTGGACGCTTGTCCGTTAATGTGAAATCGAGGCGATTGATGATTTCCTCAAGTTCAACACTGTGCTGAATGATGATAAGAGTGAGTCAGCGGGAGCTCTAATCTTATTCCTGATTATGAGGACCATTTGGTAATGTTTTGAACTAGAACCTACTAGTCCCTCGTATAGCTTATAGGCAGCCTTTGCTGCTCCTGGCGCAGAGACATACTGTTCCCGGGCCCCTGGAACTCTGGCAGCTTTTACCGCATCCAGAGCCTCATCGCAAGGTATGTATGTCTCGATTACACTAGTCGACACGACTTTTCCGCTGCCGCCAAAAATAACTTTTTCTGATAGATTTGGATGTTTAAACATTTTTAAAGAATGTTTTTTTTTTCAAGGAGTAGTTATTTTTTAAGAATTTTTAAAAAATTTGGTATTTTTTGTCATAGGTAGTGCTTTTATTTTTTACATAACTTAAGTTTCCTACAACTGGTTGTAATGATCTTTGCAGTTAAAAAAAAAAAGATGACAAATGCAGCTATAAATTCGACTCAGACACTTTGTAGTTGCAACTTAACGTCTGGAAGGAAGATATTAAGCTTCCAAATTGAAATTTCATAATTTTTTCGGTATATTTCCCCGAAATTTCGACTTTGAAAGCTCAGGAAAAGTCGAAAAAAATATTTAAATGCCTTGATTTTTGGTTTTAGATGAACACATTAATTAGGCGTCGTTTAAGGTATCGCTTATAAGAATATAAAAACGAGAGGGAACGTTGTGAGCCGCGGCAAAGGCCGCGGCTCTACCTTATACCCGGTACTCAGTCAGTATATACATACATACATTTATGAGCCTACGATTTATGTAATTTATTATATGTTCTCAAAAGGGACGAAAATAATATTTAAAATTAAAAAATTTTTTGGAATTTTTATACTTGTTTCCATTTTTGTTTACATATGCTTTGTATATCTGCGCCTACATTTCTACATGACATGTATAACTACATATTTGAGACGTACAAGTGTTTAGGACAGAGAGAGAGAGGGAGGGGTCATGAGTCAGCGCTTGGCAGGCGTTGCGTAGCCACTGAAATTTAATTTGTTTCTTCTGGCCATAATATTGATCCGATCTGATCCAGATTCGGCAATCTGGTAGATATGGTAATTTTCCATGATTCTGCGTTTTTGGTTTTCATTTATCTTAAAAATTGTGGATTCCACAGATTTTCGTCTTTGTGGGGGCGGAAAGGGGCGTGGCAAAATTTTAAAACAAACTTGTGCTGGTTTGGTATCACAGGAGCTTGGATAGAAAGTTTGGTTGCTCTAGCTCTTATAGTCTCTGAGAACTAGGCGCTCATTTATACGAATAAGCAAAGCAGATGGGGTCGCGTGTGAGAGAGAGCGAGAGGGAATGATGACTTTCGAAATGGTTTTCTTCATTGTAGCTATAATAATGATCCGATCTGATCCAGATTCAACACTCTGATAGAAATGGTCATTCTCTATGATTCTGCGTTTTTAGTTTTCTCGTATCTTCAACATTGTGTACGCCACAGACTTTCGTCTCTTTGTGCGGGCGGAAAGGGGCGGGGCGAAATTTTGCAATACATTTGGAGTAGTGTGATCACACAGGAGACTGGATACAAAACTTGGTTGCTCTAGCTTTAATAGTCTCTGAGATATAGGTGCAAATGAAGACGGACGGACAGACGGACAGACGGACGGACGGACAGACGGACGGACGGACGGACAGACAGACATGGCTATATCGACTCGGCTATTGATGCTGATCAAGAATATATATACTTTATGGGGTCGGAAACGCTTCCTTCTGTGCGTTACACACAACCGTTATCCCCACAAATCTAATATACCCCTATACTCTTCGAGTACCGGGTATAAAAAGGAATATTTTATTTTATCTGATTTTATTTTGCACTTTGAGACAAGTTTGAGGTAATTCTGTCCAACTGGATGTGCGGATCTATAGAAATTGAAATGAAACAGCGTTATTTGACTGGATTGTTAGTGAATTTCATTTCAATTATTTATCAATTATTTGAAAAGCCAAAATCACCAAGAAAATAACGAATTCTCAATTCCGCAGGTCTTGCAAGTACGAGCTGCCTCTCAGACACCGGCATCTGAAAAACTAACTCCGAGCACTCACTTAGTGCAGCAGCTGATATAGTTTGCTACTCCAAGGGTAACGCAACTGCTGGTGATGCAAATTTGGTAGCCGAATTTATCACCACGGAGAGCATGTAACCAGAAACGCGTGAAGCGTCCATGTCTGGCTATCTCGGTCATTCCGATCCCACTAGTAAATATACGTTCCAAACCACTGGATATTGCCATTACAAGTACCAGGCGTGTGATGCCACAACCACTGGTGGTGATCACACCTAAACGACAATTTTTTGTCTCACGGCTGGCCCCTGACCTCATACCTAATGATGGGACTGCTTTTATTCACAGCCGTCTTTTTAAAGGTGGATAAGTTAAATTTGTCTTATGCTTTTGCCACTCCATCTGGCAAATAAAAACCACAACACCAAATAGAACCGCTCCTTCCAAACACTGCCGTCGTTTTCTTCCACACTGCTAATTTTCTTGTTCTTTTTAGAGATGGGTGACAGCTCTAAATTTAAAATTTGAATACAAACCAGTAACCAACTCTAATGAACCAGCAACATATGCTTACTCAATTCGATATAATTTGCTCTGTTAAATTTTGGCCAGAACATTTGGTTGTGAAAGAGTTTAATGCTAAGAAGAAGAATTGACACCCCATATCTCTCTCAATTCAAATCACCCCAATGTGCTATCCTCATCTCCTACCCGCCCTAAAAACTACATCTGCTCATTAAGTTACTTATCAGAATGTTAGAGGCTTACGCAATAAACTCAGCACTCATTTGTCGCACTCTATTGTGTTTACCCAGAACTAACTATAGCCGGACAGTCATAGTTCCGAAGTTTTATCAGATCGGTACACATCCACCGATTCTTACAAACGATACGTTCAGCGACGTCTAATTACTAACCATACAATATATAGATGCGACATTTCATACATTGAATTTGACCGCGGCATCAGCTACCCGGCGAGTCGTGAGAGTTTATGTGTGCTCATGCATTCTCACGTACTTTGCGTGTTTGCAAGTGTGTATGAGCGCACAACTGATATTTGCGCTCTCTCAACTTTGTTTTGATTATTGTGCTCGTGCCACCCTCCATTTTAGCATTTTTAGAGTCGACCCTTTTTGAAGACGCTTGCCTTATAATACCAGAATAATAAGTTATAATAATTTATATATATAATAAAACTATAAAAAAATTACAGATTTCTTTCTTCCCACGGCCAAGTGTCCCACCAACCCACACCCACCCATCCTGCCAATGAGAATGCATGAGATGCATACGTGAGAATGCATGAGCACACATACACTCTCACGACTCGCCCGGTAGCTGATCCACACATGCAAACATGCAAAGTACGTGAGAATGCAAGAGCACACATACACTCTCACGACTCGCCCGTTAGCTGATCCACACATGCAAACACGCAAAGTACGTGAGAATGCATGTGCACACATACACTCTAACGACTCGGCGGGTAGCTGATGCCTGCCCTGTTGGTGCGGTCAAATTCAATGGATGAAATGTCGCATCTATATATTGTATGGTTAGTAGTCTAATTAATAAAATTATCAAACATTAAAAATTCAGTCCAAAAAGATTGGTTCGACTTTTCCAGAGTTTTTAAAAGTTTGAACAAGAAGCGTTTTTCTTGTTGATATTTATTTGTTTAATTGTGGGGGTGTGTTAAAACCAAGCAAGCGAATTAAAACCGAGCTGCAAGAAATAATAACGACGATGAGGTGCTGTTGAGTATCAGTCGACGACTACTTTATTGGGCTCTTAGTGCATGAGCACCGAGCATAAGCGAGAATAGTGAGAGCGTGCAATTATGAGAGTACGCTTTGACTTCAAAGGTGAGCACCGAGCACAAGCGAGAATAGTGAGAGCGTGCAATTATGAGAGTACGCTTTGACTACGAGAGGTGTTTAACTACTTCTAAATTAATTGGGTGGACGAAGTTTGACTGAACATCCCGGCCCCGTTGAAAGGACTGCTTTCAAACAACCGGAAGAATTCCCAGTTTGTGTATTGGCCGGCAACATGTTCCATTTGCCGTGCGGAGGTGCACCACTCGTACACGACCATCCTTCCAAAGCACAGTAGACTGCACTCGGCCTTACTTCCAGCGTAGTGGGGGCAGATGGTGCTCATGGATGATGACCAACGTACCCTCGGAGAGGTTCGTTGAGGGTGCTGTCCACTTCGTCCGCGATCGCAACTCGTTGACGTAATCAGCCGACCATTGCTTCCAAAAACGTTGCTTGACGGCCGCAATCATATCGTAGCGGTCCAAATTTGTCAGCTTGATGTGTTCCAGAGATCTCTCAGGTAGTGATCGTAATGATTCACCAACCAAGAGATGACCCGCCGTGAGAGCGCTATAGTCGTTTGGGTCTGACGAAAGCGGTGATAGTGGTCGCGAGTTGAGGATTGCTTCTATTTCGACGACGACAGTGCTCAGTTCTTCAAAGGTGAATCTGGTGCTGGCCAACGTACGATTTAACAGTCCCTTGGCACTCTTGACTGCCGCTTCCCAAAGTCCTCCGAAATGAGGAGCTCTGGGGGGAATAAAGTGGAAATTAATATAGTCGGATGCGCAATATTTGTAAATTTCATCCTGTGTCTCCATCAAGAACAAAAACCTTTTTAACTCCTGCATTTGATTCGATGCCCCTACAAAATTAGTGGCATTGTCGCAGAATATGTCTGCCGGCAGCTTGCGACGACCTCCGATCCGTTTTAATGCGTTTAAGAACGCCTTCGTTGACAAGTCCGAGACTACTTCGATGTGAACAGCCTTGGTGATGAGGCACACGAACACGACTATGTACGATTTAGTAGGTCCCTTTCTTCGAATGCGTAGATACGTATTGATGGGTCCACAAAAGTCAATTCCACAACGTTCAAAAGGTCGAGCAGGAGAAAGTCTAGTAGGTGGTAATGAGCCCATGAGTTGTTGCAGCAACTTTGGTCTGTACCGAACACAGTGTACACAGGAGCGGACAATTCGACGTGCCAAGTCTCTGGCGTTAACAATCCAATATAGAGGACCCAACCCAACCCGACCCAGCCCATGGGCCGAAGAGAAACATTTTACCCGTACCCGAAAGCTAAAAAAATGTTGTAACCCGAAACCAACCCGCCCGCCCGAAAAAAAAAATAAAAACGAGAGGGAACGTTGTGAGCCGCGGCAAAGGCCGCGGCTCTACCTTGTACCCGGTACTCAGTCAGTATATATATACATACATATATGAGCCTACGATTTATGAAATTTATTATATGTTCTCAAAAGGGACGAAAATAATATTTAAATTAAAAAAATGAATTTTTTGAATTTTTATACATGTTTCCATTTTTGTTTATATATGCTTTGTATATCTGCGCCTAAATTTCTACATGATATGTATAACTACATATTTGAGACGTACAAGTGTTTAGGACAGAGAGAGAGAGGGAGGGGGCATGAGTCAGCGCTTGGCAGGCGTTGCGTAGCCACTGAAATTTAATTTGTTTCTTCTGGCCATAATATTGATCCGATATGATCCAGATTCGGCAATCTGGTAGATAAGGTAATTTTCCATGATTCTGCGTTTTTGGTTTTCTCGTATCTTCAAAATTGTGGATTCCACAGATTTTCGTTCTTTGTGGGGGCGGAAAGGGGCGTGTCAAAATTTTGAAATACACTTGTGCAGGTTTGGTATCACAGGAGCTTGGATAGAAAGTTTGGTTGCTCTAGCCCTTATAGTCTCTGAGAACTAGGCGCTCATTTATACGTATAAGCAAAGCAGATGGGGTCGCGTGTGAGAGAGCGAGAGGGAATGATGACTTTCGAAATGGTTTTCTTCATTGTAGCTATAATAATGATCCGATCTGATCCAGATTCAACACTCTGATAGAAATGGGCATTCTCTATGACTCTGCGTTTTTAGTTTTCTCGTATCTTCAACATTGTGTACGCCACAGACTTTCGTCATTTGTGTGGGCGGAAAGGGGCGGGGTGAAATTTTGCAACACATTTGGAGTAGTGTGATCACACAGGAGACTGGATACAAAACTTGGTTGCTCTAGCTTTAATAGTCTCTGAGATATAGGTGCAAATGAAGACGGACGGACAGACGGACAGACGGACGGACGGACGGACGGACGGAGGACGGACGGACGGACAGACAGACATGGCTATATCGACTCGGCTATTGATGCTGATCAAGAATATATATACTTTATGGGGTCGGAAACGCTTCCTTCTGTGCGTTACACACAACCGTTATCCCCACAAATCTAATATACCCTATACTCGAGTACTGGGTATAAATTCCGTTAGCAACGTATAACCGTTTTTTTAGTTTTAAACAGGTAAAATGGCATTTGGAATGGTGCCAATCGGCATATGAAGTTTTGGTCAAACGGCTGCAACTTGGCCGTTTATCCATCAATTTTTAAAAGCGATACCTTAAACGACGCCTTATTAATGTGCCTATTTAAAACTTAAAATTTAAGCAATAAAATATTTTTTTTTCGATGTTTCCCTTTTTTTTAGCACGTTGATATGCAATGACTGCACCATCAAGTGACCCAAGCGACACCAGCCGATGGCTGTTACGCGCGGATCCACCCACCTCCTGCCCAACCGACCGAGGGGCGCTGCCGCATAACGCGCGACTCGTTAACAGAACCGATCGCGGAAATGCAGGAAAGATAGGTGTTAGACTAGTGTTCGAGGAAAAGTAGAACTAATCTAACTAAAAATCGAAGCAATTTCTAATTACGGGAAATATATAAGAGTATCAGTAATTATAGACTGAAAGGGAGTTAGTAGTAAATATAATATGGTAGAGGGAATTATAATCCCAGCATAGAACCCTAAATAGTTCATGCAAGGAATAATTGGATCTAAAAAGCGGAAGAAACAACGGTGTATAATTCCTAGTGCTTCTAATATAAATCGTGAAGTTTATGCGGCTCAACAGGTCAGGGCTATCTACGTCACTCTTGATCAAGTTGTGCACAAAAATCACACCAAGCATTTTCCTACGATTAGCTGAGGTTGGAATTTTTATTAAAAGCAATCTATTATAGTAAGACGGCAGTCTCACACCTGCATCCCAGCTGAGGCCGCGAAGAGCAAAAAGTAAAAAGTTTTTCTGAACTGATTCTATACGGTTCTGGTGTATGTTGTACTGAGGGCACCATACACAAGAGCCGTATTCTAAAATCGGACGAGCCAGAGAGGTGTAGATAGTCTTTGTTATATAGGGGTCGTCCAATTTCTTTGACGACCTCTTTATAAACCCAAGCACGCCCATGGCCTTGTTCACTGGGTCGGATTTATAGCTGCATTTGTCAGCTTTTCAAAACTGCAAAGTTCAATACAACTAGTTGTAGAAAACTTAAGTTATGTGAAAAAAAGATGCGTTACCTCTGAGAAAAAATACCAAATTTAGAAAAAATTCTTTAAAAAAAAACTAAGCCTTAAAAAAAAAACCTTTAAAAATTTTTAAACATCCAAATCTTTCTTAAGGCCTGTATCCAGCACCGAGAAATTTTACTGAAAGGAATCCGCTCTTTATTTCGGATGTGTGGAACTCAACTAATGTAGTGTGACCAAGAACCTAAAAAGTGATTTTCCACTCTCATGAATCAGCTGTGTTTTGTAAACAGCGCCAATTTTGAAAATTAAACTAAAACTAAAAAAAGGAAGAAAAGTAATTCTGACGATGACGTGATTGTGTTGGTAGCGGCACATATTGTTGTAAAAAGAAGTACAGCACAGTTGGAGGCGCTAAAATGTCAAAATTATCAAAATTCTCATTTTCCGTGATCCGCCAAAGACATGGTCTTGCCTCAACTGCTTTTATTAATGCAATCTTCTCCTCACTTTAAACATTTGCATATCTCTTTTTGCTTTTGCGCACAGTTTTTGCCTCCACCTTTTACTTTTACTTCAGCAATAATAGGCACATATATATTCCTGTCGGGAATATCAGCTGTTTTCTTAGTCCACAATCGTGTCGATATCGATACTATCGATAAGAATTCGTGGATTCCGTTTACGTTGCTGGATACTGACGCCAGGAAAACACAAACGAAAATTTACTGGCCCAGTTTTTTTTATATGAAGTTTGGCAGTAATTTTTAGTTTCTGCAGTGCTGGATACCCAGCTTAACAGAACATTTTTGTATTCAATATTTTAAACCTAAAATTTGATCTCAGTTATTCTTCTAGTATTTGTTTTCAATAAAATGAACTTAAATATAATGTAGGATTATGCTAATTTAAGAAATAGATCCATTTCTTACTCAGAGTCATTGTCAAGCTGATCAAAATAATAGGTACAGTGTCAGTATCTCTTCTGTATTAAGTGAATAATTTTGAAATTCTTTCTTTTTTAGCCATTTAAGATACATTTCATTTAGCTACAGTCAAAATATAAACAAATAATTTTTTTTTTCTTGCAAGAATGGGCCAAAAGTCTCATTGTAAACAGGAATAAGCACGATTGGCTCTTAGTCTGTAAAAAGAAGACAAATCTCTTCGGGCCATTGCCAAACTATTGCAAATATCTCATAATTTTGTTAGAAATGTGTTAAAATGAAAATATAGTCAGGAAACTCGGGTAAGGCCACAGAAAACAATCCAAATACTTCACCACTTGACCACAAGAAGTTGAGGCTCCAACAATTCGTAGACGGCTAGAACTAGCCAGCCTTCCAAGGGAAAATAGCACGGAAGGTCCCACTTATCCGCCAAAAATATAACGGGTCAAACTTTCAATTTCTTGCGCCATGGCTAGAGCTGATGGCAAATAGGCTGCGCCGCAAACAGTGTGTCAGTGACGTCTCTTCTTAGGCCTGAAATGACACACGGAGAGCGTCGGCCCTATACTTTTCATTAATGTATTGCGCCTGTGCGGCGTCTTGTGACATGATTGTATTGTTTGTGAGAAGAGTAAGTTTCTTCTCAACCTCTGCATAGAATTGAGTTATGGACATGCCACCCTGTCGGAGCGTGGCAAGCTCTTGTTCTAGAAGGTGCAGTGGTCGCTTGTCCGTTAATGTGAAATCGAGGCGATTGATGATTTCCTCAAAGCTCAACACTGTGCTGAATGATGATAAGAGTGAGTCAGCGGAGCCTCTAATCTTATTTCTGATTATGAGGACCACTTGGTAATGTTTTGAACTACCTACTAGTCCCTCGTATAGCTTATAGGCAGTATGGTATTTTTTGTCATAGGTAGTGCTTTTATTTTTTACATAACTTAAGTTTCCTACAACTGGTTGTAATGATCTTTGCAGTTAAAAAAAAAAAAGATGACAAATGCAGCTATAAATTCGACTCAGACACTTTGTAGTTGCAACTTAACGTCTGGAAGGAAGATATTAAGCTTCCAAATTGAAATTTCATAATTTTTTCGGTATATTTCCCCGAAATTTCGACTTTGAAAGCTCAGGAAAAGTCGAAAAAAATATTTTAATGCCTTGATTTTTGGTTTTAGATGAACACATTAATTAGGCGTCGTTTAAGGTATCGCTTATAAGAATATAAAAATAAACGGCTAAGTTATAACCGTTTGAACAAACTTTCATATGCTGAATTTCGCCGATAAATTCCGTCAGCCGACGTGTAACTGTTTTTTTTTCCTACAAAAATACCAAAAATTAGTGTTTGTAACAGTTTTTAACGGTAAAATGGTATTTAGGCTGGTGCCAAACGGCATATGAAGTTTTGGTCAAACGGCTGCAACTTGGCCGTTTATCCATCAATTTTTAAAAGCGATACCTTAAACGACGCCTTATTAATGTGCCTATTTAAAACTTAAAATTTAAGCAATAAAATATTTTTTTTTCGATTTTTCCCTTTTTTTTTTTAGCACGTTGATATGCAATGACTGCACCATCAAGTGACCCAAGCGACACCAGCCGATGGCTGTTACGCGCGGATCCACCCACCTCCTGCCCAACCGACCGAGGGGCGCTGCCGCATAACGCGCGACTCGTTAACAGAACCGATCGCGGAAATGCAGGAAAGATAGGTGTTAGACTAGTGTTCGAGGAAAAGTAGAACTAATCTAACTAAAAATCGAAGCAATTTCTAATTACGGGAAATATATAAGAGTATCAGTAAATATAGACTGAAAGGGAGTTAGTAGTAAATATAATATGGTAGAGGGAATTATAATCCCAGCATAGAACCCTAAATAGTTCATGCAAGGAATAATTGGATCTAAAAAGCGGAAGAAACAACGGTGTATAATTCCTAGTGCTTCTAATATAAATCGTGAAGTTTATGCGGCTCAACAGGTCAGGGCTATCTACGTCACTCTTGATCAAGTTGTGCACAAAAATCACACCAAGCATTTTCCTACGATTAGCTGAGGTTGGAATTTTTATTAAAAGCAATCTATTATAGTAAGACGGCAGTCTCACACCTGCATCCCAGCTGAGGCCGCGAAGAGCAAAAAGTAAAAAGTTTTTCTGAACTGATTCTATACGGTTCTGGTGTATGTTGTACTGAGGGCACCATACACAAGAGCCGTATTCTAAAATCGGACGAGCCAGAGAGGTGTAGATAGTCTTTGTTATATAGGGGTCGTCCAATTTCTTTGACGACCTCTTTATAAACCCAAGCACGCCCATGGCCTTGTTCACTGGGTCGGATTTATAGCTGCATTTGTCAGCTTTTCAAAACTGCAAAGTTCAATACAACTAGTTGTAGAAAACTTAAGTTATGTGAAAAAAAGATGCGTTACCTCTGAGAAAAAATACCAAATTTAGAAAAAATTCTTTAAAAAAAAACTAAGCCTAAAAAAAAAACCTTTAAAAATTTTTAAACATCCAAATCTTTCTTAAGGCCTGTATCCAGCACCGAGAAATTTTACTGAAAGGAATCCGCTCTTTATTTCGGATGTGTGGAACTCAACTAATGTAGTGTGACCAAGAACCTAAAAAGTGATTTTCCACTCTCATGAATCAGCTGTGTTTTGTAAACAGCGCCAATTTTGAAAATTAAACTAAAACTAAAAAAAGGAAGAAAAGTAATTCTGACGATGACGTGATTGTGTTGGTAGCGGCACATATTGTTGTAAAAAGAAGTACAGCACAGTTGGAGGCGCTAAAATGTCAAAATTATCAAAATTCTCATTTTCCGTGATCCGCCAAAGACATGGTCTTGCCTCAACTGCTTTTATTAATGCAATCTTCTCCTCACTTTAAACATTTGCATATCTCTTTTTGCTTTTGCGCACAGTTTTTGCCTCCACCTTTTACTTTTACTTCAGCAATAATAGGCACATATATATTCCTGTCGGGAATATCAGCTGTTTTCTTAGTCCACAATCGTGTCGATATCGATACTATCGATAAGAATTCGTGGATTCCGTTTACGTTGCTGGATACTGACGCCAGGAAAACACAAACGAAAATTTACTGGCCCAGTTTTTTTTATATGAAGTTTGGCAGTAATTTTTAGTTTCTACGGTGCTGGATACCCAGCTTAACAGAACATTTTTGTATTCAATATTTTAAACCTAAAATTTGATCTCAGTTATTCTTCTAGTATTTGTTTTCAATAAAATGAACTTAAATATAATGTAGGATTATGCTAATTTAAGAAATAGATCCATTTCTTACTCAGAGTCATTGTCAAGCTGATCAAAATAATAGGTACAGTGTCAGTATCTCTTCTGTATTAAGTGAATAATTTTGAAATTCTTTCTTTTTTAGCCATTTAAGATACATTTCATTTAGCTACAGTCAAAATATAAACAAATAATTTTTTTTTTCTTGCAAGAATGGGCCAAAAGTCTCATTGTAAACAGGAATAAGCACGATTGGCTCTTAGTCTGTAAAAAGAAGACAAATCTCTTCGGGCCATTGCCAAACTATTGCAAATATCTCATAATTTTGTTAGACATGTGTTAAAATGAAAATATAGTCAGGAAACTCGGGTAAGGCCACAGAAAACAATCCAAATACTTCACCACTTGACCACAAGAAGTTGAGGCTCCAACAATTCGTAGACGGCTAGAACTAGCCAGCCTTCCAGGGAGAATAGCACGGAAGGTCCCACTTATCCGCCAAAAAAATATAACGGGTCAAACTTTTACTAATGCTCCCAAAGACTCCGGCAGGATGCGCCGGAGAGTTATAGTAGAGAAGCATTTTATGGAGCGAAGAAACTAAAATAAATTTAATTGGGAATGATTATGAAAACAATGTACGACGCCCTAAATAAAAGAAATTTGATCCACGTTTCACAATAAAATATGTCAAACATTGAGGTGGCAATATAATGCTATGGGGCTGCTTCTCCTGGTGCGGCGTAGGTCCACTTTTCGACAAACACGAACAAACTGTACTCTGAGGTGTACAAATCTATATTGGATAGTGCTATATTACCATATGCTTAAGAAATTATGCCTTTTCTTTGGTTATTTCAGCAAATAAACGGCCCAAAGCACACATCGATGCTTTTGACCAAATTTTTTGAGGACTCAAAAAATGACGTTTTGAAGAGGACTAGTCAATCTCCTGACTTAAATTCAATCGAAAGCTTGTAGGGAGATTAAAAAAAGACATTTGCTAAGTTTTCATTTTTAAATAAGCAAGAATTATGGGTGTAATAGTAACCTGCCATACGCTTATTAAAAGTATGACAAAAAAACGGTAGTAAAGGTAGCCAGAAATAGAGCTGGACACATAAGATATTTACTAGTAAATACTAATTTAGCAAAGAATAAATATAAATAAGCAGTTAGTAGATTTTTTCATACCAATTCTTGAAGTGTACCTATTATTTTGATCAGCCTTACAATGACTCTGAGTAAGAAATGGATCTATTTCTTAAATTAACATGATCCTACATTATATTAAAGTTTAATTCATTGAAAACAAATACTAAAAGAATAACTGAGAACAAATTTTAGGTTTAAAATATTGAATACAAAAATGTTCTGTTAAGTTAAACTTTACGTAGATGGGTGTACCTATTATTTTGATCAGGTGTGTATATATTCACAAATATGTATTTAATTGTATGGTGTATTGTAGTATATAATGATATTTTTGATCACATATAAAAAAGTAGTATGCGCTAAAAAAATATATATATATCATCCTTGAATATGGATATTAATGACATATAAATGGGTAATAAATGAGTCCATACGGATTTTAGTGCCACACTTGCGAAACAAATTTGAAAACAATTTCCCTTTTTATCTGATGCGAATGTCCATCCACAGAGAGAACTTGCAAGTACATTCATATGTGTAAGTACGTGTGCAGAGCTGCCGAAATTGCCAGCCAAATATTTTTGAGAAGATTTCTTGAGACACAAATTTATTTGCTGAGTGTCGCTTATTGACGCGACGCACTAATACCCTAAAGACAATTAATATAATTTGATGTCATGTCTGATATATATTTTGCATTTGTACATATTTACATTCGTTCATTATATTCGTTTATAGTAGGGGAAGGTAGGCAGTTGTGGACATAGTTTTGTTTTTCAATCATATATTTTTACCTGGGGCATACTATGCGGACATATGCATATCAATGGAAAGCTAGAAACCTCAGCTAACTAGTTTTGAAAGAATTACATTGATATCTTCCATTGAAAAAAAATTATCAAATTTTTTGTGAAATGGTCATTTTTGCGATATTTTTTTTTGGTGGGGGTTGTGGACACCTTTGTAAAATGAGCTTAAATATAGAAAGTATGAAGTTAAACGCAATGAAATTAATCAATAATGAAAGTTTATTAATTTTAAAGGCCATCAATAGTAAAAAGAATAACGAGAGAGGCAGTGGCGTAACTATAGAAATGGGGGCCCCAGTCAGATTTTCATTAAGGGGCCCTTATCAGAAGAATTCTTTAAATCATTCAAACTTTTCTCACTTCATGATATCGAGAAATCCATGGAAAATATTTACACGGAATCGTGCCTCTATATCAGACAGTCTTTCGTCCTGGCACAATTCTTCGAAATATTTCTTGGTTTTCGTGATCCGCTTGTTCTGAAACTCAACCTTGACTATCCAATCCGCACTTAGTTTGATGGCCTGTTATTTTGCTCCCTCGTAGTCATTTCGGAATTCTCGTAGTTCTTGATACGCTTGCTCGAGTAAAACATTTGCTTGGGAAAGATCGACATCTGGCTTTTGAAGAGCTTTTGTAATCAGGTTTGTTGTTGTCAAAACTTTTGTGTGCAAAATAAAACAAATTCGAAATTTTCCATCGCTTGGCGTAGATAGGTTGCTTCATTTCGCTAGGTTTTCGAATTGCTGATAAGGATGATTTTGGACAGCGCCTTCAAAATATCACTATACCTGAATCGAACAGCTTGTAAAGAATCGTTCCGGGATGACCATCGAGTTGGACAGAGTCGTTTCAGTTTCAACGAAGAATTTTCGGAGAGAAAAGTTGATAATAACTCCCATCTTTTTATACTGTTCGCGAAAAAAAACGTAAATTTGATCAATTGTTTGCCAGAATTTTTGGACATCAGGTATTGCACCCATCGAGGCACCATTGAGAACAAGGTTAAGTCTATGTTCTGCACAATGGACAAAAATGGCTTTTTCTTCCCTATCAAGAATTTTTCTTTGAACACCATTGTAAATTCCACTCATTGTCGCAGCAAGGATTGTTGACGCAAGTTTGTTTTTGTTCCATATTTGCCACTACTCACTCGATATTCAGTGTCACAAACTTCCTGAGCTTGAGCAAAAACAGCGAGAAAAAAAAGATTAGCAAGAATGAAACATGCTCATATGAAATAGCGCAAAAATTTGAAAAATGAAAAACAAGACAGAAATATAATATTAAGCTGGCAACGAACACCAAAATATTTATTTTTTCATATTGAACATTTTTCTGATATAAAGATGAACAAAATTTTTCTCTCTTGCCACTTTTGGGGGCCCCTGGTGCTTGGGGCCCCGGTTTCGAGACCGGTAAGACCGGTGGTAGTTACGCCACTGGAGAGAGGGCATCATTCAACGTCAGAAGCACAATTCGCGCATTCCACCAAGCATCGTTTAATGGCATTTGTCAGCGCATTAAAATCAATTCCCTTTAAATCCGACGATTTTTTTGAATTTTTCTTCGACGACATGACTAAAAAAATTTAAAAAATGCATAAAACACTATTAAAATAATTTTTATTGACATCAATGACAATATTTCACGATTTGCCAAAAAAAAATTGGGTGTCCACAACTCCCCCCTCCCACAACTCATCCCCAGCCATTTTGAAATCATATGAAAAAAAATTTTTCTGTGTAGATTGTGTCCGAACCCGGTATTGAATCTCAAAGAAAACTAAATTTCGCGTAAAAAAATCCATTGCACTCAACTTCTCACTTAACACACTTCACACGGTGACACTTTAAAAAATGTTCAAAGAAACTTTTGTGATTTTTTTCGAGGTAAAAAAAATAATTTGTTTGCAGCACAAAGCAGACGCGTCTGTTCACTTTGGTATTTGGCACAAAAACATCGTGCTTCTATGGCGCACACATGACATTTGTCAGATCTGTCAAATCTGCTCTGTGTCAAAAGTTGCACAGGTGTGTCCACAACTACCGACTGTCCATAACTACCCACTTTACCCTACATTAAACAAAATTAGAATATAGAGAATATTCAATAAATACAATTATTTTAATTTGGGCAAGCGTCATCATAAAATCATAACTTACAATCAATTCTAAAGTAATGGGTGTTTTCTTAGACAGCGAAGTTGCGCGAAAAAAACCAATACAAACAAGCAGATCTACAATATGTGCACACATACATCTAAAGCTCAGCCTCACATACAGAGCGTTTGTTCTTTGCTAAGCTGAAATTTTGTGTGTTCTTCTTCAGCTTGTTGACGAACTGACCTACCGCCACAGAATAAATGAAGAATTGGCAGGATGGGTGGGGCTGGGTGGGGGTGGGTGTGGGTTGGTGGGACACTTAACCGTGGGAAGAAAGAAATCTGTAATTTTTTTATAGTTTTATTATACATATAAATTATTATAACTTATTATTCTGGTATTATAAGGCAAGCGTCTTCAAAAAGGGTCGACTCTAAAAATGCTAAAGTGAAGGGTGGCACGAGCACAATAATCAAAACAAAGTTGAGAGAGCGCAAATATCAGTTGTGCGCTCATACACACTTGCAAACACGCAAAGTACGTGAGAATGCATGAGCACGCATACACTCTCACGACTCGCCCGGTAGCTGATCCACACATGCAAAGCCCACAAAGTACGTGATAATGCATGAGCACACATACACTCTCACGACTCTGTCCGGAGTTGATCCACACATGCAAACACGCAAAAGTAAGTGAGAATGCATGAGCACGCAACACTCACTCACTCACACTCACGACTGGCTCGGGCGCTGATGCCTGATTTTGGTGCGGACATTTTCAATGTATGAAGTGTCGTGTCTATATATTGTATGGTTAGTGGTTTTATCTGTTTTAGGTTCCGTTTACACTGAGGCTGCGTCTTGATTCTTTGCGTCTTCTCAGAAACGCAGTTTTTTTTACATAGGTTTAGCATAGGGCCCTAGTGGTCGTTTTCCGACGCAACCTCGTTTTGGTATTTCTATGGTATTTCTGCCTAATCAGCGGAACCATCACCACTAATAACAATGGCATTTGGGATGATGCCAATCGGCATATGAAGTTTTGGTCAAACGGCTGCAACTTGGCCGTTTATCAATCGACTTTTAAAAACGATACCGTAAACGTCGCCTAATTAATGTGTCTATCTAAAACTAAAATGTAAGCAATAAAATATTTTTTTTTGACTTTTCCTAAGTTTTAAAAAATCAAAATTTCGGGAAAAAATTCCGAAAAAAATTATGAAATTTGAATTTGAAAACTTAATATATTCCAGACGTTAAGTTGCAGCTACAAAGTGTCTGGATCGGATTTATAGCTGCATTTGTCAGCTTTTTTTTAACTGCAAAGTTCAATACAACCAGTTGTAGGAAACTTAAGTTATGTGAAAAAAATACTACTAAAAGTTCTACCTCTAAAAAAAATACCATATTTTTTAAAAATTCTTAAAAAAAAACTAAACCTGGAAAAAAACCTTAATTTTTAAAAAAATTTTAATCCCTAAATCTATCAGAAAAAGTCATTTTGGGCGACAGCGGAAAAAAATTGAGTTTTGTCGAGTAGTGTTATTAATAGCTTAAAAGATTTACGGCCATATTACGATGTTATGCTCTTTGGGTAGAATATAAATTTCTAATAGAATTAAATTATTTCGATGACTTTGGTGATTTGTGAGCCGTTTGAGAAAAGCGCTGGCCGATAAGCTTTGCCTGAAAGAAGTCAAGTACCTAGGCCATGTATTACGATATGAGACGATACAAACGAATTCCGAAAAAGTGGTTTCGAGAGTTTCCAGTGCCTCATATCGGTAAAGCGAGTGCGGAGATTTTTGGGTACCACCGGTTTGTACCCTAATGTTATTAAAAAGAATGAAGGAATTGCTGCCCGAATTTCCGACACGCTAAAGTAGCGATGAAGTGAAAAGGCGTTTGAAGATCTGGAAGACCAAATGTGTGCGGCTTTTTACTATTCCATTTTCCGTTCATTGCGATGCCACCGGAGTTGGAGGTGTTTCAGTGCAAACTGATAGCAATGGTATTGACGTCCCAATAGCATTACTGCCTCGCAAGCTTTTTATCTCTATTTATCCACTTTAAGTCAGCAGACTACTTTGATCTAAAACGCCAAACTGATGCCCGACATTAAAAATAATTTGATATATCGGATGACTTATTTTGGAAGCTGTGGATTCCAAAGGAACTGGAACTGGAACTGGAAAGTACTGAAGCAGAATCGCGATCAGTTCTTAGCAGCTCATAGTGGTATTAATAAAACGGAGAAGATTCGACGTTATTATTATTGGCCAGATTTTTTTACAGACCTAAGAACGTTCATAAACCGCTGTTCGGTCCGCAAGTTACCGTCTGGAATTTATTAAGCTTTCAAATTGAATACCTATTTGCGGAATATATTTTTTGGTCTCATGGGTGATGCCATCAAACAGCAATATAATCGGCTCCTAGCCATGAAGTCTCAGTTTAGTGGTTTACAACTCAGTCAGTAGTAGACTGCCAGGCGCAAAAGGGTCACTCCGCGAGATCTGCATGTGCCAACTGCCCCTCAGCCAGCCGATGCTGATAAGCTGACTCCGACCACTCCAAAAGTGTAGCAGTTGATTTCGTTCGCTACTCCGAAGGCAACTACAGCTGCTGGTGATGAAAATTCCGTAGCCGAATTTATCGCCTCGGAGAACATGCAGCCAAAATCGTCTGTAGCGTTCGTGTCCGTAATGTCCGAATCCCACCAAAGAGAAAAGTTTTTGTCTCACGGCTATCCCCTGACTCTACATTTGAGGATGTGACTGCTTATATTCAAAGCCAAATAAAAGTTGTTGATTTTAAGGTGGAAAAGTTTAACTTCTCTTATGCCACGGAGAGGGCTTCATTCAAAATAAGTGTCTCTCAAACTCACTTTAAAACCATTTGTTCGGCCAAACTTTGTCGGGAGCATTTGGTGGTTAAGGAGTTTAAGGCAAATAAGAAGACTAGGCCCCCAATAACTCTTAAGCTCAGCATTCTTTTCCAGGATAGTGTCGCATTTGCATCCCACGTTATGGTGTTTACCGAGACTTGGTTAAAGCCGGACATTCTTAGTTCCGAAGTTTTGGCAGGTCGGTACACAACTTTTAGAAAGGATCGTTCGTCTCGACGTGCAGGAAGGGTTCTAATTGCTGTGGACTCAAACTTTTCGTCGGAACTTTTCACAGTCCAGATTCAGCAGGAACTGGAATTCCTGTGCATAGAACTGATTCTTCCCGCTTTCTCAGTTTTCATAACTTGCTCGTATATTCCACCTTCTTCGGATATCGCAATTTACGAGCAGCATTTGTCCGTCTTAACCGCTATTTCTTCCTCGCTATCAGACAAAGATCATATGATAGTTCTTGGTGACTTCAACTTGCCAGGAATGGTTTGGTCTTCGGTAAACGAGTCTAATAGCCTAGTGCCCATGTCACGACATGACTTTGTTGACGGCTTGATTGACCTGTCTCTGTCTCAAGTTAACCATGTTAAAAATTCCTTGAGTGATTTCTTGATCTGTGCTTTGTAACGGATGCGACCTTAGCGTTGTAAACTCAAGTCCCCCCGCTCACAATACCTGAAGATGCCTACCATCCTACTTTCGAAGTGTCGCTTGACCTAGGACCAATTGTATTGGATCGGTCGGGTAGACTACGTCAATGTGTCCGCTGCTTCCGTAAAGGCGAGTTTACGAAGCTTAATGACCTCATTAGGAATTTGTATTGGTCCGCTTTATATTTTTGCACTGATGTTACGATAGGCACAAACATTTTCTATGATGCACTGGACTCACTTTTTGACTCTTGTGTCCCACTTTCCTGTCCTATTAGATCGAGAAAACCCCTTGGTTTACCAAGGAGTTATTCAGTATAAAGAACTTAAAATCAAGATGTTCGTTTGCATCACTGGTCCCAAGGTGCCAAAACTCTCCAATCTAGGCTCTCTCGGAACATTGGCGTTCGTGCGTACCCACAGCATAGGTCTTGCGAGCGACGTGCATGGGAGAGAGAGTTAGTCTGCTTGCGAACGTCACCGAACCCAGCATCACACCGATCTGGAAAAAGCCGCTACCTACCGCTGTTGTCAAATCATTTGAAACCGTTTATCATTAAATTTTAAATTAAATATTATCAAAGGTGTTTGCACTGGCTCCGGGAACCCCTCCTCATTGTCCCCTGAATATTCTGCTTATATATTCACGGGACACAACTGTTCACAAGACTTTATAAAAAAATCAAGAAGTTGGCTGTCCTTCTTCTCTCTCTCATTATGTAATGGCTCGGTCAAACTTTTCAGTTCTTAACGCTCATATCTATCAGAACTAAATATCTCGATGCAGGATGCGTTTTTCTAAGGACCCTAAACAGTTCTACAGCTTCGTAAAAAGCGTAGAACGTCCGCACACCCATCGTTTACTCTGGTCAGCCGTATCCATACGGTTTACCGAGGTCGAACGGCATTTTCAGTCCTTTGCTAAATGAAAGCTCGTTGCTTCATGATCTACGAACAGTAAAGCCGGTGTTCTCACCGGGTCCGGACGGAGTTCCCGGCTGTGTACTCAGGTACTATGCCGAGTCTCTGTGTGGGCCTTGCTTAAACTATTCACCCTGTCTTCATGCTTCCCCCGATATGGAAGGAGTCCTTTATAATTTCTCTCCATAAGAAAGGTAGCTAGTCTGACGCAATGAACTATAGAGGTATATCTAAGTTATCCGCTATTCCTAAAGTGTTTGAGAAAATTTTAACTCCGCACCTGCAGCATCTATGCAGATCACTTATATCTCCATCTCAACATGGATTTATAAGGTGGAGATCAACCACTACAAATTTATTGGAGTTTACCTCCTTTATAATAAAAGGCTTTCAAGGTAATCTGCAGACGGATGTTGTTTACACCGATTTTAGTAAAGCGTTCGACTCTGTAAACCATTCCCTCCTAGCACAAAAGCTCGACCTTCTAGGGTTCCCGCTCAATCTCCTGAGATGGATCTCTAGCTACCTT
Organism: Drosophila algonquin; assembly: GCA_035041765.1. Classification (NCBI taxonomy): domain Eukaryota; kingdom Metazoa; phylum Arthropoda; class Insecta; order Diptera; family Drosophilidae; genus Drosophila; species Drosophila algonquin. The sequence continues at coordinate 71,753 of JAWNKY010001860.1, forward strand.
TGTTCTAGGTCTCAAAGAGTCCTTTTCAAAAACTCCCTGTCCTCACCAGTTATGATGACTTCGGGTGTACCACAGGGCAGCCATCTAGGCCCCTTACTCTTTACACTCTTTATAAATGACCTGCCTTCTGTATTAACATACTCTCGAGTACTTATGTATGCGGATGATGTTAAGCTCTGTGTCCAGTATAAAGACATTTCTTTCCAATCCAGGTTGCAATCCGATCTCGATAGATTTCAGTCTTGGTGTTGTGCAAATTTATTAAACCTTAATGCTTCAAAATGTAAAGTAATGACTTTCCATCGCTCCAGCGCCTTTCTGGTTCCTTACACCCTTTGTGGTGGTTCTCTTGAGAAAATTACCCGGGTTGATGATCTTGGTGTTCTATTAGATCCCAAGACCGTATAGAATCAGTTTAGAAAAACTTTTTTGCTCTGCGCGGCCTCAACTAGAATGCAGGTGTGAGACTGCCGTCTTACTCTAATAGATTGCTCCTAATAAACCTTCCAACCTTAGCTAATCGTAGGAAAATGCTTGGAGTGATTTTTGTGCACAACTTGATCAAGGGTGACATAGATAGCCCTGACCTGTTGAGCCGCATAAACTTCACGATTGCTATTAAAAGCATTAGAAACTATACAGCGTTTTTTCTTCCGCTTTGTAGATCGAATTATTCCTTGCATGAACCGTTTAGGGTCTCATGCTCGGATTATAATTCCCTCTACCATATTATATCTAATACTAACTCCCTTCCTAGTCTTAAATTACTGATACTCTCATATCTCTCTCGTAGTTAGAAATTGCTTAGTTTTTATGCTAGATTAGGTCTACTTTTCCTCGAACACTAGTCTAACACCTATCTTTCCTGTATGTCCGCGATCGGTTTGGCTAACGAGTCGTGCGTTATGAGGCAGCGCCCCTCGGTCGGTTGGGCGGGAGGAGGGCTGCGTTCTTGCCTGGGATCCGCGGGGGGACTTCGTTTAAGGTTCCGTTTGAAATAATCTATGGATAAACGCCTGAGGTTCAGCCGTTTGACCAATTTATTTAATGCTGCATATGTTCCATTTAGTTGCTAAACGATAACAAAGTATTTTTTTTACAAAATCTTTTTTTATTTCATCTGAGTGACGCCAGTAAGTTTCGTTTTCAAATAATTGGGTGCCGCATTTTTGTTGTTGTTATACACTTCTCCAACATCCACACGGCCAATAACTTTGCATTGTTGAGTTTGAGGTTATAATCTACATATTAAGCCAACTTTGATTAGTTATGGTTAAATGTGGAATTCCTTGCTATATAAATTTAAACAAGAATGATTACTCTACGAAACAGGAAAGAGGACCAGGTGCGGACTACCTTGTACACATTTATAAACTTGTTTTCATTTCATTTGTTTCTATCAATTGAATCATTTTGAACGACTCGTTTTAACATACAATTACGAAAACTGCTAGATACAGTTCACATTACAAAACACGTAGTACAAACCCAACTGATTAAGATTTCAAGGTCAACATTTCAATTCAATACTCAAACAACGGATAATTACCCATAGCTTTTTTAGTTACCGTTTCGGTGACAAACACCTGCGCTAATTTATGACTGAATTACTGAATTTATTTATGACTGAAGCGTTGCTTTAAGAGAAATTACGAACGTACACCTTATCTCCTACCTCTATAGTGGCACTGCCAGCAGCTGCATTCTCTGGGAGCTTACAATTATTCAATTCTGTTGCTAAGTCGAAATTTCCTCTACTTAACAATTCTGTAGTACAGAGCCCGCTACATGTTGGACAAGTCCGTGAACTCTTAAGATAGTGGGTCAAACAATAATGGTGAAAGCCTATGCACAGAAATAACTTCCTAAATAATCACCTTCTTTTTCTGGATGAAAAACTGACGGCCACCGTCACTGTCGGCTTAAGCGACGCAGGTGATCTTTAGCGGAACCCTTCCAATGAAGTTCGGTCTCGAGAGACGAAAAGAGAACATTCGAGAGCGAACAACTAAGCTTCATATTCGAGGTAGCTGTATTTAAAGCATTGTTGTTCGAACTAATCTAGTTGGGTGCTATTTTTATACCCGGTACTCGAAGAGTATAGAGGTATATTAGATTTGTGGTGATAACGGATGTGTGTAACGCCCAGAAGGAAGCGTTTCCGACCCCATAAAGTATATATATTCTTGATCAGCATCAATAGCCGAGTCGATATAGCCATGTCTGTCTGTCCGTCCGTCCGTCTGTCCGTTTGTCCGTCTTCATTAGCGCCTATATCTCAGAGACTTTTAAGCTAGAGCAACAAAGTTTTGTATCCAGTCTCCTGTATTATCACACTACTCCAAGTGTATTTCAAAATTTCGCCCCGCCTCTTTCCGCCCCCACAAAGAACGAAAGTCTGTGGCATACACAATTTTGAAGAAAAGAGAAAACTATCTACGCAGAATCATAGAGAATAGCCATTTCTGTCAGAGTGTTGAATCGGAATCAGATCGGATTATTTATATAGTCACAATGAAGAAAACCATTTCGAAAGTCATCGTTCCCTCTCGCTCTCTCTCACACGCGACCCCATCTGCTTTGCTCATTCGAATTTGTTGACGCCTAGTTCTCAGAGACTATAAGAGCTAGAGCAACCAAACTTTCCATCCAAGCTCCTGTGATATCAATTGAGCACAAGTTTATTTCAAATTTTGCCACGCCCCCTTCCGCCCCCACAAAGGACGAAAATCTGTGGAATCCACAATTTTTAAGGTACGGGAAAACCAAAAACGCAGAATCATGGAAAATGACCGTGTCTAACAGATTGCTGAATCTTGATCAGGTTGAACTACTACAATAGCCTAAAGGAACAAATTAAATTTCAGCGGCTACGCAAAGCCTGCCAAGCGCTTACGCATTCCCTCTCTCTCGCAAACACTTGTACGTCTCGAACATGTAGTCATACATGTATGTACATGTAGAAATGTAAAAGCAGATGTAAGAATCATAGGTAAACAAAAATGGAAACATGTATAAAAATTCCAAAAATGTTTTGACCTCATTTTTTTATATTTTAAATATTATTTTTTATAAAGTAGAGCCGCGGCCTTTGCCGCACGCTTTTGAAGCCCCGCACGTGCCTTCTGTCAATAGGATTTCTTTATGCAAGATCTTGGTATTGTGTACTCTTTGGTTAAACGTTACAGTCATTTAGCGGTAGCGCCACTTGGTACGAGGCTAAGAATACTTTCAAATAAGTTTAAGCTGCATCTAAATAGTTTCCATACCACCTGGTAAATAAATTCCATAGCATCAAAATCCCAATGAATTTTAGTAGGGGGGGATACAAGGTTATTCGTGAATTAAAGCTACGACCTGCAGTTAAACAGAAGCTGTAACAGTGACAAAATTATCTAGTATATCTTAGAAATTAAAAGGAATCTTATTATTAGCTGTAACCACTATTTTCATCATTAAGAATGGGTCAAGATGCAAAAAAAGTACCGGGTATAAAGTATAAGGATTGGTTTTATTTTACGAATTTTTTTAAATCTATAAGTCGCACCCAAACATTTTGTAGTTTCAGCTTACCGTTTGGAAGATATTAAGCTCCATAATTCGTTTAATCAAGCGGTTTACAGTACATTTCACGCTTTACAGCACCAGCTTTTTCTTTTTCGTTCTGGTTGTTATCTGGACCTTGAGAAAACAAATTTTTTTGCCGATTTGTTTATCAGGTGGTCTACTATATCCTCACGACAAATAACCGGGAACGTAACCCGAAATCGAGAAACCGGCCCTAAGTGTATCATGCTCAAGTGAGCGTAACAAAGGCGAAACTCACACAAGACTTATTCCCGATTTTGTGACATAATCTCAATATAATATTTCACTGTGTATTTTTTATTATACCCAACACTCGAAGAATATAAGGGTATATTAGTTTTGTGGTGATAGTGGAAGTGTGTAACGCCCAGAAGGAAGCGTTTCCGACCCCATAAAGTATATATATTCTTGATCAGAATCAATAGCCGTGTCGATATAGCCATGTCTGTCTGTCCGTCCGTCTTCATTAGCGCCTAGATCTTAGAGACTATAAGAGCTGAAACAACAAAATGTTTTATCCATACTCCTGTGATATTTAAATTTTGGCCCGCCCTCTTCCGCCCACGCAAAGGACGAAAAACTTTGGCATACACAATTTTAAAAATACGAGAAAACGAAAAACATAGAATCATAGAGGATGACTGTAGGAGTAGATTAAGAGAAAATAGTGGAGTCTCTCCAAAGCATCTTCGGGTGACCCGCAAGCCGACCTTTACGATCGACGACAGCGAATTGGGTTGCGTGCGGCCGACGATGGTTCGCGGGAATGATGGTATGTGGACGGACTTCACTTGTCGAAGTACGCCCAAAGCCACTGCACTCGTTCTTGGAAATAAATACCCTATTAATCGAAAGAAAAACCGCGTCTTTATTGAGTTTGAGTTGTTTGCATGGTTTTAAGATCTAAAAATTATTAGATTTTTCATTGGTGACGCTGCCGAACTCGAAGTGCTGATGGACCATCAAAAAGGACGATCACTTTCTCTAGACTCGTTAGAAAGTTTACAGGTATTCTGTGCCAAAAATTGAGCATCACCGGTTGAATCTCGTTGTGTCGCAGTATATTGTTCGCTCGTTCGACCAAAACGATCAACTGCAGTGATACCCATATGTGCGTGTGTATGTGCTTACACAGTCATACACAGAGAACACAGCTCAATTTCTGGCACCTTCCCTTTTATACCTTATTGGCCAAATTAATCTGCATTAAGTGAAAGTGTCGCAATTATACGTAAATATGTACAAACATACATAAATTCGGTGGAATTGTTCGAACATACCTACGCCATACATATGTATACTCATGCTGACCACCACTTAATGGGCATAACCAAAGCTGCAACACATACATATTTGACAAGAAAGCTACATAAAACATATCAAAATATAAAAGTACAAAGGGCTGGCGAAAATCCTCTAGCTGAACCCTCCACGAGGGTGCCGGCTGGGCAATGGGCACTGCATTATCCCGGACAAGGGTAATGCATTGTCGCTTGCTCCGTCCGAGGCAATGCAGTGTCTAGCTAAGGCAATACCCCAGCGTCTTCTCGACCTTGAGTCGGGGGAGCGGGGTCAGGGCAATGGCTAGAGGTGCCTGGCGGGCAGGCCTAAAACGCTAGGGGGTGGTCCCCCTGATAAACATTAGCCGTGTGGACCTTTGGGCCAAATATGGAGGTTGAGAATAATGAAGCACGGGTTGGGATGTCAACCCAAACGTCGGTGGGAAGCGTGGCTGCTACCACCGGCGGGCACGGGGAGAAGCAATCCTCTCTGCGTGTCGCCAGTGGCCACACCTCGGACGTGACGGGAGCAGGTCACGTCAGTTGCAATACTACTGCCACAACCCCCCGCTGTAGGATGAGCCGCGCAGGTGCCGTTGTCGAGGCAGACTCGGACCTGGAGAGCGTGCTGTCCGTCAGCAGAACAG
>JAWNKY010001867.1:0-51306 GCA_035041765.1 Drosophila algonquin
CCCTTCGTATCAGATATTTTGGAAATGTCCAAAATATGTCCCAGAAGGATAGCAAACTTTAAGGACCATCTGGATGGGATAACTACTGACTTTGTCAGGGCTCACGAAATGGAAGAGGGGAAGATCCCATGAAGTACCAAAACGGGCCGAAACCGGCAGGCTGACGTGTGTGAAGGGCTTCCGCCGAGCCTGGCAACCGCCTTTACCAAACCTAACCTTCCATTTTGCGAGTGACGACAAAAGATAGAATAATTCTATATTCGGCTCGTGCCAGAAAATGCCATTTTTCTTTTTATACAATATATGTATGTATATCGTTGCGTTTCCAGTATTAATATGCCATTTATCTTGCTGATTTGAGTATTCGGTTGAAAAACGCTTGCTGAACCATTTTTCTTCAAACGAAATACAGGAATGCATTTTTATCGTTTCCGTACATCTGTCATCCCTCTTTTGGTTGATGGAAAATTTTGCTGCTCCGAGCACTAAGCACTGCTCAAACAAAAAAAATGTTCTGTCGACAGAAAATATTTTGATCTTTAACAGGTGTGACCAGATTTGTATGCTCTACTGTTATACTGTTTTGTGGTTGTTAAAGCCTAGTATTCAGATCGGAAAATACGTTTTCAAGCCAAACATGCAATATAAAAATACTATCGGCCGAGTGTGATCGAACGGTAACACTGCACGATCAGCTGTGGTTTGTTTACTATTTTAAATTTTGGCGCAAAGTCAGAATTGAATTCACAGCATAGAAATGAGTTTACACATTATGGCATTGGAGGCTACTGACGTGGTAGAGGAGGAGGACAACAGTCAGACAAAAAGAAGACAACATTGAGTAAATCCATATCTGCGAGAACGAAATAGCAGGGGCCGATTCATTTACATTTTACTGACACTCTCTATGCATCTTAGCAGCCACAGAATCCAACGCGCCTCTTATTCATATTGAATCAAAATGTTTCCTATCCGCCTAATTCAAAACTCGACACTCTTTGTAAGTTGTATTATTTCTTCGTCGCAAAGCTGCCCCAATCTTTTATTTGTATTTTTGTTAACCGTTTCTTGTCTTTTCATCATTTGTTCTTGTTGTATTTATACAAACATTCACGCACACAATCTCAGATTTATACCCTTTTTACATTAGGGCACATCATTGGATTTTTCCGTTATATCCTTTTACATTAAGCTGGGTATCCAGCACCGTGGAAACTAAAAATTACTGCCAAACTTCATATAAAAAAAACGGGGCCAGTAATTTTTCGTTTGTGTTTTCCTGGAGTCAGTATCCAGCAACGTAAACGGGATCCACGAATTTGTATCGATAGTATCGGTATTCACAGGAATGTGGACTGGGAGAACAGCTGATAGGGGTGCCAGTAAAATATATGTGCCTATTTCTACTGAAGTCAAAGTGAAAGGTGGGGGTAAAATTTGTGCGCAAAACCAAAAGAGATATGCAAATGTTTAAAGTGAGGAGAGGATTGCTTTAATAAAAGTAATTAAGGCAATATCATGTATTTAGCGGATCACGCAAAATTAGCATTTTGATAATTTGGACATTTTGGCGCCTCCAACTGTGCTGTACTTCGTCTTATAACCATATGTGCCGCTACCAACACAATCACTTCATCGTCAGAATTACTTTCATTCCTTTTTTTAATTTTAGTTTAATTTTCAAAATTGGCGCTGTTTACAAAACACAGCTGATTCATGAGAGTGGCAAATCACTTTTTAGGTTCTTGGTCACATTACATTAGCTGAGTTCCACATATCCGAAATAATGAGCAGCTTGCTTTCAGTAAAATTCCGCGGTGCTGGATACCAGCCTTTAGGCCGCATCATTGGATTTTTCGGTTAAATGGAACATACGACAATAATGCCGGAGGTATCGGAAAAATGATGCGAGGCGTTTACACTTAGGCTGCATCATTTCCGCTTAACTTTGTCATCTATTGTTAACTTCTCCGAGCAAAATTTACATGCTGCTGATTTAATTTTAAAGTGTCACTTTTAAAGTTGGAATCAGCGCGTCCCAAAAGACCTTGCAAATCATTGTGTTACCATTTTGTTGCTTGCAATCAGACTTATTTTAATTGAAATGTTCAGGAATGGTTTGTCCACTCAACTTTAAACTGAATTTATTGTTTGATGCGACAAAAATACCCCGATACCGCGTCGAAACCCCGAATAATTTCAGTATTTTGTAAAAATACTTGTCAGAAAACGGTAACACTTGCAAATGATGCGCCGAATGTTGTATTATGCGGCCGGATCATTGTCTTCTTCTATCTACAGGGCTCTTATGGGCATCATTGTCGCATGTTCCATTTAACGGAAAAATCCAATGAGACGCCCTAATTTAAAAAGGATATAACAGAAAAATCCAATGATGCGCCCTAATGTAAAAAGGGTATAAATCTGAGATTGTGTGCGTGAATTTGTGTATAAATACAACAAGAACAAATGATGAAAAGACAAGAAACGGTGAAAAAAAATACAAATAAAAGATTGGGGCAGCTTTGCGACGAAGAAATAATACAACTTACAAAGAGTGTCGAGTTTTGAATTAGGCGGATAGGAAACATTTTGATTCAATAGTGATAAGAGGCGCGTGGGATTCTGTGGCTGCTAAGATGCATAGAGAGTGTCAGTAAAATGTAAATGAATCGGCCCTTGCTATTTCGTTCCCGCAGATATGGATTTGCTCAATGTTGTCTCCTTTTTGTCCGACTTTTGTCCTCCTCCTCCACCACGTAAAGAGCCCCCAATGCCATAATGTATAAACTCATTTCCTTACTGTGAATTCAATTTTTCTTTGGAACGTTTTGCTAGCAAACATGTTTTTGAATCTGAGTACTAAACATAGCAGAAATGTTCTGCCATACATTTTTTAATCGGTTTCATACGAATATCAGCCCTGATTCTGCTCGCGGACAATTTTTTCTGCTCTGAGTACTTGGCTTTCCTCGGTATATCTACGGTATATTTTGAAAATAAAATAGTATATTATAATATATTTTTGACGGCCTTATCAATAATCGATAAGCCCTGTTGACTTTGGACGTGTGACTTAGACAAAATTTTGATACGTCAATTGAAAAATTTAATAATAAAAACCGATACATTTCTTTTTCAACCATTCCGTGTGCGTAAAAAACGTAAAATTATATTCTGATACTGGATATTTCCTTTGTGTATGTGTTAATTTGGACTAACCGTTCGAGTTTAATTCCATGTACATATGTACACACATGCATATGTACATAGTCTCTATTGCTACAAACTTGCAAATAAACCAAGAGTGATCAAGGACAAGATAGACTTTGATTTAGTCGTAAAGTTATTTACAAGAGTAATTTATATTCTGAATTTTTTAGAAATATAATTCTGTGTCAAAATAGTTGGAGTGATTAAACTCAAATATGACACTATTTTATAGTCGGTGGACAAAATCCTATCTTACGTGTATAACAGTGGCTTGCACCAACAAATGTTGCACCAACAAATGTGCACGCATATGAAAGTGTGCGTGCAGATCAGATGCTGCCCTTCTTGGGTTTGGCTTAGCATATGAAAATTTGTATTATGAAATTCACTTATTCATGGTGAATGCATTAGTCGCAAGGTGCCAATAACATAAATATGTATATTAATATGAACATTAATATGAACATGTACATATGACAAGTATATAAATATCTGGATTACCATCTCCATCTTTGGCAAAGTACCCATTTACTTACGTATATTGATGTAAATATGTACCAAAGACAATATAAACACTAAGATATGTTACTCCATACAAAATGTTCAGCTCAATTTTTTCGGCGTGGAATTCCACGCAATTCCTCACTGAGAAAGAGAGAGACAGATAGACAGAGAGCGCTCTAGGGGTAAACCTGTAAGTGAGGAGCTTTAACTATACATATGTGTGCACATATTGTAGGTCTGCTTGTTTGCATTGAATGTTTACGACGTCGCTGTCGAAGAAAATATCCATTACTTTAGAGTTTATTAAAGATTATGATTTTATGATGACGCTTGCCCAAAATACAAAAAAATTGTATATTTTGTATATCCTTTATATGCAAATTCTGTTTAATGTTCTATGTAAGCTCATTATATATTTAAATCCGCGAGCGCATTGGAGCTCGTACGAGCGAGACAGCGCGTATTTTGTCTCTCACCACAAAACGTCGCTTCCTACACAACAGAATTGTATACGTGTTACACATCTTAAAGTTTATATTGTCTTTGTATGTACCTAGCTTTAGCCCTGATTTGACTTAGGAAGATCAAAACTTGAATAGCTTAGATCACTTTATGCTCCAAAATGCAATCTGATAGTGTATCTAATGTAAAAATAGGGTGTTATTAATAGGTAAATGCATGAAAATGTCAGTCAACAGCTGATTAAGCAAATTGACATAATTTCATAACTTTGATATGAAAACCTATTACAATAAGTAAAAGTTCACTTTTTGGGTATTTTTATAGCTTTTCATGTTTTTCTTTACTATTTTCTCCTATAAGAAAGATAATTCTTGATAAAATATTTTACTCAGTCTCTTTAACATTTTGAACTAAAAAAATTTCAGAAAACTTGCTCAATATCGGTTAACGGTATATTTTAAACATTTATTAAGCCAAGAATATCTGTCCCGTGCGACAGATGATTAAATTAAATTAAAAAACTCCATATCATATTTGCGTAAGATTATACCCATTTTAAAGGGACATCAATGCACAAAATGTATCATAAATTAGAAGGTAATTCAGGAGTTACTTGTTAATAGAAGAAAAATTTTAAAAATCCGTGTTATTTTGACCACTTGCAATGAGTAAGATTGTCCTATTCGAAATCTTGGAAATGCCCTTGTGTGCTTAGAAAAGCCGGCACAGCAAAATAAAATACACCAATACACAACTATGGATAATCCATACGGATAGCCATATTCAGCAAAATGTTTTAAATTTAGTATGTGCAGAGCTTGTGCAGAGTATCAAACCCTCGGGTAACGAGTTTCAAGAGTATCGGATGAATTTTTCCAATAAGCTTAAGCCATGTTTCCGCCATATCTTTTTTTAGGACAAAAAAAACCTGACGTTTTCAGCGCACCAAAAGAGGTAAGGTACTTTGTTCAGCCGCGCACGACACTTTATACTCGACTTTAGGGGTATATTCGACTTTTTGAGATTTTTCCTTCTAACGAATAGAAGGAAGCGTTTCTGACCCCATAAAGTATATAAATTCTTGATCAGCATCCATTGATAAATCCAAACTTTCTACCCAAACCCCTGTGATTTTTACACACACACTCTTACAAGTGCATTTCACAATTTTTCCCCGCTCCCTTCCAACCCAGAAAAGGAATTTTTTTAAACAAATTTTTTCCTTTATTTAATTCACAATTTAGCTGTTTTACAGCTAGTTTAGCAACTCCAATAAAAACAAACTGCACAAATATTTAAATTGCTTTGTTATTCATTGTTAGTTTTCCTTAACATTTTTGATTATAACAACAAAAAACAACTAACACAATAAAAATTATCAATAATAACAACAAAAACAACAAAAAACACAAAAAATCAACAATAACAACGCAGAAAGTGACCAGCGCAAACCATTATTAGCTTGAAAAAATTTAACTTTTAAACATTTAAAAACGAGGGGGAACGTGGTGAGCCGCGCCAAAGGCCGCAGCTCTACTTTATACCCGGTACTCAGTCAGTATATACATACATATATGAGCTTACGATTTATGCAATTTATTATATGTTCGCAAAAGGGACGACTTAAATTTTGGGCAAAAAAGAATATTTCAAAAAATGAAGTCAAACCATTTTTGGAATTTTTATACATGTTTCCGTTTATGTTAACATATGCTTTTTATATCTGCTTCTACATTTCTACATGACATGTATAACTACATATTCGAGACGTACAAGTTTTTGCGAGAGAGAGAGGGAATGAGAAAGCGCTTGGCAGGCGTTGCGTAGCCATTGAAATTTAATTTGTTCCTTCTGTCCATAATAATGATCCGACCTGATCCAGATTCGGCAATCTAGTAGATACGGTTATTTTTCATCACTATGCGTTTTTTGTTTTCTTGCATCTTAAAAATTGTGGATTCCACAGACTTTCGCCCTTTGTGCGGGCGGAAGGGGACGAGGCGAAATTTCGAAATACATTTGGAGTAGTGTGATAACACAGGAAAGTGGATACAAGACTTGGTTGCTCTAGCTTTAATAGTCTCTGAGATATAGGCGCTAATGAAGACGGACAGACGGACGGACAGACAGACAAACATGGCTATATCGACTCGGCTATCGATGCTGATCAAGAATATATATACTTTATGCGGTCGGAAACGCTTCCTTCTGGGCGTTACACACAATCGTTATCACCACAAATCTAATATACCCCTATACTCTTCGAGTACCGGGTATAAAAATAAACTAGAAGCGACCGCCACGAAATTTGTTTACCTATATTCATGATAAATCGGGATCTATTTACGCAAAAAATTTCGTGAATTTCGGAGAGGTTGTCCACATACTTAACCAATTACCTTCTGCGTTGGTTTTATCATAAAAACTGTGGATTCCACAGATTTTGGTCCTTTGTGGATTCGGAAGGGGGCGCGGAAAAATTTTGAAATATACTTGTGTACCACAGGAGCTTAGATAGAAAGTTTGGTTGATCTAGGTTTTATTGTCTCTTAGAACTAGGCGCTCATCTGCACGAATAAGTAAAGCACAAAGGGTGGCGTGTGAGAGAGAGCGAGAGGGAACGATGCCTTTCGAAATGATTTTCTTCATTTTGGCTATGTTAATGATCCGATCTGATATTCTTCGAGTACCGGGTATAAAAATCCAAGCAAAAAATATAAAACAGCAGGAACTGAAAATGCATAATATCCAACTTCGTTAGCGACTATAGCTTTTATGAACTGACACATCTGTATACTGTATGGTTAGTGATCGTGTATGAGTATTCAAGGTGCAAATTGCGAATAAGCAAAGAATTTTGATTTAATATATATTTTTGTATATAATATAGTCGTATGAGCACAAATACTATTCAGTATGTACTATATATGCATACTCATACATACATATGTATGTCTATTTAATTGTATGGTATTATATTATGAACAAAATAATTGGTTTATTATACCCGGTACTCGAAGAGTAAAAGGGTATATTAGATTTGTGGGGATAACGGTTGTGTGTAACGCACAGAAGGAAGCGTTTCCGACCCCATAAAGTATATATATTCTTGATCAGCATCAATAGCCGAGTCGATATAGCCATGTCTGTCTGTCCGTCTGTCCGTCTGTCCGTCCGTCCGTCTTCATTAGCGCCTATATCTCAGAGACTATTAAAGCTAGAGCAACCAAATTTTGCATCCAGTCTCCTGTGTGATCACACTACTCCAAATGTGCTGCAAAATTTCGCCCCGCCCCTTTCCGCCCGCACAAAGGACGAAAGTCTGTGGCATGCACAATTTTGAAGATACGAGAAAACTAAAAACGCAGAATCATAGAGAATGACCATTTCTATCAGAGTGTTGAATCTGGATCAGATCAGATCATTATTATAACTACAATGAAGAAAACCATTTCGAAAGTCATCGTTCCCTCTCGCTCTCTCTCACACGCGACCCCATCCGCTTTGCCCATTCGAATTTTTTGACGCCTAGTTCTCAGAGACTATCAGAGCTAGAGCAACCAAACTTTCTATCCAAGCTCCTGTGATACCAAACCTGCACAAGTGTATTTCAAAATTTTGACACGCCCCTTTCCGCCCCCACAAAGGACGAAAATCTGTGGAATCCACAATTTTGAAGATACGAGAAAACCAAAAACGTAGAATCATGGAAAATTACCATATCTACCAGATTGCCGAATCTGGATCAGATCGGATCAATATTATGGCCAGAAGAAACAAATTAAATTTCAGTGGCTACGCAACGCCTGCCAAGCGCTGACTCATGCCCCCTCCCTCTCTCGCTCTGTCCTAAACACTTGTACGTCTCAAATATGTAGTTATACATGTCATGTAGAAATTTAGGCGCAGATATACAAAGCATATGTAAACAAAAATGGAAACATGTATAAAAATTCCAAAAATTCATTTTTTTAATTTAAATATTATTTTCGTCCTTTTTGAGAACATATAATAAATTTCATGAATCGTAGGCTCATATATGTATGTATATATATACTGACTGAGTACCGGGTATAAGGTAGAGCCGCGGCCTTTGCCGCGGCTCACAACGTTCCCTCTCGTTTTTTTTTTAATAAATAATTTCATTTACAAGAAAACTACCAAAACATACCAAAACTAGTTTTGGTCAAGTTATCGAGAAAATATTACTGAACGAGGACTTAATTACCATTAAAATTTTATTAGATGGGCGGTGGGCGTCACTGCAGTACGGAGAAGAGAAGGCTCATTCGAGGACTCCGATATGAAGGAAAAACTTATAAATCTATTGTCATTTCAATGAAACGATTTCAAAACTTCATATGAGTTAAAACTGCAAAAAAGAATAGGTGAAACTCGGAGAACACCTAGAATCATCTAGGACCGACGATCGCATGGTTCAGTTGATTAAACGCCACCCATTCAAGGCTTCCAGGACGGTTGCCAATGAAATTGGGAATTTTGTTTCATCACGGACCGTTCAGAGACATAGCTCGCAAATAACTGTTGACCGTTTTTTTTGCTTACGCTCTGCTCGCGAGAACAACCTAAAAAAATATCCACTCTCGTTCTCCCTGTGAGCAGCAGACTTCGTTTCTTTTCGTTTCGGTTTTCTGTTGAGCGCTTTACTTTCAGCTGTTCGTTGTACGCTCTATTACCGAACATCGCACAATGAGAGATACGAGTGATGCTCGCGCAGAGAGACTCACTAAAAGACCGATTGATTGAAAAAGTCAACCCAAACGGTCTTTTCAATAATTTTCAATGCACAGTGTGTGTAACATTGTCACATTCGATTTTCACTCTAAATTTTCTTGAAATTTTAAATATGAATTTTTATATTTCAAACTAATTTTTTGATTAAAAAATAGTAGTAAAATAATAGTTTCTTTACAATTAATTTATTTTAAATTAAGCTTAACAACTAATAAATAAATAATAATAAATATCGAGTTTAAGTTTTGTGTGGCCAATACTATCAGTGCCAGCGTACTCAAGTGTAGTGATTTCAGCATTACATTTCTAAAAAAATTTAATATGTCTTTTTGTCAAAATTATCGACCTACGATCACTGTACCATCGAAATTCACAAAGCAAAGTGACGCGTAGAACCTTCGAGACTTCACATACACACATACATTCGCAAAAGACTTTTTGGATCGTCGTTCGAGGCAAACAGTCATGGAATGCGAAGAGCAAAAGAGACCGGAAAAAACTGCTCGTCGGCTGAGCGCGAGCACAATTTTTGTACGAACAATGCAATCGGTTGCTCTCAGACTTTTTGCTCAAAGTCTCAGTGAAGAACTCTTATTTTGCGACCGCAAGAATCGGTTAACAGTTATTTGCGAGCTATGTTCAGAGACGAGTACCGAGTAAAACGAGTAAAAACGGTAACTCGCGGGGTAAATGAAGATGTTAATTAAATATATGAAAAAAAAAAGGAAACTTATTATTTTTTCTATGAGTGTACTTGATTACATATGAAAAAGTAATATGCGTTGAAAAAATTATATATATCATCACATACTCATGGATATATATGTATATTAATGGCATAAAAATGTGTATGAAATGGGTCTACACAGATAGTAGTGTAGAGTCGCTGCACTGCACTGTCTGCGACTCACATCTTGCCCCCTCGGTTTTTTTGTGGGTCTGCGTTGTCCATAATAATTAGTAAGCACAAAATATTTAACTCAAACGTAATTATTATGGATAATTATTAAAAATTCATAAAAATGTTATCACCGAAGAATGTCCTTAAAACATGAAATTAATTTTTATTGTGCGATTTTTAGAATAGAACTTATAATGATTATTGTCCCTGCTTAAAAGTGCAGGCCTGGATCACCATCAAAATGCCTCAACTGGCGACATTACCGGAGCACCCCAACCCATCATATAGTGCGAGCAGCAACAATATGGACACAGTAACAGAGCACGTGAAAAATGAAAAACACAATGAACATAATTCTACAACTCAATTGCGACAGTTTGGAAGGTCCACGTTGACAGTTTCGGAGGAAGAAGTGGCTGCTTCCAGTACATCGTACTCATTTACAGGAAGCTCTCTTGCTGGTGGAAACATTGCTGATTTGAAGAAATCTGTCGATTCTGGGACTGCCCAGTCAGTATCTACTGACTCAGAACCTGGCTTAAGTGCCGATAAAAAGGACACAACTAGCAACATTTCTAACGACAAGGAACATAGCGAGGAGTCACTTTATGAGTGTAACATATGCTTGGACACAGCAAAAGATGCCGTGGTTAGCATGTGCGGGCATTTGTTCTGCTGGCCCTGTTTACACCAGTGGCTATTGACGCGTCCCAGTCGCAAACTCTGCCCCGTATGCAAGGCTGCAGTTGACAAAGACAAAGTCATACCACTTTATGGGCGAAATAGCACGCGGCAAGAGGATCCTCGGTGAATACAACTAAAACAATAAATTAACAAAATTCAATTCAACAATGATATCTGCTTCACTATTTCTACAGCAACAAAGTTCCCCCCCGACCTGCTGGCCACCGCACTGAGCCAGAACCGGCGCCTGGTTTTCCTGGCTTTGGATTTGGTGATGGCTTTCACATGTCGTTTGGCATTGGCGCTTTTCCTTTTGGTTTTATTACATCTTCACTTAATTTTGGTGAGCCGCGTCCGGCTGGTGAGTTCGTTTTTAGTAGTGTTGCAACACATTGATGCAAACAGATATCGTCTGACCAATCTTTTTATTTTCCTACGTCTGTGTAACTTTTAGCTGCCAATCGAGGCACCACGCAATACGAGGACGAACAGACACTTTCCAAGTTGTTTCTTTATTTGGCCTTTTTGTGCATCGGATGGCTACTCTTTGCATAAAAATCTGTTGACACAGCCGTACATGAAAATGACAACACCAATGACATTAAACCGTTAAGGAAAATCGTTATAATATTTAATTTTATTTAAAGTCCAAACCATATGTATAACATGGATAATATAACCGAAAATCGGAAAAGATAGAAAACACAACTTAAAGAAGTTCCAAAAGTAAGATTTTATCAATTACGAAACTATTACACACCAGTGCAGTGAACTACGCTGAGTTTATAATGCAATTATTTCACAAGAAAAACAAAAAGGGTTTAGTTGTTGGTGTGTCCCCACAATAATATAAATTGAAACCATTATTTCTTTATGCTCTGGATCGCCTTTATGTATAAAGCTATAAATTAGTCGTTATAAAAGATAAACGGAAATACAAACATAACTAAATGACGAAATTTCATGACTGCAATAAATTCAACAGTTTTATTTCAATATGCATGTTTCTTATTTTTTTGGTATTTCCAGAACTATGTTACAATTTATACTTCTGTTCATCTTCCTTAATTTATATCCTTATATCTCTTATATACATATGAGAGAATAAAATTGCAGCTATTGCAATGCCATCAAGTGCCCTAAGCTCCAACGAAATACGCGACATGTTTAGCCGAAAAGAACACGAAAATAAAGGAAAAAAATAGAGATTAACCGGCAAAAAAGTAAGTTTACCAAATTTCCCAGTTTTTAAACAGCCAGTAACATTTTTTTTTTCATTTTAATGATATTTGATTAGGATTACGTACATATAAACATATATAAATTTTATGTTTGCTTTAAATACAAAGCTGTTAATAAGAAATAATATTTATTCATACAAAAACATACAAAAATATTTTTTTTTCGACTTTTCGTGATTTCTTAAAGTCGAAATTTCGGGAAAAAACCGAAAAAATTATGAAATTTGAATTTGAAAGCTTAATATCTTCCAGACGTTCAGATACAGCTACAAAGTGTCTGGGTCGGATTTATAGATGCATTTGTCAGTTTTTTTTAAATGCAAAGTTCAATAGAACAAGTTATAGGAAAATTAAGTTAGGTGAACATCAGAAGCACTAACTCTGAAAAAAAATAAAAAATTGTTTACAAAATTTTAAAAAATAAAACTAAGCCTTAAAAAAAAGCCATAATTCTTTAAAAAATTTAAATCTCTAAATCTATCAGAAAAAGTCATTTTGGATGACAGCGGAAAAAAAGTTGAATTTTGTTGAGTAGTGTTATTGGCCTCCAGCCGCATATTTTTTTTGTTGCAAATTCAATGCAATGCTATGCAGCGAACGGAGAGCCAATGCATCCATGTAAACGGCATGACACTTGCACTTTGGACATCACGCATTAAAAAAAATCCACTATTGTAATTTTATTATGTCGCGGTGTCTTTACTTAATAGGAACAATTCGGCCAAGTGGGGATACAAATCTTTATCTCTACAGCATATTTGTTTTAAATAGCTCTGCTAGAATAATTCAATTAATCATTAAATAATATAGATTTAATTATTTGATAATAATTATATTCAAGACACACTTTCGCCCAATAAGAAGTCAAAAAGGAAGTCTGTTTTGTACACTAGCGGTCAGAAAAAACGCACCACTCCAAAAAAAACATGAAATTATGAAATCGTTTGGCTAAACATTTGTTTTTTTTTTAATTAAACACATCTAACAATGTGCGACAAGCGTCACAATAGTCGAATAGTTCAACGCCATAAAATAGAGTGGGAATAAGTATAACTTTAAAAATTAAGAGTCTTATTTCTTCAGCAAAGTTTTTGACAGGAAACTTTTGTACGCTGATAGCACTAGTCATTTCAAAAAATACTTAAAAAAAAACTAAATCATAAAGAAAAACCATAATGCTTTAAAAAAATCAAATCTCCAAATCTATCAGGAAAAGTTATTTTGGGCGACAGTGGAAATAAAAAGTTGAATTTTGTTGAGTAGTGTAGTTGGGGTAGTTGTTCTATTAGATCCCAAGTTAAAGTTTTTGGAACACTTTTTTACCATGGTAAATAAGGCCATGGGTGTGCTTGGGTTTATAAAGAGGTGGTCAAAGGAATTTGGCGACTCTTTTATAACAAAGACACCTTTCTAGTTCGTTCGATTTTAGAATACGGCTCTTGTGTATGGTGCCCTCAGTAAAACGTGAAACAGGACCGTATAGAATCAGTTCAGAAAAACTTTTACTTTTGGCTCTATGTGGCCTCAACTGGGATGCAGGTGTGAGATTGCCGTCTTACATTAATAGATTGTTTTTAATAAACCTTCCAACCTTAGCTTATCGTAGGAAAATGCTTGGTGTGATTTTTGTGCAAAACTTTATCAAGGATCACGATTTCTATTAGAAGCACTATAAACTATATACCGTTCTTTCTTCCGCTTTGTAGATCGAATTATTCCTTGCATGAACCGTTAAGGATTCTATGCTCGGATTATAATACCCTCTACCATATCCTATCTACTCCCTTCCTAGTCTCAAATTACTGATACTCTCATATCTTTCTCGTAATTAGAAATTGCTTAGTTCTTTTAGACAGATTAGTTCTACTTTTCCTCGAACCCTAGTCTAACACCTATCATTCCTGCATGTCCGCGATCTATCTGGCGAACGAGTCGCGCGTTTTGCGGCAGCACCTCTCGGTCGGTTGGGCGAGAGGAGGGCTGCGTTCTTGCCTGAGCTCCACGCAGCAGCATTCTGCTGGTGTCGCTTGGGCCACTTGATGGTGTAATCATTGCATATTAACGTCCTAAAGAACCACATGTACGTCCTGTTGCTTTTGATACTTGTTTGCTCCAAGACAGTGTGCTACTGAAGGTTATCCCCAGATTAACAGCATGGTTTTCATAGGAAATTGGTGTATTGTCTATGTAAATATAGTTTTTAGTTTAACTTCACTTCTCTTATCTTTATTACTGCGGAGCTTGATTAAACCACTTATTAAATACTCGTAGTTTATTTCGGTAATTGCAAATCTTTTTAAAAATGTAAACTTCGTTGTATTGTACTCGAACCTTTGCTTCTGTATCGTCTTCATCTTGAAGCAATCAGAAATTGTTGTTTTTAGCAAGCGCAAGTGTGTTACACTATGTTGTAAGTAAGTAGTGTAATAGTGACATCGATAGTTTTGAAACCCTATCATAATATTTTTATACTATATGCTTACCTTATAAATATACTTCATGTAGACCCATTTTAGACCAATAACTCTGAAACCTCTTGCAGCAAATTCTGTAGGTGCGTTGTCAATGTATGAACTGGCGTATCTATATACTGTATGGATAATGTCGAAAATAAACCATAAAAAAAACGATTCAAAGCTAGGGTCGTGACTCTACATTTATACTTGCTACTTACTTACCTCCGCCAGAGGTCGCACAGTGTGTAAAAAAGAGGGAATTAGTACGCTATCATTGCACTGCAATTTCATTTGTTCCTTATGACTATTGTTCGGCTAATCGCCTGCCCATGGCAGCACAAAGATAGGCATAGCTTACTCTCTTTACAAAACATTAATCTCAATGCATCGTTGCTGCTGCTGCTGCCCTACGCACTACGCTCTCAATCGCTACATTGCCCTTTCCCTAAATTCGTCGTCCGACAAGAGCTGTGAGGGAGGCTCATCAGCAGAGCAGAAGTCACAGCAGAATTGATCGTCTTCGTGAGCAAACGTCGTATCGTTAATTTTCGTTTAGTTGGCACTGTGACCTGTTTTTTATTTGTTGCATCACTCGCATTACTAAGCACTACTTAATCGAAAATACACGAATATAATGTATACATAGAAATCAAACCAATTTTGTGTTTTAATAAAATTTCGTAAAAATACGCTGCTGAAGGAGCTTAGTAGCTCAACAACTATAAAAATAAGATCTTCAGGCTTTCCTGCCTGAGTGCTTCCCTCGCTGCTCTCTTGGACCTTCGTTGCTTTGGACCAGACTGGAGCAGCGTACAGTCTCTGGGAGGAAACGACGCTAGTGATCAGCTTCCTCTATCCTTGTTTTGCACCTCTAGTGTTAAGCAAGATCCGCAAGAGTGCTCGGAAAGTCTGCGATGCCTTTGCGTTGGCGTACTCCATATGCTCTGGGATCCGATGCGACCGTAACGCCTCCATCGTTATTGCCAGTCTGCCGTGTTGAAGCTATCTTGATGTTAAGGGTGACCAGCAGGCAGTACTGTTTATTGCCCCCTTTCCAGCATGTGCCGCTAATGGCCTTCCCCGCTATGGTTGTGACCCTTGCATTTAGCGTCGATCTGCTCTTCTGAAAGCCATACACGTTTTCTGATTGCTCGTCTCGCTTTCAGGCACGTTGTCCGAAGTCTGGCGATGTCCGTGTTACACCAGGTGCATGGCTCGTGGTGCCGGGTGAGTGGTTTGCGTTGCCTCATACTCGAGTCGCCGGCCTTCTCCATTCGCGAGCTACTTAGCCGACTCGTTAGCGCTTGCATCATGGTTGGCCTCATCCCAAGAGTTCTGGTGAGCGCGCTGGTGTTGAGCGTGTCCTCGATGTAGGCCTTATCCCGAATATGCGTCCTGTTGGGTCTGGGACGCATACCAATGCTGCATATTATGGCTTCGTTGTCTCTTCCTGTATAGATGTCACCAGCTTGAGCTAAATCACTTCTATACCCTTTTGTTATATACTTCTCATTGCGTCGAGAAGGGGCACTGCCTGGTTCCCGCTTGGTGAACTCTGTACTCACGACCTGTCTCAACACAGATGAAGTCCGGTATCTTGTGGCCTTTAGCACAGTAGCGTATTCAGCATCCAGAACGGTCTACTGCTCTGCGACAGTTTGGCGCAATGTGGCCCATCTCCCGGCACTTGTAGCATTTGGGCTGCAAGTCCTTCTCCTTGACTTTGCATACCGTCCACCCTTGACGTTCGGCAGTCCAATTACGGTGGTCTGGGTATCCGTAAAGGATGGTCGCAGGCTTCACAGCTTCACCAAGTTGGCTGATCATTAGGAGCCTCTGCCTCGTGGCTTCGGAGAGAGCTCGTACTGCTGCTGCCTCTCTATTCAGAATCGATTCGAGTTTCTCTTTCACCTTCGCCGCACCGCCTTTGTTAAGCTCGAGAAGCAGACTACCGTTTGCGGTGCAACGGTCCTTATTGACGTTCGCGCTTAGGTCCTGGAGCTGGCCCTCGTCTTTGCGGGTGACCATTGCAAGCACCTCGCTGTATGATTTGCCCCACACCTGCACTATGACAGCGTCTTGACGTGTACGACGTGCTGCCTTCGGCATCTTGTCCACTACTCTCCATTCGCTGTCCGGCTTAGGAGTGCACGTGGCGCTGCGGGTAGCTTCCCGCCTTGCGGCCGCATTGGTTGCTTCTTTCGCGATCTCCCGGTTGCCTTGGCTCCTAATGGGTGCGCTTGCCGTGCGCGAAGCGGACTCGGCTCCACTGGAGTACCTTCGGACCCGGCCGCCTGGCTCAGCCTACGCCATGGTTCCGTCAGCGGTACGGCATCCTTCTTCGGGACCGTCGGTGTTTGCGTCTGCTGCATCTTCCCTTCGCTCCGCGTGATCTGTTCGCACTTCGTATACACGAACTCTGCGTCGAGGCCTTCCTGCCTAGCGCTAATGAACGCTACGGTTGATCTGCTCGCTTCGTCGATTTTCGAGTGCAGCTCTTTCACGCGCATATACGCGCAAGAACAGCGTTCTCGTTGCTACGTTTACGTGGCGCGTTTGTTTGTCCAATGTCCTGTGTGTCACCTCCTCCAGAAACTTCCCCATCTCCTCAAAGTTCTCGAGGCATGATGCCTCCTGGTGCGCTTTCCTTCTCTTGGGCGACATTCTCTGAGAGATCATTTTCTGAAAGATTTGGATATTTAAGAATTTTTAAAAAATATGTTTTTTTCTAGGTTTAGTTTTTTAAAAGAAATTTAAAACAATTTTGTATTTTTCTTCAAAGGTATTGATTCTATTTTTCAAATAACTTAAGTTTCTTATAACTGGTTGTATTGAACTTTGCAATTCTGACAAATGCAGCTATAAATCCGACCCAGACACTTTGTAGCTGCAGCTGAACGTCTGGAAGATATTAAGCTTTCAAATTCAAATTTTATAATTTGTTTGGTATTTTTTCTCGAAATTTTAATTTTAAAAACTCAGGAAAAGTCGAAAAAAATATTTTATGGCACACATGTAGTTTTAGATAGACACATTTATTAAGCGTCGTTTAAGGTATCGTTTGTAAGAATCGATCGATAAACGGCTTTTGAGTCTGGGACTTATAGCTGCATTTGTCAGAATTGCAAAGTTCAATACAACCAGTAATACAAAACTTAATTTATTTGAAAAAAAGAAGCACTACCTCTGGAAAATATATGAAAAATGTTTAAAAATCCTTAAAAAAAAAACTAAACCATAAAAGAACCATAATTCTTTATAAAATTTGAGACCACCAAATCTATCAGAAAAAGGCATTTGATACCCTTTTTACATTAGGGCGCATCATTGGATTTTTCCGTTATATCCTTTTTACACTAGGGCGCCTCATTGGATTTTTCCGTTAAATGGAACATGCGACAATGATGCATATAAGAGCCCTGTGGATAGAAGAAGACAATGATGCGGCTGCCCAAGGTGCCGTTTACACTGAGGCTGCGTCTTGATTCTTTGCGTCTTCTCAGAAACGCAGTTTTTTTTACATAGGTTTAGCATAGGGCCCTAGTGGTGGCAAAAAGTTGCGTCGTTTTCCGACGCAGCTACGTTTTGGTATTTCTGTGATATTTCAGTGCGCATAACAGCAATTTTCGTACTTTTCTGCCTAATCAGCGGAACTATCACCACTAATAACAACAAAAAACAGCAGATTCAAATTTAAATTTTGCCGCGTAAAATTTTTAACTGAGTAAAAAGGGGCAAAAATTCATGTAGGTTAGGTTAGGTTAAGGCGGCTGTCAAGCTCCACAGGAGCCAGTCACACTTGGGCTGGTTTCGGCCCGTTGTAATACCGCGGGAGGTGTTCCCCTTTTAGCCATCTCATGAGACCCGAACATATCAGCAGTTATCCCATCCTGACGCTCTTACGAAGTTTGCAATCTTTCTGGGACAGATTTTGGACATTTCTGAAATGTCTGAGACATAGGGCATGCCCAGGTATTGTAGCCTTCTCCTACTGAGAGCCGGACAGGAGCAGAACAGGTGTTCCACCGTTTCCTCCTCCTCCTCGTCTCTACAGCTACGGCAGAAATCATTGTATGGGGCTCCCAGCCTGTTGGAATGGGAGCCTATCAGCCAGTGCCCCGTGAGGGAGCGGATGACAACGCTGCACCTTTTCCTGTCGAGCTTACAAAGCTCTAGTGTGCGTTTCCTGTCAATGGTAGGCCATGTTTGCCTGGATATGTGACATAGTGGTGCTGACCGCCACGCATTGTCTGCTCGTCGCTTATATAGCTCTTTTATAATAAGCCTACAGGTGGCCATTGGCATGCAAATATCCTCCTTCTCTTGGAGAAGGGGTATTGTGGTACCTGATCATGCCAGCTCGTCCGCCTTGCAGTTGCCCTCAATGTCCCGGTGACCCGGGACCCAAATAAGGCTGATGGCATATTGTTGGGCCATCTCGTGAAGAGATTTGCGGCAAATTGCCACTGTGGCCGAGTTCGAGGATATCGCATGAAGCGATTTGATCGCAGCTTGGCTGTCGCTGTATATGTTTACAGTTGTTGTTGCCGTTGAGGCTGTTTGCAGGAGCTTCAGTGCTTCCATGATCGCAATGACTTCCGCTTGGAACACACTGCAGTGATCTGGGAGCCTAAAGGAGGGCCTGATTTCGAGTTGTTCGGAGTAAATCCCTCCTCCAACTTTGTTATCCAGCTTCGAGCCATCTGTAAAGATGCTTATGGCCGTGTCCTGGCCTGGTGGTCCCTCAAGCTACTCGTCTCTGCTAGGGAAGGGAGTACCAGTGTGTTCCCTTGGAACGCAGTAGTCCGTCTTCGTTGGGACGGTACTACTGACAAGTATAGATGAGTGACTCCTGGTATGTGACGTCCATTGTCCGGAGTCTCTCAGACGTATTGCGGCAATTTCTGACCTCTCCTTTCCCGCAAGCTCGAGGCTCTGTAGATTTAGGATGGCGTTTAGTGCATCGTTCGGGGTGGTGCGCATGCACTAATGCATAGGGCTGCGGTTCGCTGAACCTTGCCAAGTTGTTTGGTTGTCGATCCTTTTGATAAGGTCGGCCACCAAACTGTAACTCCATAGAGTAAGATTGGTCTTACTATTGCTTGGTATATCCATTGGACACACTTGGGTTCATGCCCCACTTCAAGCCAATAGCTTTTTTACAGGAGTATAGGGCTATCGTAACCTTCTTTTCTCTGTCCTTTACGTTCAGGTTCCAGTTAAGCTTATTATCAATTACCAACCCTAGGTAACTAGCACTGTCGCTGAAGGAGAGCCTGCATCCATTTAGTATAGGGGGGTTGAAGGGCGGAATCTTGTACTTGCGTGAGAATAGCACGAGTTCCGTTTTTGTGGGATTTACTCCCAATCCTCGCGATTTTGTCCATTCTGACAGTCTCGCGAGCTTAGTGCTCATAAGGTCACACAGTGTTTGAGGGTATTTCCCCGAGAAACTGATTGCCACGTCATCCGCGTATGCATGCTTCCGTGAACCTGTACACTATACGATCTAAATCATCTTGAGTGTCTGGGCTCATTGGTGCCTTGTTGGGGAGTATTTCCTCCAAAACCGAGCTATACTTAACCCAGTTGGTTTTCCTGGGGTTAGTGTAGTCGGTGGGTTTGGGGCTCTCGAAGGATAAAATCGTTTCGATATACCTGTGGTCGGAGAAGGAATGGTCCTCTAGGACTCTCCATCTTTCCACTTTGTCTGACAGATTGTGAGACACTAGAGTGAGGTCAATAACCTCCTGTCGGTTTTTTATAATAAAAGTGGGGTCGTTACCCCGGTTACATATGGTTAAGTTCGAGATCAGTATAAAGCTGAAAAGTGACTCACCCCTTATATTTGTGTCCGTGCTCCCCCATTGGGTGTGGTGAGCATTGGCATCGCAGCCTATTAGTAGGCTTGTGTTGGACCTCTCGCTGTCGCTGGTGAGCTTGCAGACGAGATCGTTGGGAGGATCGCTATCCTCATGGGCCATGTAGGACGACATCAGCCTCAGATGTGTCCGCTTTAGCTCTAGGCTTACCGTTGTATTATCGCCATTGCTGAAGTTGTGGAGCAGAAAGATATTAAGGTGCTTTCTTGCGAGAATGCAGGTACGAATTTTACCTTCGGTTTGGGGTACAATGAGCTTGTACTCCCTCGTCGCTAACCCACAGACCTTGGCTCCGACTATCCAAGGCTCCTGGATTAGGACAACGTCGGCTCCGCTTGCATCCAAGCGGAGTATGAGTGCAGCGGATGCTGCTTTACAATGGTGGAGATTTATTTTAAGGAGTCTCAGAGACATCTTCATGGATCTCCACCACTGTAGTGTCGGCGTCTGAGTCGTCGGAAACTTCGTCTCGACACATCGCCTCATAGTCCCACATTAATTCTGCGTCTGAGGAGTAGCCTTCCTTCGGCTCCAGCTCGTTGTCGGTTGCCTCGATCTCCGAGGCCACATCCTGCGCGACTGGGTTGTCGACAGGACGAGCCTCGGCCGTGGCAGCGTCCGACTTGTACACTTTTATGGTGACCGAGCTGAAGCCAAAGTTCAGCTCTTCTTTAGCTGCCTCAATGGGGGCCAGCGATTCCTTGTTCAGGATGATATCGGCCTGGTTTGTCGGCCCCTTTGACTCCTCAACCTTGACCACCACACCACAGTCAAGAGTTGGAAGTGTCGGATTGCACCTCTGCAGCATCTTGAGGATGCGCTCAGGCTCCTTAAAGGTAGCCGGCACCCATAATCTTGCCCTCGGTCTACTGGGCACCTCGCTCCAGTCTACCGCGACTAGCTTCGCCCCGGCGTAGACCTCTCCGATCTGCGCCACCGCTGCTTTATATAGCTTCACGGAGCGCTCGTCATCGCAGGCAACAACTTTGATACTGCCCTGGTACCACCCCATGTCTTTGCAGACTGGAGGTGGCCCTGGGTCCTTCTCGAGCAACTCGAAGCAGCGGTCGGCCAGTGCCGCCTCCACCCACTTCCATTTACTCCTTGGGATCTTACCTTCCGCGCTGCCTTTGTCGAGGACGCCAATTAGCGTCCTCTCCTTGGCAATCTGCGCGAAGGAGATGTTGGCCACCACCCTCGACCTTTTCGCGACCGGGCCGGGTGTTTCTTGCGACCGTTGTCTCTTTGGTTGAGAGACCATTGCGAAGTTTGCATTACATTCATGTAATGCTTAGAACAAATTGTTAAAGCTAATTTTATTATTAAAAAAATTATTTCAACAATATAGTTGATTTCAAATTTTTTGCTGCAAATCCCATGTCTTTGAATCCTTACACTGTTTCCGTGATCTTCTCAGGGTAAGAAAGTCTGCTTGCAGATACTTGTCAGCGAGTTGAGCAACTACCTCGCGACAAAACTGCAGTAATATGAGGCAGACAAAAGCCCTTGACACACCAAATAGACTCCCGTGCGATATTCCGATTCCAGGCGATCCTAGGCAATAAAGGGCTATGGCTATTCTCTTCTCCAGAGGGATTGTCAGTCGAAAAGGAGTTTTTTTCTTTTTGAGATTGGGCAACAGTCCAACAAGAATGTTGAAGTACTCCTTTCCATGCAGAAATTTTCCTTAAAAAAGGCATCGGAGTTCTCCACAACATCTTCCTCCCAAAATGAACCATATCGTAGCTATTGCAATGAAGAATACATTATTTAATTGAAAATAGAAGATTATCTGCACTTTACTAACAAGGGTCCAAACGCGAGGACGACGTTGCAGTTGCAAAACGAACTGCAGCTTTTCTGAGGATAGCCCAGACACTTCCATACACTCCAGCAGATTCACTTCATTTTGCGCCACCGCTGATAAAAGAATCAGCTCTTCTTCAGACATATTTTGTTTATTTTCAGACATAGTTTGTTTTGTTTACAAATTGTTCTTCCTCTTCCCAAGACGCAAAGAAGCAAAGTCGCTGTAGTGTAAACGGCAAACCTGCTTCTCTGCGTCTTCTCCGATATCGATAGGTAACGCACCAAGTGTAAAAAGCCTATAAAAGTGCCACTTGAAAATTATAGTCAGCAGCACGTAATTTTTCTTCGGTGGAGCCAACAATATCTGACAAAATGCCTCGCATCATTTTTCCGTACCTTCCACAATGATGCGGTAGTTTAAAAAGGCTATGAGCCACAAGAGAAATAAAAAGTTGAATTTTTTTTGAGTAGCGTGATTGGGGGTTTTTGATTTGGATTAATGGTTGTGCACCCAAAAATCTTTTGCGCGGCAAAACTTCGTATTGCTCACAAGTATGGCAAACCAATTATGCGTTTCCTGTGGTTGCGATTGTTTTTATTTTTCTTGGGAACATCCTTAAAGCCTGCTGGGGAGGGTTATGGTCTAATAGGCTTTTTACACTGGCTGCGCTTGCTATCGATATTGGGAAAACCGCAGAGAAGCAGAAGAATCGTTTTCACTGCGTCTTTGCGTCTTTAGAAAAGCAGACGAGAGGAAGACAAATTTGTAAGCAAAGTTAATTATGTGCGAAAATCAACGGAATATGCCAGAAAAGAAGAGACTCTGTTGAAGTATATGGCGGCGTTATCTGCAGGAAAGTTGTAATTTGTCTTCCAACTGCAACGTCCTCCTAGTTTTTGGACCATTGTAAGTAAAGTGCAGATAATGTACTCTTGTCAATTAAATAATGTATTCTTAATTGCAATAATCACAATATGGTTCAGGATATGCATTTTCGACAGACCATTCCCTTTGGGGAAAACGATAGCCATAGCGCTATATAGCACAATAGGGAATTTATTTGGTGTGTCCAAAGCCATTGTGTGTAGGATTTTAATGAAATTTTTTTAGGAAGTGATTGCTGAACTCGCCGACATGTACATATATGCCAGCAGATATTCTTACCCTGAGAAGATCACGGAAACAGTTAAAGGATTCAAAGACATGGGACTTGCAGCAAAAAATTTGAAATAAACCATATTGTAAAAATGCTTGATTTAATAATAAATTTGGTTTAAGCAATTTGTTCTAAGTAATACATGTATTTTTGCCCCTTTTTGTTCAGTTCAAAATTATACGCAGCAAAATTTAAATTTTAATCTGTTATTGTTTTTTTTTTGTTGTTATTAGTGGTGATTAGTGGTTATTAGTTCCGCTGATATGCAGAGAAGTACGAAAATTACTGTTATGCGAAAAAAAACCAAAACCAAACGAATAAACGCACCTGTTTCGGAAAACGACGTAACTTTTTGCCACCAATAGAGCCCTATGCTAAACTTATAAAAAAAACCGCGTTTCTGGGAAGACGCAAAGAATCAAGACGTAGCCTCAGTGTAAATGGCACATAAAACGACATGATTGATTGGATGGGAAGTTAATGTAGCCTAGTTGATGCAGTTTGCTAGAATCTTTGTTCTAATTCTTCCGCTGATTGATGTTAACTTAAGCTAAGGCATCTGCAGATCCGGGAAAAGCGATTAAAACTTAGCTTTACATTGAGCGTCAAATAAAGGCTTTTCACGAAGTTCCTTCATGATCTCAGCCGTATTTGAGTGCGAATCAATGCTCATTACGCAACTATCACACTGCCAGTGTAGATTCGGAAAAATAGTTCGCAATATAATTTCTTCTATGGGCAAATCCATACACAAAGTGTGGAAATTGCGATGACAGAGCGATGAACAGCGAACAGCCTCTCAGCCGCGAAGCTGCGCCGGTGTAACGACACTGCACTGAGATCACGTAAAGGGAGCCATAGCGAGATAAAACAGCGTTTGCTCGCAAGGAATGCTGATTAGAGGCTGAAATTAAAATCGATTTAATTGATTTTTACAAACGATTCCTTAAAAATTCGGCCACTTCAGCTTGCTACATTAAAAACTTTTTAACGAGTAAAGATATTGTTGAGAAATTAGCCGCTTAGTTAGTCGATATTCATTCATATTATAACTTGCCCTATTCATATGCTTATAATTTTATAAGCTATTTGCACGTGCATAGGTGTGTTTTTATTGCTTGTACCCAAAAGATAACTGTTACGCTCTCACACGTATGGCCAGCACCCGCCGCTGCGCACGCATGCATCGATGTGCACCGTTATTGCATTGAAGCGTCACATCGCATGATCTTCTCTATTTCCTTTGGTTCGACTTCTATTCGTGAAGTTGATTTAGTAGTCTCATTTCTAGTCGCAAAGAACCGCATATCGTTACCAGCGCAGATCGATCCCCCCGCTATTCATATAAAACATGTTGTAAACCGCCAACGTTACATAATCACCTATATGAAATATATCAAATAAAACCTATTAAAAATAATACAGTCCACTCATTCATAACCATAGCAAATTTTGTCCTTCGAGCCGGATCGCCGCGGCTGATTTTATTTGAAATACATATACTGAGTGATATCACTGACCGCTGTTCGTCATGAAGGCCCACGTACATCGCATAATTCAGCAGAGTGGTGCGTGTAAGTTCCAGTAACTAGTGTGAAATTGTGTCGACTGCTCATTAGCCGACGTGGCCTCAGGGGAAGGTCCCTCTTAGGGGTGCTTCACGGTAGGCATTACAGGCAGTGGCGCCTGCGCAGGGGCTATGACAAAATCAAGTTATGGCGATGGGATTTCCGGCAAAGTGTGGGAGCCGGGTGTTCCAAGTACCCAAGAAAAACTGCCCCCCCCACCCCAAGATCAGAATAGCAATACGACCAGGTTAAACGCTGCTGCTCTGGCGGGGAGTGGGGGCCACAAGTTGGCGGAGGCGGCCTATCGGAAGCGAAGCCCTACGGGTGGAAGAAAAAGAAAAGAACCCTAGGCTATTCCTGGAAGCTTCGTTCGTTGGCACAGGGCACATACCAGTTTTCCGGCTTTCCCTTGCAGAATTCGGGTTTCTTCTTCATTCTTTACGGGACGTGGCGGGATTGCAATGTTAATCTCTGGGCGTGGACGGGAGTGCACGCCAAACCAAAGGTCTCAATATGGCTCTTGGCCTTTCGAATTTTAATTTCACTGTCAATCACTGCACGGCACTAACTGCAAGCGTTCCGTAAGGGCGCGGTATGAATTCGAAGTTTTGTTATATGGTTTTTCTTTCTGGTTTTAGGTTAGCCCCGTGGTGGTTGTTGCAAACTTTTCACTCAATTTCGGCGAGTTACCCACCGATTTTCCAACATTCACGATTCAGAAAAGAGAAGAACTTTCCTGGGGGTCGAACCGTTTATATGGGGTCAGCAGAATCAAAAGATTTGAAAGCATCTTTTTGACAAGTGTCACTAGCGAAAGCTTCGCGAGCACAGCTATTCTGGAAGCTAAGCTCTGCTTTCTCCCCAAAATTATGCAGCGTGACTCTGTCAGCATAATTGGCCGAAGCTAATCACATGCGATATCGTTTTAGTGGATCCCAACTACATGGATCCCAACTGCAACTACCAGCGCCACTACAACACCCTCTGCTAAAATCACACTTTACAGGGTGAAAGCATGGAAAGAGTAATCCGAGTTGGAATTAAACATTATTGCCTGAGATCTTTTGCATGATATTTTCCGACTAATCGACCTTGCAGATCTTCTATTTTGTAATAGCTATTGCCCAATTCGGTTCTTACTTTTGCTTTGATAAAGCTTGGAGCCAACTTGGCACTGAATCCCTTTGCAAAATTACTTTGCTTAAAGTTGCGACAGAACACTTCCTGACCAACTGCAAAGCACACTTCCCTGCTTCGTCGATTTTAAGTGCGCTCATTCCTCAAGAGTTGTTTTAGCATGGTCTGTTTTGCTTTTGAGCGCAGTAGGTCAAGAGAATCCTCCCGATTGAACTGCACGGTTCTATCTTCTAACAGCTCTAAATTCCGCAAGATGGCATACTCCGATCCACTCGTGACCATATTTTGACCGATACGGACTGGAACTTACACCTGTGTGAACGTTTGAACGCAAAGAACAGCAGATATGACTGGGCTGCTCGTCCTAGTTTTTCGGATCGGGTCGTATATACGATTTCATGGCAGCAGTTACCGACTGAATTACTCTCTCAGAAGCATTTGCCTGGGGAGCATAAACGACAGTATAAAAATGTTTAATTTTGTACTTCTCCAGAAGGGCAGTGAAACTGTTCGCCTTAAATTTTACGCCATTATCGGAAATGATAACTTCCGGAACACCGAAGCAATGGAAAATATTTTCTTCCAGGAAGGGTGATTGCTTCCGCAGTGAATTTTTTGACGGGTTTTAAGAACGGAAACTTTGAAAAATGGTCTATCACAACAAATATCCCAATATTCCCTGAGCGACTTCTAGGGTAGGGTCCTAAAAAATCGACAAATAGCGTTTGGAAAATTCGTTGCGTTTCAGCAGTTTTTCCCAGGGGCGGACGCAAGGTATAATTCGGATGCTTTGTGCACTTACATAGGTCACAGTTGTTAATGTAATTCTTCACGTCCGTCACTAAATTTGGCCAAAATAAATGACGCCGTAGCTTTTCGAGGGTCTTATTAATGCCAGCATGAGAGGATAAGGGAGATTCGTGAGCGGATTTAAGGATTTCCGGAACCAAGTCTTTTGGAATCCATAATTTCCAACATATATAGTCTGCAATCTTTTCTCCTGTGGCATGCTCCGCTCGACGATAAATAGATCCCACGACTACCTTAACGTTAGGAGTGTGCGCATGATTCGCCTGTATCTTGTCGGCCAATGTCTTATATTCGACTGACCGAAAATATTCGGAGTCCAGGTCCACAGTATCGCCAAGACTGAGTTCGGATAGATCCACGTTTTGAGTACCTTTTCGATGAATTATTTTAAATTCGAAACCTTGCAATTTCAAGGCCCAACGAGCCAAACGCGAGCTGAGGTCGGACTGTGTCATAAGCCATTTTAGGGAAGCATATCAACTATCGTTGCAGACAGTCGTTTCTTCACTTCGCTCCGATTAAAAAATTTTTTTTTTGTGCTCTAAGGAAAGTAAATGTTTTGTATTATTGCCTAATGTGTTTTAAACTGATCGTGCAACTAAACTAAGTGGGTCCAACTTTTGTGCATTCCTTCTAGCCCCACTCGTTCTTGTGCTCAGCTGGTTTGTTGTTGCTATATGCATTGTACACTCTTTCTGAGCCGCTGTCTAATTTCATACGTCTATTTCGTCTATCTTCAGCTTATTTTCATACATATTAACATACATACATATACCGGGCTTGCCGAATTCTGTGTTTCTCGGTGTTGTTTGTATACTTTTCCCAAATTTTGTTACTTTTGTGTATTTATTTTCAATTTTCAATTCCTACTGTGCATTCTTAACTTCTCTGCACTTTCTTAATCGCAGCAGTTTTGTTGTTGCCTATTCTAGTGTGGTGCGCTTGCTCTCTCTGTACCGCTCTCTTTTTTATCTACCCTCAGCTTATCTTATTTCATTTCCAACACTCACGCACTGCGTTAGCCGCCGCTTTGTGCTTGTCTCTCTGTGTTTCTATCGTCTCTCTGTGTCTCTCCGTTCACTTGCCGTTGTTGTGACTGTTTTTGTTTTTATTCGTGCTTGCGCGCGCAATTGTTAACACAAGCTAAAGTCACTATCTCTACCACACACCGACTTTATATTTAACCTTTCCTTTTTCTTTTCAACTCAAAAAATATGAGTTCTTGCTGTGCTAAGAACTGTGGCCGTTCGGTCTCTACACGGCAAACGTATGTATGTCTACTGCTGGTTGTGTGACAACACGGCTCATACAAACTGTGCTGAATTGGGACACATCGGAGGTCGCGTTGGCGATCTTATTAAGACTCGCTGCGGCCTCAACTGGACCTGTTGGGACTGCAGGGCTATCGAAAGCGACATGCGTGTCTTTATGAGACAGACGCATCTAGAATTCGCTGCCCTAAACGCTGGATTCCGAATGCTGCAAGATAAGTTTCGTTTGACGGAGTCTCACTTCAAAACACTTAAAATTTTGACTGAGTCTCCGAAGAGGAAGAAGGGTAATAATTATTTACCCAATACTAATAATGATTTTTCTTTTGCAGCCACTGAACCACCTGTACCTCTCGCTCGGTCACCTCCTGTTCCTGGTATGGAACCTGGAGCCAATGGTGCCATTGCATCTGCCACTGCGCCCAGGCCTGTCGCACCACCCGCACCTCGTGCTCGGTCACCGCTTGTAACTGGTGATATGGTGCCTGTAGCCAATGGTGCCGTTGCATCTGCGACTCCTGCACCCATGCCTGTCGCCTCTAGGCCCCCACATATTGATGCTGACGCGGCTATCATGATGGCTGTTGATGCCCCTTCAAACTTGGCATCCATCGCTATCGCCTCAACCAGCACTATGTCAATCGTGCCGCCTAACCTTATTAGCACCGCTATTGCCCCCACACCGAGACCTATTCGGGGTATGGCTACACCTTCTGGCTCTCGCTCGGGTCTTGAAATTAGGGGAGTGATTCCTCGGAAAGCAATCTTTGTTTTCCGACTCAATCCTGAGGCCACTACGGAGGATGTTAAGCATCATCTGTGTTCAAAACTTAGCGCTCCCCTTGAGGATATTATTGTGACCAAGTTTTCTTTTAATTATAAGCGTAATATTTCCTAAATAAAATTTTTGTCCCTGACTCCTACCGTGATAGATCTCTTGACCCTTCTATTTGGCCAGAGCATACAATTATGCATGAGTTCGTGCGTAAAGCTTCGAATCAAAGACTTAATGTTACCGGCCCTGCCAATTCTAATTCTAATCAGAGTCCTAATGTTACCTGCCCTGTCATTTCAAAAAACTAATTAACTATTTTTCCGTTCACTATCAGAATGTACGTAGTCTTTTAGGCAAATTGCGCCAACTACATTCGGATAGTGCCTCTTACGATTTCGATGCTATCGGTTTTTCCGAAACATGGCTCAACTCCACTGTTCATGATCATGTAATTTTTGGTCACAATTTCATCATGTATCGAATGGATCGTGAATCATATGCTGGTGGAGTTCTGATTGCAGTTAAAACTGACTTCTCATCGGAGTTATTCCCTTTCCACAATATCCATGGGATTGAGTTCATTGCTGTCAAAGTCCGTGTTGGCATGGCTTTTATCTATCTAACCTGCTCATATATTACTCCTAGTTCTAATTCTCGACCTTATTTTCGTTATGTATGCTTCTCTAAGTACAGTTGCCAGAGTCTCCCCACTATCACTTCCTGAAGTCCTATACCATCCTACGCTATCTATAACGTTAGAGTGTACCAGCTCTAGTTCTGTTAACATTACCTCGACTCCTCACCGGATCAAGTGTTTTCGCAAAACTGATTTCGACAATTTAAACATTCACCTCTCGAATGTTGATTGGTCCACTCTTCTTTCCTTACCGAATATTGATGTAACAGTCAACTCATTCTATAAAATTTTAAACTCTGCCCTTAATACTTATGTTCCGGAGATTATTGTACCATTATCGTCCAAGCCTCCCTGGTTCTCCAGGAGTTTGTCATACTTAAAGAATAGGAAATCCAGACTTTTCAAAAAGTACCAGAAAACTGGCTCCTTGCTTGTCTTCGTACAATATTCTTCCGCCCGCTCTCAATTCCTAACAACTAATAGTCTGTGCTACAATCTTTACCTCTCTTCTTGTAGTAGAAACTTCCGCAATGATCCTAAAAAATTCTTTTCTTTTGTCAATTCTAAACGTAAGTCCAATGCATTTCCTCCGTCCATTCATTATCTAAACAATTCGGAATCTTCTGCTGCTGGCATTGCAAACTTATTTGCAAATTTTTTCCAGTCGTCTTACTCCTCTCATATTTATAACGCATCCACTCCGTATCCCTACCGTTTGCCTCACTCTAATAGCATTTTTCAACCATATTTTGAGGAAAGCGTTGTGCTTGATGGCTTGAAGTCTTTGATGATTTCATTTTCTGCGGGGCCTGATAAAGTGCCTAGTTGCATTTTAAAACATTGTGCCCAGTCCTTATGCCAACCCTTAACCTTTCTTTTCAATCTATCCTTGGAACAGTCTTGTCTCCCCGTAATTTGGAATGAGTCGTACATAATTCCGCTTCACAAGAAGGCCTCCAGATCCAACATAGAAAATTACCGAGGCATTGCAAAGCTCTCTGCCATTCCTAAGCTCCTTGAGTTCCTGGTTACCCGGCAATTGCAACATCTTTGTTCTAGCTTGATATCTGGTTCTTGGTTTTGTTCTCTGGTTTTTTTAAACATCGGTCAACAACTACCAATCTGCTCGAGCTTTCTTCATAATCAACCGTGGATTTCAGAGCGGTTTGCAAACTGATGTTATTTTTACGGATTTTAGTAAGGCATTTGATTCGGTTAACCATACTCTATTAATTCAGAAGCTGTCCTTATTAGGTTTCCCTAGTAATCTTCTAAGTTGGATTTCGTCGTATCTTTCTAATCGTACACAACGGGTCTTATTTACTAATGTTTTATCAGAGATCGTTAATGTTACATCTGGTGTGCCACAAGGTAGTCATTTGGGTCCGCTCCTCTTCATTTTATTTGTGAACGACCTACCCCAAGTTATAACATTCTCACATACATTAATGTATGCGGATGACGTTAAAATCTGTCTGCCCTACTCCGACTGGTACTTGCACACACACCTTCAGCTGGACCTAAACGAATTGCTATTGTGGTGCTCAAGAAATCTCCTATTTTTGAACCTCTCGAAATGCAAGCTTATGACATTCTACCGTCGTGCTCCACATTTTGTATCTTTTTCTCTTGGTAATCATGTATTGGATCGAATTTCGAGTTCAAATGATCTTGGTGTATTATTTGATCGTAAACTGTGTTTTAATAGTCACATAGCTGCGACAGCTAATAAAGCTTAGGGTGTTCTAGCATTCATCAAGCGTTGGTCCAAGGAGTTTGACGACCCGTATGTGACCAAACAATGGTACACTTCATTAGTGCGCCCGATATTAGAGTATTGTTCCTGTGTGTGGAGTCCACAGTTTAAGGAGCAGAAAGCTATTCTCGAATCAGTTCAGAATCAATTTTTAATTTTCGCTCTTCGTAATTTATACTGGGACTCTGGTAGAATCCTGCCACCTTATCGATCTAGGCTAAAACTTATTGACCTACCTTCGTTACACCATCGCAGAATATGCAATGGGGTAATGTTCGTGCACAAGCTCCTTCTCGGGATGGTGGACTCCCAAACTCTCTTGAGTCAGATTGACTTTACGGTTCCCTCTCGTTTTTCTCGTTCTTTTAGACCTATCAGATTACCCTTATTTAGGTCAAACTATGCCCAGCATGAACTTTTCAGGGTTTTATGCTCTAATTATAATACCCTTTACCATATCATATCCCCTGAACTAACCCTTAAACATATAGCATTTAGCATTTACAACCACCTAAACTCTGCTAACCTGTAATTTTAATTTTAATTTTTTTTGTCAATTTTATTATACTTTATCTTTAGTTCTCTTCCTAATTTATATGGCATTATTAGCAGATAATTGTAAATTAATAAATAAATAAATAGTCTGCAACTATAAAAAATACATGCCCCTCTACGTAAGCTCTAAACTTATTAACGCCTAAATCAGCTGCCAAGCATTCTTTCTCTGTTACAGAGTAGTTCCTCTGGCATTGGTTAAGCTTGCGGGACATGAAAGCTATCGGTACCTCATCGCCATCGCTGTTAACTTGGACTAGAATGGCACCTACTCCAGTATGGTTTGCATCGCGATGAATCGAAAAAGGTATCTCAAAATTCGGGCTAAGAAGGACTGGAGCTGAACTGAGGTTATTTTTCAACACCTCAAACGCTTTTTGAGCCTCTTCACTCCAAAAAAATGTACGATCGATCGATTCGATCTTAACGTATCAGTTATGGGGGACGCAATGGATGCATAATTGCAAATGAATTTGTTGTACCACCCAGTCATGCCAAGAAAACGTCTAACCTATTTTACAGACCGAAGAATAGGAAAATCTTTAATCGCGGCAATTTTATCTGGATCTGTACGGATAGTTCCGTTTCCGACGACATGGCCTAAACATTTAACCTCTTTTATGCAAAAATGGCTTTTTCCGATATTTATGGTCAAACCTCTCTGCTTTAATTGCCCTGCGATTTCTTTAAGTACTGACAGATGCCGCTTAAACGACTCTGACACGATTAGAAGATCATCTAAGTAAACGAATACTTCACGTCGTAGGTGAGCTGGAATTATTTTATCCATCAGCTTTGACAGTGTCTGTGGGGCGTTGCAGAGGCCAAAGGGCATAACGGTATATTGATAGAGAGGGCTACCCGGTACACTGAATGCTGTTTTGTCGCCTGATGACGGTACCAAAGGAATCTGCCAAAAAGCGTCCTTTAGGTCAAGGCTTGTGATGTATTCAGCTTTTGGAAGCCGGCTGAGAATGCCTTCTATAAACGGCATTGGGTATGCATCCTTAAAGTGACAGCGTTCACACGCCTGCTGTCCAAACATAAACGCACTTTGCCAGGCTTTTGGACAAGAACGACGGGAGAGGTCTAAGCGCTCATGGATTCCTCAATCACACCTAGACTAAGCATCCTATCCAGCTCTTCGTACATAAGTTTTTCAACGGCTGGAGAAACTAGATAATATCTTTGTTTGATAGGAAAGGCATTTGCGACATCGATTTTATGCGAAAGAAGACATTTTCGTCCCATAGCCAGTTTGGAAAATGATGAAAACCAATTGATTGCTTCTAACAATGACTCCTTTTGATCAATGCTCAATGTCCTCAGCGGGGTGTCATCTAATTCGGCAAGTGGCAACCGCTTTGAAACAAAACATGATGGCAGCAAATCGGAGGTTCTCCAGAAGTCGATTCCCAGATATAGATCTTGTGACAACGACGGTACAAGGTAGATAGTCAATGGATGCGTTTTTCCACGAAAGTGAATATCAGTGGTTAGTTTTCTGAGAATTTTCTGCGCTTTGCCATCGCCAGTGCACACATTCGACACCAAAGTTTTGTATGGGTGTTTTGATTCAATGAATTCTTGGGCAAAATTACCTCCGATGCAACTAATTGAAGCGCCTGTGTCAAGCAAGCCGTTAACAGTTTGGCCTAGGAGAAAAACATCGGCATAAGGTCTAATGTCCTGAGAATTGGCAACTACTGTAGACAGCAACATTTTTCGTTCTTGTTTGCACATCTTATGAAATGCAGTGCGATGTGCAGCAGAGTGAGATAAGTAGCTAGATTTCTCTTCCTTATGGATTAGTTGATCGAATTCAGGTGAGTGGGGAATATTATTTGGAACAGCCGGTAGATAAGAAATTATGGGTAGGAATAGGTAGATGGGTCAGTGACAGCATCTAGTTTGTGTTGGTGCCTTTCGAGCTCGTCTGTTTGCGTGCACTTTTCGGCGGTGCACGTACTACCCAGTTTTTTGGACTACCACATTTTTTGCATGACTGTTTATATGTATCCGCCTTACCACAGCCGTAGCAAAATACGCGACGAGAAGGGCTATCGCAATCCTGGTAGTGATGACCAGAGGCCTCACAGTTCCAGCATACTAAATTCACTGCAGCTATCTCAACCTCTTCGTCATCCGATGTATCTGCTTCTGGTTCGCCCTGGACCTGACATTGAACAGCATTAACTGCTCGACGTGGCGCTGGCATTGGATGAGGTTTTGGTGTTGATTGTTTTCCTACCGTTTGAAGGAATATCTCTCGAGTCCTAACGAAGTGGCGAAGTTTGGCTACGGTGGGAATCTCCTCATATAAGAGTTCATGTTGGATATCCGCCCGCAAATTGGATCTAAGTGACTCTAAGAAATATGATTCAGACATGGGAACAGAGAGCTTGTCAGCTAGAGAAATAACTGACTCGTAGAACTCGTCGAAACTTTCTCCTTCCTTTTGTTTACGCCTATCGAAACTAGCCCTTATATGCAGGTCGGTACGTTCGTCTTTAAATTGAGTTTTAAGAGCTTGGTAAAGTCCTTCCCATTTTATTATGGGTACTTATTCGCTTGCAGTTCCTTCAAAAAGGTTGCTGACATACCGCGCGAGCAACTCGAAATTGCCATCTAATGTTTGGGCGGTTAAGGCTTCCACTCGGTAGATAAAATCATCAACTCCTAAGGCAGATTTGCCCGAAAATCGAAGTTTCCAATTGAAAATTAATAATAATCTCCGCAAGTCCGAACCTAGCGGAGTATACCTATTACCATTCTGTTGACCATAGACATTCAATCGCGGCAATCTTTCAGGATTAGGATTTTCAGGTTGATGTCTAACTGTTGGTGGTGAAGTTGTAGTCGAACCATGAACAGTCCCGGAAGTAGACAGTCTCTCCAACTCTGTCCGTACAGTTTGGACTACAAATTCGGTCTGCCTGGCAGTATCTTGTGCTATAACCTCAGATTGAGGGACGGAACTGCCGGCGGATAATTTCTCGAACCCTTTTTGCAATGCTTTCAGAATCAACTCGGTCTGTCGAGTACTGGCCTGCATCAATACTTCCGACTGACGGCTCGAGGTGGCAGCCATCGAATCCACAATCAACTGATGAACGTTCTCGTTTGATGGTGCCACAGCAACGGATGGTGGGACTGCACCGGATGGTGCAACGTTGTCATTGGCCATTTCGGGAACGCTAGCGATAATATCCCTTTTGGATCTTGAGCGCGTTTGAGTACCTGATCCCGTCGGTTTTCCAGCGAACTTCAAGGTTTCTTTTGCAAATTGGGCACACTATCTTATTCCTTATTTTTGTACTGAAGCATACATATGTACATAGTGGAAGGTGTGCCCACAACTAACTTTTAACGCTTCCGAATCGTGAAGAATCGGGCCTGCACAAATCAAACACGTGATAGCTGTCTTTTCCGTTAACCCCTATATCTTCACTCAAGGCTATCGACTTCATTTCTCTCCTTCTATTCCTAAACCTGTAACGGGGCCTGAAGCGTCAAAGTAGTGTTGTGTACCTAGAGTAATATTTTGAACCGTAACAGGCAAATTCAGAGTCGCAAGGTTTATTTTGCAGGGGTGGGGCCATGCAGGGTTGCCGAGACCGAAATTGACAGGTCAAGGTACATAAAAAGGGGTGAAGAGATCGTGACAGGTGACAGGAGGGACTAGAAACATCCTTTTCCGCTGAGATCTAGACCACGACGGTTGGCTGGCTCCGACTCCTGAGCAAGATAATTAACAAATCGTGTAAAAAAATCTTTAAGTGTGCCATCGGCGGTCTAATTTGTGTTCAAAGGATTTGTTGTGAGCCCGAGACCGGATGGTCACAGAAGAGCTCCTCGCCACTGCGATCCGCACCAAATCCACCGCTCGTCCCAAACGCCCGAAGTCCGCTGCGGCTGTGAATTCCGCCTACGCCAAAAGTGTGCCAAAGGGGGATTTGTCTTGAGCCCGAAACCAGAGGGTCTCAGAAGTGTGCCTCGCCACTGCGATCCGCACCAAATCCACCGCTCGTTCCAAACGCCCGAAGTCCGCTGCGGCTGTGAATTCCGCCTAC
Source organism: Drosophila algonquin (assembly GCA_035041765.1). NCBI lineage: Eukaryota > Metazoa > Arthropoda > Insecta > Diptera > Drosophilidae > Drosophila > Drosophila algonquin. The sequence continues at coordinate 35,647 of JAWNKY010001867.1, forward strand.
GCCAAAAGTGTTTCAAAGGGGGATTTGTCTTGAGCCCGAGACCGGAGGGTCTCAGAAGAGCGTCTCGCCACTGCGATCCGCGCCAAATTCACCGCTCGTTCCAAACGCCGCGCAGCTGCGATCCGCGATCCAAACGCTCTGCTATTCCCACGCACCTTAAGGCCGCCCAGTCAGCCAACTGCGTTTTCGGCAGCCCACCTCGGTGTTGTCCCACTTCGGCCAACTGGATCTGGGTGTCGGCGCAGCCAGCCACTGGTGCTAGCAGAACAAGCAGTAAAAGACTCTGGTCTAGAAAGAAGTACAGGAAACAACGACGTCATAACTACAGCAACGCCACCAGAGAAGTGTGACGTAGAACTCAACAGGCAATAAAAAAATCGCTCTCTTCGACATTTGATATAAAATAAGACACTGATTATTAAGATTGGCGCTTCTCGCAGTGAGGGATCTGTGCGGGTCATGGATCCAAATCGATAAGTAGTCAAATAATGGTTCAAATCAAGCAGGCTTCCCCAAATAGTCTCTAAATTTCAGCATTCACCGTCGGGAGATCGATCTTTCGCCGTTGGAACCTGTTAAGAGTGAGTCAAAATATAAAGTGAACGTCTTTGTGTTTGTAGTTATGACCTTCGTAGAGTCGAGCCTGACCCGAATAAAGTTCCTTACAGATTCCGACTAAACTTTAAGAGAAGAAAAGGAACTTAACCTAGAAAGCCCTGAGCCGGCCAGGATTATTAGATTTACTATGATTAAAAAAGAATTCAACGATTAAGAATGATTCATAGGATTTAAAGAATTACTAGGATAACTACGATTATTAGGTTTTCTATGATTAAAAAAAATTTTACGAATTAGAATGATTCCTAGGATTTAAAGAATTACTAGGATTACTACGATTATTAGGCTTACTATGGTTTTAAAAGAATTCTGATTAACAAGAATTTCCAGTATTAATTAGGTTAACTATGATTAAAAGGAATTCTACCATTAAGAATTATCCGGTGATTTAATGAATTACTAGGATTAACACGATTATTAGGCTTACTGCGTTTAAAAATATCTCTACAAAAAAAAAGGGATTACTATGATTTAAAGGATTGGGTGAATTACTATAATTACTAGGCTTACCATGATTGGAAAAAGGCTTACAATGATTACTCGATATTGCTAACCCCAAACGTTATCTTTAAATTGATCGCCATGCTGGCATTATTAGGTTAATGTCACATTATATATTGAATATTCCTACTATTGGATGTCTCATTACTATGAGCCTCAACCCGTATATATATATGTATATTTTTCGAGAACAGAAATAAGAATCGGTCACGATTATACCGTTTTTTTCGGATATTTTGGATAGAAATTAATAATGAAATCTAGGGACCATTGACTGAAATTGAACTCAAATATATTATAATGACATCGATCTGTTGGTACATTTTGTTTTTTGAATTGAACTTAGTCGTCGAGTAGACGTAAAATCGGATTCAATGCCACCGTTTCCGTAACTGCAGAACAATAGGGAGTACTTGAATCTACTCGGTTCAAAGACGTGCTCAATGTTAGGGTAGGGTACACACAAAAGGCCTTCTCTCGGCCTCTTCTTTTCTCCTTTTTTTTCCTCTACCTCTTTCCTTTATTTTCTCATTTCGATCGTCTATATACCGTATTAAGTTCTTGTCGCAGCACGCTAACTTCTGGCAATATTATTGGTAATCGACAGCAACGGAGAGAAAATCGGTCTGTGTGGGTAAGATCTCCACCCCCAAAGCCGACGAGCCTGAGCCGGAAAATTAATAGCGTGCCCGCCAGCACAGACCGAACCTCCGCCGACAACACTGACTCGGGGGCCCTATTGAGTAGGTTCTAATATTCAAGGGGACTCATGGATTATCGAAAACTCTTTTTTTTTTCTTTTATTTTCTATATTTTCCACTTTCTTTTCTATACTTTCCGATTTTTTCCCCTTTCTTCGAAGAAAGAAATAATTCGATCTATAAGCTTAAATGCTGCTGGAGTATAGCTAGAGTGAATACGCGCTATAATATTCCCTGCTAACCGCGGTCTTTGTCGATAGAAAGAAATTTTTCTTTGAAGTGTAGCAAGTAGATTCAAGCAGTGAAACGCAGAGCGCGCTCGACAATAGTTGACCACCTGTAAGAAATACGGCATCGCTCACTCATTCTCACTTCCAGAATTGAGGTAGTTTCGTAGCAACTGCTTTGGAAAATAGAGGCTCAGCTTACAAGTGATCCTCTAACCACGGTTGCAAAGAAACACGTTTGGTTTGTGTATCTTAGGGAAGCATTAGTGCGTACCGTCGGTAGCTGGAAAACTGATAAAACAGGAATAATAAGTTGTCTGTCCGCGTCGATTGTGGTCCGTATAACCATGTTCCCTCAAGTAGAAGGTTTCGCCTGGCGAAGAAATCTGAAGGAATCGGATTAACCCCGGGAGTCACGGTTCACTTGAAACAGATAACTGTACTGCAAGGGAGAGATCGACCAATGAGAGGTATTCTGCAGTGAAGGGAAACGAAAGGCATTGAATCCAGATTGAGATCACATAGGTTCTGAAATATTTCTGATAAGTTTTGATTTTGGTTTTTGATTGTTAGTTGTTGGTTTCGAATAAAAAGCGGATAGCAAATTGGGTAGTAATTCGTTCTAGAGAATAAGTTGGCAGAAAATTGCTCAGAAATGGGAGATGATCATTCTCCCGAAAGAGAAGCTGCTCAAGCAGGAAGTGGTGTTAGTACGGAGTGCAGAATCAAGCCTATCTCCTACCCATACGGTATGACCGTTACGGACTGGAAGGACAGAAGCAAGATCTCGTCCAAGTCCCGGGCAGGCAGACCTTGAAAGGGGTAATCCGTCGCCACTACACAGTGGTTCGGTGGACCTATCGCTGAGGCCGGACAAGGTAGTGCACATTCTTAACGGATGGAAGATAAAGTTCTCGCGTGTAGGGGCGTCAGTCGACAATTTTATATAACGAGTGGAGGCCCTGACTCACCAAATACTAGAGGGGAATTCTCAGTGCTGTGTAGGAATGCGAGCGTGCTATTTGAGGGCAAGGCGCATGAGTATTATTGGCGGCATCATAAGTCCGTCGGAGTACTACGCTGGGATAGGCTATGTGAGGCCTTGCGGTTACAATTCCGCACGGAAAAGGATGATGTAGACATCGAGGAGTTGATCAGAAATCGTAAGCAAAAGTCCCATGGGACTTTCGACACGTTTTATGATTCTATAACGAATCTGACGGATCAATTGGAGGTACAGTGGCCTACGCGTAAGCTCGTTAGGGTATTGAAGAACAACTTACTGCCGGAAATACGGCATGAACTGCTTAATGTGGAAGTGCGAACAGTGCAGGAGCTCAGAGAGGTGTGCAGAAGACGTCAAGCGTTTCTAGAAGATGTCCAAGGTACGTCGGGATATGCCAAGTCTGTTCCGTATCGCCGAAAGGTATCGGAATGAAAGCTCAACACGGAGATTCGGGAAGAACCTGAATCCGAAATAGAGCTAGAGGTAGACGCCTTATCCTTGGTATGCTGGAATTGCCGAAAGGCAGGTCACCGGTACCAAGATTGTGCATCAGAGCGCCGAGTCTTTTGTTATGGCTGTGGAGCCTCAGACACGTACAAGCTCAGTTGTGAAGCTTGTTCAAAAAACTTGAAAACCGCAACACCGAAGTCCCAATTCAGACCGAAGACCTCGTGTGTGCTTCGCCATCAAGGCACCAACACCGAATAAGTTCGGAATCGCTGATGTTAACGTACCAATTCAACCCGGACTACCAAATAAACAACCCCACTCAGACCGAAGACCTCTTGTGTGCTTCGCCACCAAGGCACCAACACCGAATAAGTTCGCAATCGCTGATTTTACCGTCCCAATTCAACCTGAACTACCAAATAAACAACCCCATTCAGACTGAAGACCTCGTGTGTGCTTCGCCGCCAAGGCACAAACACCGAATAAGTTCGGAATCGCTGATGTTACCGTTCCAATTCAACCTGAACTACCAAATAAACAACCCCATTCAGACTGAAGACCTCGTGTGTGCTTCGCCACCAAGGCACCAACACCGAATAAGTTCGGAATCGCTGATATTAACGTCCCAATTCAACCCGGACTATCAAACAGACTACCCCAATTCAAAAGTGGATAGTCCTCCATTCTTTGACGAACAAATTACCGGACTAGACGATAAAATAACTGTAGAAATTTCCCAATCACGCGGAAAAAAACGTATGCTTGATTTCTGGAAAAGAGTGAAGAGTTGTGATCAGGTCTGATGTATTTGAGTTCACTCTCAGCAGTGACTAAAGGCCCTAGTCCGTTTTTGCAGGTTCGATTACTCGGTCGTACGATCTACGAATTGTTAGACTCGGGCGTCCATTAGTTGTGCAGGAGGGAACTTGGCGAGTGAGTGAGTGTGCGGAGATGTGGCATTTAAACGAATCAAAGAATACGCTAACACCGCTGGTAAAAGCACAGACTATAGTAGGCAGAATGAAAGCAGAGGTCGAGTACGGAAACGAGAAAAGAGTCTTGGAAATATATATAATTCCTTCACTCAAAAATGATCTGTATCTCGGAATCGATTTTTGGAATGCATACGATCTGCTGCCAAGCCGGTTGCGTGTTTCTGAGATAGAAATGGCATTAGCCAAAGAAGGAGTAGAGCAGCATGTGTTGACTCAAGTGCAGAGAGATCGATTGTACAAGGTCATCGATTACTTCCCTTCGTTCGCACTGGATAGCCTGGGGAGAACTAATCTTGTTACCCACGTCATCGACACTGGTAACGCCAAACCAGTCAAACAAAGGCATTTTCCGGTTACCCCAACTGTGGAAAAAGCCATGTACTCCGAGATCGATCGCATGTTGCGATTAGGCTTCATCGAGGAGTCCGAAAGTCCGTGGTCGTCTCCAATCGTGATGGTTACTAAGCCGGGCAAAGTCCGTACATGTCTGGACTGCCGTAAGGTAAATGGATTTACGGAAAAAGACGCTTACCCTCTTCCCCAGATAGGAGGCATCCTGAGTTATAAGCCCAAAGCGGAATTCATAAGTAGCTTAGATTTAAAGGACTGGCAAGTGGCTTTAGAGGAGAAGCCGTGTGAGAAAACGGGGTTCACTGTCCCGGGTCGGCCGCTTTATCAGTATAAGGTGATGCCATTCGGTTTATGTAATGCCACTAGTACGATGTCGCGCTTAATGGATAAAGTAGTGCCAGCGCACCTTAGAAACGAGGTATTTATATACTTGGATGATTTACTGGTGGTTTCGTCGAGTTTCGAGACTCATCTTGAGGTTTTACTAGAGATTGCTAAGCATCTGAAACAGGCAGGTTTGACGATCAATATTGGCAAAAGTCACTTCTGCATGCGACGGGTGTGTTATCTGGGTCATATAGTAGGGGTCGGAGGAATCCGAACGGACCCCGAAAAGATCAAAGCGATCAAGGAGTTCCCTGAACCAAACAATTTTAGAGGATTGAGAAGCTTTATGGTTCTCTGTAATTGGTACAGGAAATTCGTGCCGAATTTTGCTTCGCTCTCGTCGCCGTTGACGGATGTCATGTTCACAAAGCGGAAGTTTGCACTGTCTGCGCATTCAGTAAGCTGAAACGTTGTCTCTGTGAAGCGCCAGTGTTACGAAGTACCGATTTTTCACGACCGTTTTACATCCACTGTGATGGTAGTAAGACTGGGGTGGGTGGAGTTTTAGTGCAACTGTCTGACGAGGGAGACGAGTGCCCAATTGCGTTCATGTCAAAAAAGTTGAATAAGGCTTAACGTAATTACACTGTGACAGAACAGGAGTGTTTAGCGGCTATTCTTTGTTTAAAGAATTTCCGAGCCTATGTCAGGGGACATGATTTCACGATCATAACCGATCACGCTTCGCTGAAATGGCTAATGTCCAACAACGATCTCAGTTCTCGACTAGCTCGATGGGCTCTATCGTTACAGCGATACCGGTTTAAAATCCGATCAATTCCAACCCAAGGATTACTCAGAGCTATTCGAGCGCGTAAAAGCAAATCAGGAAAAGTTTCCGGGCTTACAGGCTGAAGAAGGTTTCGTGTACCGTCGAGCTGAGCATTTGACTAAAGAACGATTAAATGACGAATACTCTTGGAAACTATGGATTTCTAAAATCATGGTTCCAGACGTGTTGTTGCGTGCTCACCGTGATCCGCTTTCTGCCTACGGAGGAATGCACAAGACAATCGAGCGGATAAGAAGGTATTATTACTGGCCAGGACTGGTAGCTGTTGTAAAAGCTTATATTAACGCTTGTAAGGCCACCAAGGCTCCAAATTGTGTGTTGACACCAGCCATGGGAAACGCGCCCGAAACTCTTCGGTTCTTTCAAAGACTTTTCATTGATTTTCTCCTTACCCCCGGTCACGTGGAGGCAACATTGGGATCTTTATCGTTTTAGATCACTTTTCGAAATACGCATATATGAAGGCAGTGAAGAAGATATATACCGAAGTAGTAGACAAGTACCTGGAAGAGGAGTTGTTTATGTCCTATGGGGTGCCTGAGACTATTGTGTCCGACAACGGGTAACAATTCCGTTCCGAAACTCTCCGAAACTTGCTAAACAAGTTCGAGGTGACCCATACTCTAACAGCGGTCTATTTTCCACAAGCAAACGCATCAGAGCGTGTGAATCATTCGGCGATTGCTGAAGGCGACACCAGCCATGGGAAACGCGCCAATTTGTCAATTTGAAGGCGAAACCAGTAACGTTTTCTGAGGGACAGAAAGTTTTCCGGCGTAACTTCAAGCAGCGTTGCTTTCAAACAGGGTACAATTCCAAATTTGGGCCGGCATTTATAAAGTCAAGAGTTCGAAAGAAAATAGGGAATTCTTATTACGCGCTAGAAGACTTGAAGGGACGGTTCTTAGGGAACTATCACTAGAACACAGTCTAGGGAATGGTTGATCACCTAACTTGATTTTGTGGGGGGGCCTTGTAACGGGGGCCTGAAGCGACAAAGTAGTGTTGTGTACCTAGAGTAATATTTTGAACCGTAACAGGCGAATTCAGAGTCGCAAGGTTTATTTCGAAGGGGTGGGGCCATGCAGGGTTGCTGAGACCGAAATTGACAGGTCAAGGTACATAAAAAAGGGGTGAAGAGATCGTGACAGGTGACAGGAGGGACTAGAAACATCCTTTTCCGCTGAGATCTAGACTACGACGGTTGGCTGGCTCCGACTCCTGAACAAGATAATTAACAAATCGTGTAAAAAAATCTTTAAGTGTGCCATCGGCGGTCTAATTTGTGTTCAAAGGATTTGTTGTGAGCCCGAGACCGGATGGTCACAGAAGAGCTCCTCGCCACTGCGATCCGCACCAAATCCACCGCTCGTCCCAAACGCCCGAAGTCCGCTGCGGCTGTGAATTCCGCCTACGCCAAAAGTGTGCCAAAGGGGGATTTGTCTTGAGCCCGAAACCAGAGGGTCTCAGAAGTGTGCCTCGCCACTGCGATCCGCACCAAATCCACCGCTCGTTCCAAACGCCCGAAGTCCGCTGCGGCTGTGAATTCCGCCTACGCCAAAAGTGTTTCAAAGGGGGATTTGTCTTGAGCCCGAGACCGGAGGGTCTCAGAAGAGCGTCTCGCCACTGCGATCTGCGCCAAATTCACCGCTCGTTCCAAACGCCGCGCAGCTGCGATCCGCGATCCAAACGCTCTGCTATTCCCACGCACCTTAAGGCCGCCCAGTCAGCCAACTGCGTTTTCGGCAGCCCACCTCGGTGTTGTCCCACTTCGGCCAACTGGATCTGGGTGTCGGCGCAGCCAGCCACTGGTGCTAGCAGAACAAGCAGTAAAAGACTCTGGTCTAGAAAGAAGTACAGGAAACAACGACGTCATAACTACAGCAACGCCACCAGAGAAGTGTGACGTAGAACTCAACAGGCAATAAAAAAATCGCTCTCTTCGACATTTGATATAAAATAAGACACTGATTATTAAGATTGGCGCTTCTCGCAGTGAGGGATCTGTGCGGGTCATGGATCCAAATCGATAAGTAGTCAAATAATGGTTCAAATCAAGCAGGCTTCCCCAAATAATCTCTAAATTTCAGCATTCACCGTCGGGAGATCGATCTTTCGCCGTTGGAACCTGTTAAGAGTGAGTCAAAATATAAAGTGAACGTCTTTGTGTTTGTAGTTATGACCTTCGTAGAGTCGAGCCTGACCCGAATAAAGTTCCTTACAGATTCCGACTAAACTTTAAGAGAAGAAAAGGAACTAAACCTAGAAAGCCCTGAGCCGGCCAGGATTATTAGGTTTACTATGATTAAAAAAGAATTCAACGATTAAGAATGATTCATAGGATTTAAAGAATTACTAGGATAACTACGATTATTAGGTTTTCTATGATTAAAAAAAGAATTCAACGATTAAGAATGATTTAAAGGATTTAAAAAATTACTAGAATTACTACGATTATTACGTTTACTATACAAAAAAAATTTTACGTATTAGAATGATTCCTAGGATTTAAAGAATTACTAGGATTACTACGATTATTAGGCTTACTATGGTTTAAAAAGAATTCTGATTAACAAGAATTTCCAGTATTAATTATGTTAACTATGATTAAAAGGAATTCTACGATTAAGAATTATCCGGTGATTTAAAGAATTACTAGGATTAACACGATTATTAGGCTTACTACGTTTAAAAATATCTCTACAAAAAAAAAGGGATTACTATGATTTAAAGGATCGGGTGAATTACTATAATTACTAGGCTTACCATGATTGGAAAAAGGCTTACAATGATTACTCGATATTGCTAACCCCAAACGTTATCTTTAAATTGATCGCCATGCTGGCATTATTAGGTTAATGTCACATTATATATTGAATATTATTACTATTGGATGTCTCATTACTATGAGCCTCAACCCGTATATATATATGTATATTTTTCGAGAACAGAAATAAGAATTGGTCACGATTATACCGCTTTTTTTCGGATATTTTGGATAGAATTTAATAATGAAATCTAGGGACCATTGACTGAAATTGAACTCAAATAAATTATAATGAAATCGATCTGTTGGTACATTTTGTTTTTTGAAATGAACTTAGTCGTCGAGTAGACGTAAAATCGGATTCAATGCCACCGTTTCCGTAACTGCAGAACAATAGGGAGTACTTGAATCTACTCGGTTCAAGGGCGTGCTCAATGGTAGGGTAGGGTACACCTCTTTCCTTTATTTTCTCATTTCGATCGTCTATATACCGTATTAAGTTCTTGTCGCAGCACTCTAACTTCTGGCAATATTATTGGTAATCGACAGCAACGGAGAGGAAATCGGTCTGTGTGAGTAAGATCTCCACCCCCAAAGCCGACGAGCCTGAGCCGGAAAATTAATAGCGTGCCCGCCAGCACAGACCGAACCTCCGCCGACAACACTGACTCGGGGGCCCGATTGAGTAGGTTCTAATATTCAAGGGGACTCATGGATTATCGAAAACTCTTTTTTTTTCTTTTCTTTTCTATATTTTCCACTTTCTTTTCTATACTTTCCGATTTTTTCCCCTTTCTTCGAAGAAAGAAATAATTCGATCTATAAGCTTAAATGCTGCTGGAGTATAGCTAGAGTGAATACGCGCTATAATATTCCCTGCTAACCGCGGTCTTTGTCGATAGAAAGAAATTTTTCTTTGAAGTGTAGCAAGTAGATTCAAGCAGTGAAACGCAGAGCGCGCTCGACAATAGTTGACCACCTGTAAGAAATACGGCATCGCTCACTCATTCTCACTTCCAGAATTGAGGTAGTTTCGTAGCAACTGCTTTGGAAAATAGAGGCTCAGCTTACAAGTGATCCTCTAACCACGGTTGCAAAGAAACACGTTTGGTTTGTGTATCTTAGGGAAGCATTAGTGCGTACCGTCGGTAGCTGGAAAACTGATAAACCAGGAATAATAAGTTGTCTGTCCGCGTCGATTGTGGTCCGTATAACCATGTTCCCTCAAGTGGAAGGTTTCGCCTGGCGAAGAAATCTGAAGGAATCGGATTAACCCCGGGAGTCACGGTTCACTTGAAACAGATAACTGTACTGCAAGGGAGAGATCGACCAATGAGAGGTATTCTGCAGTGAAGGGAAACGAAAGGCATTGAATCCAGATTGAGATCACATAGGTTCTGAAATATTTCTGATAAGTTTTGATTTTGGTTTTTGATTGTTAGTTGTTGGTTTCGAATAAAAAGCGGATAGCAAATTGGGTAGTAATTCGTTCTAGAGAATAAGTTGGCAGAAAATTGCTCAGAAATGGGAGATGATCATTCTCCCGAAAGAGAAGCTGCTCAAGCAGGAAGTGGTGTTAGTACGGAGTGCAGAATCAAGCCTATCTCCTACCCATACGGTATGACCGTTACGGACTGGAAGGACAGAAGCAAGATCTCGTCCAAGTCCCGGGCAGGCAGACCTTGAAAGGGGTAATCCGTCGCCACTACACAGTGGTTCGGTGGACCTATCGCTGAGGCCGGACAAGGTAGTGCACATTCTTAACGGATGGAAGATAAAGTTCTCGCGTGTAGGGGCGTCAGTCGACAATTTTATATAACGAGTGGAGGCCCTGACTCACCAAATACTAGAGGGGAATTCTCAGTGCTGTGTAGGAATGCGAGCGTGCTATTTGAGGGCAAGGCGCATGAGTATTATTGGCGGCATCATAAGTCCGTCGGAGTACTACGCTGGGATAGGCTATGTGAGGCCTTGCGGTTACAATTCCGCACGGAAAAGGATGATGTAGACATCGAGGAGTTGATCAGAAATCGTAAGCAAAAGTCCCATGGGACTTTCGACACGTTTTATGATTCTATAACGAATCTGACGGATCAATTGGAGGTACAGTGGCCTACGCGTAAGCTCGTTAGGGTATTGAAGAACAACTTACTGCCGGAAATACGGCATGAACTGCTTAATGTGGAAGTGCGAACAGTGCAGGAGCTCAGAGAGGTGTGCAGAAGACGTCAAGCGTTTCTAGAAGATGTCCAAGGTACGTCGGGATATGCCAAGTCTGTTCCGTATCGCCGAAAGGTATCGGAATGAAAGCTCAACACGGAGATTCGGGAAGAACCTGAATCCGAAATAGAGCTAGAGGTAGACGCCTTATCCTTGGTATGCTGGAATTGCCGAAAGGCAGGTCACCGGTACCAAGATTGTGCATCAGAGCGCCGAGTCTTTTGTTATGGCTGTGGAGCCTCAGACACGTACAAGCTCAGTTGTGAAGCTTGTTCAAAAAACTTGAAAACCGCAACACCGAAGTCCCAATTCAGACCGAAGACCTCGTGTGTGCTTCGCCATCAAGGCACCAACACCGAATAAGTTCGGAATCGCTGATGTTAACGTACCAATTCAACCCGGACTACCAAATAAACAACCCCACTCAGACCGAAGACCTCTTGTGTGCTTCGCCACCAAGGCACCAACACCGAATAAGTTCGCAATCGCTGATTTTACCGTCCCAATTCAACCTGAACTACCAAATAAACAACCCCATTCAGACTGAAGACCTCGTGTGTGCTTCGCCGCCAAGGCACAAACACCGAATAAGTTCGGAATCGCTGATGTTACCGTCCCAATTCAACCCGAACTACCAAATAAACAACCCCAATCAGACCGAAGACCTCGTGTGTGCTTCGCCACCAAGGCACCAACACCGAATAAGTTCGGAATCGCTGATATTAACGTCCCAATTCAACCCGGACTATCAAACAGACTACCCCAATTCAAAAGTGGATAGTCCTCCATTCTTTGACGAACAAATTACCGGACTAGACGATAAAATAACTGTAGAAATTTCCCAATCACGCGGAAAAAAACGTATGCTTGATTTCTGGAAAAGAGTGAAGAGTTGTGATCAGGTCTGATGTATTTGAGTTCACTCTCAGCAGTGACTAAAGGCCCTAGTCCGTTTTTGCAGGTTCGATTACTCGGTCGTACGATCTACGAATTGTTAGACTCGGGCGTCCATTAGTTGTGCAGGAGGGAACTTGGCGAGTGAGTGAGTGTGCGGAGATGTGGCATTTAAACGAATCAAAGAATACGCTAACACCGCTGGTAAAAGCACAGACTATAGTAGGCAGAATGAAAGCAGAGGTCGAGTACGGAAACGAGAAAAGAGTCTTGGAAATATATATAATTCCTTCACTCAAAAATGATCTGTATCTCGGAATCGATTTTTGGAATGCATACGATCTGCTGCCAAGCCGGTTGCGTGTTTCTGAGATAGAAATGGCATTAGCCAAAGAAGGAGTAGAGCAGCATGTGTTGACTCAAGTGCAAAGAGATCGGTTGTACAAGGTCATCGATTGCTTCCCTTCGTTCGCACTGGATAGCCTGGGGAGAACAAACAAAAAATCTCTAAGTGTGCCACCGGCGGTCTAATTTGTGTGCAAAGGATTTGTCGTGAGCCCGAGACCGGATGGTCACAAAAGAGCTCCTCGCCACTGCGATCCGCACCAAATCCACCGCTCGTCCCAAACGCCCGAAGTCCGCTGCGGCTGTGAATTCCGCCTACGCCAAAAGTGTGCCAAAGGGGGATTTGTCTTGAGCCCGAGACCGGAGGGTCTCAGAAGAGCGTCTCGCCACTGCGATCTGCGCCAAATTCACCGCTCGTTCCAAACGCCGCGCAGCTGCGATCCGCGATCCAAACGCTCTGCTATTCCCACGCACCTTAAGGCCGCCCAGTCAGCCAACTGCGTTTTCGGCAGCCCACCTCGGTGTTGTCCCACTTCGGCCAACTGGATCTGGGTGTCGGCGCAGCCAGCCACTGGTGCTAGCAGAACAAGCAGTAAAAGACTCTGGTCTAGAAAGAAGTACAGGAAACAATGACGTCATAACTACAGCAACGCCACCAGAGAAGTGTGACGTAGAACTCAACAGGCAATAAAAAAATCGCTCTCTTCGACATTTGATATAAAATAAGACACTGATTATTAAGATTGGCGCTTCTCGCAGTGAGGGATCTGTGCGGGTCATGGATCCAAATCGATAAGTAGTCAAATAATGGTTCAAATCAAGCAGGCTTCCCCAAATAATCTCTAAATTTCAGCATTCACCGTCGGGAGATTGATCTTTCGCCGTTGGAACCTGTTAAGAGTGAGTCAAAATATAAAGTGAACGTCTTTGTGTTTGTAGTTATGACCTTCGTAGAGTCGAGCCTGACCCGAATAGAGTTCCTTACTGCTGGATAACATAACATTACTCATGTTATATTAACACAAAAATAACATTAAAGAAATCCATAATCCCTAATGTATGGGCACACTGGCATCCACTAGTGCACGGGCACACTTGCTTAATATCTTCCTCTTTCTCTTTGATCTCTTGAGTGACGTGGCTGGCTGTGATAATAATAAAGAATTAAAACTTAAAATATATATGCAATCAAGAATTATAAAAACTAAACTGTGCCGAATTAATTTAAACAAGGATTCTGACAAAAAAATTGAATAGATATTACAATAGGTTATGCGCCCAGGCTACATTCTATTTAAGAAAATAAGTTTATAATAATTTTTCATTGTCGAAGCGTGTCTTGTGTATACACATACATATACAAAATGGTCAAGGCGAAGCGCGATATAATTTGGAAATTAAGATTCAGAGCACATCTTGCTGAACTAGATGTGTTAAAAGTTATTGATAATGAGACACCTAAGGAATGTGACGAAATCTGGGTAAAGGCAGAGAGGTGTGCTAAAAGTGCATTGACTCGTTCTTGGGTTTCGCAACGGGAAGAAGCACGGAGCGATAAATTCTTGTAAAGTTGGATTCTGTATATGAGCGAAAAAGTCTGTTGTTGTTGTTCAAATTAATAGCCTATTGACACTACGGTTGAGTTATTGAGTTTCGGGCAAAACTCGAGGTTCGTTTACATAGGGAAGCATAGGGGACCTCGAGGTGGCAAAATAGTTAAGTTTTGGTTGCGTTTAGTTGAGTTTGTCCGATTTTCGAGGACGTCTTATATTGTGGAGAAGTTGCAGAAAACTTTATTTCTGTTAAGAAGATGCAAGAGGCTGGAGTTACAGTTGTATTTGACAAAAATGGAGTTCAATTGATGAAAGGTGATGTCGTTATTGCCGAAACCTCAGGTGCGTACAGCAATCCGATTATTGAATTTATGGCGTATAAAATCAATGCAAATAATAATTATTATATAATTAATTAATTATATAATTATATAAATTATGGCATGAGAGGCTAGGCCATATTAATAAAGGAGAAATGATAGAAATAAAAAGAAAGAATTTATTTAATGACAACAGGCTACTTGATAGTGTTTATCCTACAGACGACATATGCGAAGCTTGCTTAAATGGGAAGCAAGCCAGATTACGATTTGATAAATATAAAAATAAAGAACACATAAATAGAGCCCTTTTTGTTATTCATTCCGATGTCTGTGGTCCGATAACACCTACAACAGTTGTACGGGTAGGCTTGTAGCTGGGGGTTTTTTGTCCGCCGAAAGGTAGGCACTGCCTGATAAGCGGCGAATGCCAAATGCTCTGTAAGAGGTTGTCAGAGAGCGCCACGAGATGAAGAGAGGGTCATGGAGAGGTCATGGTTTCTCAACGAACTGAGCGGGGTTCGAAGTCGAAATTCGGTGAGGGGGAGCCTATAAGAAGAGGTCAGAGGGACGCCATTAGGCAAAATCGGCTTGATTTTGGTGCCAATAAGAGACGAAAATTAAGTATCTGTAATACCAGTGGGAAAAAAAAGAAAGAAAGGTGGAAATAATTGTGCAAAAGCCAAAACCGGCAAAGTGCGTCGGGAGGATACAGAGGATACAGAGGTCACCGCTTGGGGTAAGAGTAGTTGACGATGCCATGGAAAGGGCGTAGTAATGATGGTGGGGCATTTCAGGCCAGAAATTGGAGGGGGCTCGTCTCCAAGACCAGCTGAAGTGGAATTTGGCGGAGCTTTGGGCGTCGCATGCGAGCAGAGGGTCGAGCAAAGGGAAGGCGAAGCAGTGCCCGGCAGAAAGCGGCCACGCGGAAGGGAAGCGAAAGCAGCAACAAAGCGCCCATCACGTTCGAATAATTTCTTCAAGATCGTTCACATTCAAAAATACAAATTTTCATCGAAATCTGGTCTCCGTATATGTTACATCAAAGAAAGAAACAGCGTTCATCATTACATGAAAACCCAAAGCGGCTGCATGTGATGCTTTAAGCTAGTGTTCACCAACTATCCTCTCTCTTCTGTCAAGCTCTTTCTCTAACTGCAATCTCCCTTTTCTTTTCTTTTCCTTTCATTGTCCGTTCCCCCTCCCTTTTTCCCTTGAGCGCCAGCGCCAACGCACCGATACTCGGCAAGTACCGGTGATAGCAAAAGAAAGAGAAAATAAGGAAAGAGAAGAACATCGAGCGAAAGGCAGTGCAGCGGGCGCTAACGGCCTAGGGAGAAACGGATGGGAGATAAAAAGAGATCGAGATAGTTGATTTGCCAAATGTGTGTATTTTGATAAGCAGGTGAACCTTCTTTTTTTTCTTTGTGCATATTATTTTCACAGATCCGGACCCAATCGGAAGCGGTTCGTCGATGGAGGTTCCAGTAAGTGTTTGAATAATAAATGTTAAGTATCCTTAAGTATCCCCC